>OZ022244.1:26057191-26134691 GCA_963978895.1 Erpobdella octoculata
AACTAATTAATCAACAAAACACAATTTCTGACATTTCATTTTATGATAAAATCAGAACAACCCTTGACAACGTGGTGGAAAAAGACTGGCCGTAATCTTTTCGAAGTCGGATGCAATTTTTCTGGTTGGCTCAGTAGAAACGTCTTCAACGTCAAAGTAACACTGGATATCCAAGCTACTAAGGAAATAAAGCCAGTGATTTTTTACGACACAGGGAATGAACATCTTAACTTCTCGCTTCGTGAAAAGGTTTCGATTACTAAATGGAACTATGGAGAACTGACTTGCATGATGACCATCTTCAGCGAGGAGAATGATGATATACATCCAGTAGAGACAACCAAATTTATGCAGAATGTTTGTTAGTTTTTTTTAAACATAATCCTTTTTCTGGAGGGGTAACAGTTTATTAAAAAAATGTTATTATTATTATTAATTAAATTATTTGTACTTTTTCCCTTACTAAAAGAATATATATTTGTATTAGGCCCGTAGGTAGGATTTTTGGATTGTGGGGGGGGGGGCAAATGAATGTTTTGGGGGACAAGATCAATTGTGCGTGCATACATGTATGCATGCTGGTTTGTATGCACGTATATACGTGTGGTGTGCTTTGTATCCATGCTTGTTTGTAAACACGTGTATTTATGTGGTGTGGATTTACGAATATATTGGAATTGACATTCGTTCGTTCTCTACACATAAAATAATTTTTACATAATAAAAATACATTTTTTTAAAAACAACGTTTTTCTTGCGCCCTAAAAAGTATAAAATAATATTCCCATAATAGTGGGGTGGCGAACTGATCAAAAACCCCTTCATCGTGCAAACGCTATTAACAAGCAAAAAAATTACATATTTGTGATCAGAACATTTTGGGAAATTTAGACAAAAAATTACCTTTTTTGGTCCCGTTCTTGTATGAATAGCTTATTATCACAGGCGATCAAACTGGCGAAAAATTTAAATATTTTGTTTTTTTGCTGGTCTGTATATGCTTAATAAAAAAAATGAAGAAAACATGAAAAAATAGACGAATATTTAAATTTTGAGTGAGTAGACCTACAGAAATGAGACACGCACTTGAGGCAGTCTCATTTCCGTAGGTCTACTCACTCAAAATTTAATTATTCGTCTATTTTTTTTGTTTTCTTCATTTTGTATATTGAGCATATGCAAACCAACAAAAAAAACAAACAAAATATTTGATTTTTTTCGCCAGTTTGATCGCCTGTGATAATACGCTATTTATACAGGAGCGGGACCAAAAAGGTGATATTTTTTCTAAATTTCCCAGAATGTGGCGATATCAGGTAATTACAAGCATATTTTTTTGATTACAAATATGTAATCGTTTTGCTTGTCAATAGCGTTTGCACGATGCTGCAGTTAGCCGGCCCACTATAATTCATATACAACAAAAAACGTTTCGGGCGCATTATTTTTGATAACCATTTCTTTTATTAAAGTTCTGATGTTGTAGCCTACAATGTGTCCGCAACGTTTTCGTTGCATATGAATTATAGGAATATTATTTTATATTTTTTAGGGCGCAAGAAAAACTTTTTTTAAATGTATTTTTTATGATGTAAACATTATTTTCTACTTTTTTTTTGGTTTTTATGAGTAAATTTTTTTAAGCTTTTGAATTTTTTGTTTTTTGTGTTTTTCTGCTAGGTGACCGTTGAATTTAAAATCTTATAATTTTTTTACTTTTTTTTCGCTAGGTGGTAAAATCGGGTACATGTTTAAAAAAACACCATCGTATTGGATTCGACACCTAGTAACATATATAAACTAGTAAGAAATAACTCCGCCTCGCTAATTGCGAGCCAGTCCCAAGCCTGGATAAAGGAGGAGGGACAGTTAAAAGGATCAAACTTTGATCCACGACAGGAAGTACTCATTTACTTCCTACATACAGCCATTTCAGTCTTAAAACACCTGTTGTAAAGGACTATAAACTATTCCAAAAAAGACATCTATGTGCAGTAGGTATGCAACATTTTAATTTAATTTTATATTCGCGGACAGACACCGTCTCAAACAAGTGACCTAATAGAAACGTAGTAAACATAAATAAAATGGAAGATTTATACAGGAAGCGCACCTAAAAGAAAGGGAAGGGATCTCGGTGCGTCCCTTCTCCCAAGAAATTGTTTGCAATTCAGTATCTGGAAGGGAGCATTTTGAAAGCGATTGTTTGGCTATAAATTGAAATTATAATATATTATTCCTGATATGTATATATAGTTTTCTTCAATTATACAGCACCTAACAATTTAACAAAGACAGGAAAGCGCTAATAGAAAATGATAATATTTGCACTTTAAATTAATTTTTGTGGTTTTTATCCACAGTCTATGACGATATGAATGAATGTAATATAAACAAACCTGAGCTGAGATTTGCTACTCTGGGCCAGAATTTCACACTGTCTCAGAAAAACTGTCCAGAAAAATCAAAGTGGTATAAGTTTCGTTCAGGCAGTGAATTCCAACATCTCACTGAATTCACTGTAACCGACCAGGATGCTGGACTCTACCAGTGTGAAAGCAGGCCAATCAGAATCTTTCTTATCGTTAGAGGTTGGAATTAAACAATTAAATACATATCTTTTAGCTGTACCATCTGCTATAGTTTTTAGCGCATTTTGGAAACTTTTTCTAAAAAGGCAGATTAATAAAACACTGGCTGGCTGGTGAGGAAAATAAACTTGAAAACTAGACAACGTAGAGAGTTTGGGTTTTTTTGCTTTTTCTTGGGCTGTGATTGGCTGAAAACATTGACGCATGATAGTGGACATTAGAAAAAAAAAACTTTAGTCTAAAAAAGTTATTTAAAAAAACTAACATTTATTGAATGGGAATAGATGCAGAGATGAAAATGACCACCAAGTATGATGGATTGAATATCAATTCTGACACCGAGGCAACAGCGACCTGCTCCACTGGAAAGCTTTACATCAACGCTCAGAGCTTCAGAGCACAGATGACCATTGGTGAAAAAGGAAACATTGTTTATTCGATAGATATACCAATCACAGGTGAAACTCTGTCATATAAGTTTAATGCGTCCATCAAGATCGATTTCTCGATAGAAGAACAGTTTCGTAAATTTACGTGCACTGTAGCAGTGCTGATCGAGGAGCACTGTCTGGAGTTTAACATAAGCACCTACCTGAATCTCACAGCGGTAGGTAAGTTGTGTTACTTCATTTCATTTGAGTTTTAAATGCATTTATGAAACTTTTTATTTTTAAGTTTAATAGAATTGAAAAGGGGTAATTAAAAACTTTTATTTAGGTTACAATCTCTGTTTGTGTGTGTGTATGTGTGGCTTTCTATGTACGCAAATCTTGCAAGTAAAATTTAACCAGGTTTTTCACCAGCTAGGATGCTGACGCTTTCAGCATAGCTTTATATTGGATGACAATACATGATTCGAATAAAAAAAACAAACTTAATTTGAACATCTTTCGTATTTAGTATTTGAAATTAAAGTTTTTGTTAAAAAAATTCGTTTTTTCCTTTACTTGTCTTCGTTTATGCACGTTCTTGTTAGGGATGTCACTGGTGGCTGTATTGCCCGGATTTTTCCATACCTGAAGCAAGGCTGGACTTGGTTCAAAATAGTTTACCCCAAGCTTTTGACAGTTTCTATTTTTTTTTGGGGTTAGACAGCAAACAAGAAAGTAGAAAAGTGTCACTGAGGCCAAACAAATTTAGAAAAATAAAATTTAAGCTATAATGCTATAATTTTGAAAATCTTGAATCCTAACTCAATAACCTTTCAAGTTTTTGACATCCGTAGTAATTATTTTAGTCCAAACCAGCATTACTATTTCATGCTTTAACTTTAAAAATCTTTATTGTCATCAATAATTTGCACACAAAAATATGTTTAACCTTTTTAAAGCCAGGAAATGCTTAAAGAATATTTACCATATTAACAGCCCAATTAAGTTGTTAGTCCAAAAACTTAAAATTAAAATTAATGAAATCACTTTTTTTTTATACAGAGGACTTAATATACGTGTATCCTAGTGCAATCCTGGTCCGAGTCAACGATAGCGTAACCGCCAACTATGGTATTGCCATTCCGAGTCCAAGAACGTTTAAGTGGACTTGTTCTAACGAGTCCAATTATAACGTTACTTATTTGATGCGTTCGATCCGCCTCGAGAAAGAAGGCAATTACACTTGCAAGCTGTCGGTACCTAAACGTTCTAACAGTCTTAGGTCTGCAACTTGGATTGGAACCATTGAAGTTGTAGCAGAAAAGGGTTTGTCTAGGGTTTTTATAAGATTATTTTTGTTATTATTGAAAGATGGAGATCGGTGGTGACTGTGGTGGTGTTTAAATGCCAATCGAGATTTTTATATTTGTTTTATTTAAAAATAAATTTTTCTTTAAATTATCCTTTTTTTAAAACCCCAACAATAAGTTCCTCAAAATTTTGTCTATGGTGTTTAAACGTTGTTTGAGGAAAAAAATAATTCATTATCACTTGTTTGACTGTTTAGATTATCTCCGTAACCTTCAGAAATTTATACCACCAATCAGAAGTATGCAGTTTTCATAAACTTATTTGATGCTTTTTTTTAAATCTGTTCAAATATTTATGTGAAAAAACATTAAAATAAATAATATTTGCTATTATTTTAGATGTGACTCGACCTTATCCGACTCCTATAACAACTGGTATCTTTAAAATTTAATTGTTGAGATTCTTGACTGATACTTTTTTGTAGTTTAACTATCTAATTACATCTGAATATCTAATTACATCTGATTATCTAATTACATCTGATTATCTAATTACATCCCATTATCTAATTACAACTGATTATTTAATTATATCTGATTATCTAATTACATCTGATCATCTTATTATATCTCGTTATCTAATTACACCTGATTATCTAATTATATCAGATTATCTAATTATATCTCATTATCTAATTGCATCTGATTATCTAATTATATCTAATGACTTAATTACATCTGATTATCTAATTGCAACTGATTATCTAATTATATCTAATTATATCTCACTATCTAATTGCATCTGATAATCTAATTATATCTAATGATTTAATTACATCTGATTATCTAATTGCATCTGATTGTATTCATCATATTTTTTATAATCTTTCATTTTCCAGCTTCTAAGAAACTAGAACAGACAAAGCTTACATCTGATCTTACTACGTCTTTACCAGGTTTCTTTATTTAATTTAAGCAATTATAACAAATTAGTAAACATATAAACTTATAATTTTCACGTCTATGTAAATTGAGTGTTTGTAAATTTTCAAATTTTTGCATTAAACGCTAAGTTAACAAAATTTAGTTGATCTTTTTTGTAATAATATATTCAGTTTTTTTTAGTTTGTAATAATTTGTCACATGTGTATCTATAAGATTTATGCACTTAATTTGTTCTATTTTTTTAGATGAATTTGTAAATCCAACGGAAAGCTTTGAAGTTGGTCAGTTTTGTTTATTACTTCTAATGGATACATTTATCCACAGTTTTGAAGTTTCTAATTGAAGCAAAAAATCATCAAAATCACACAAAAGTGTGATTTAAGTGAAAATATGGGTTCATTCAACAGTCAATCAAGAACTTAATCTGAATTAAACGGGTTTAATATTTAACAGAAATGAATATAATTTAAACGATTTTGTGGGACATTCTCCGGGCCTGATTTCATTGGTTTCTCGTCCAACAAATTTAAATTAAATTACAACTTCAAACAGTCCCCGCTAAAAAAATATTTGTAATAAACAATTTTTAGTAGTTTGGTTATGTCTAAGTGATACTAATTATTTTGTTGTGGAAATGCTATTTGTCTGTTATTTACAATCAGTGGCGTAGCTTGTGTTTTTGCGCCCAAGACAAGGTCTAAAGCACAGGGGCGCTGAGAGGGGGGCAAATCCACAGAAGCCCATAGCAGTGTAAAGGGGGCCCATACCATTGACCATATTAGGGTTTTGGTTTCACATTTCTCAAATTCAATGTTCTCTAAAGCAATTTGTATACATATTATGTTACTAGGTAAAATATTATCACTTACAAGTACCTAACAGCAATTTACAAATCACATTTTCAAGATAATTAAGTGAATTCTGATTCATCTATCTTAAAACCACTGGATCTAGATCAATGCCTTACATTCACTGATTGGATTGGGCGATTTGAAGAAGCTGTTCAGTCAGTCGGAGGAGAATCAATGAGCGATTCAGAAAAAAGAGCAACTCTGACCGGAAGCTTCAACAAAACGAATACACGCTACTTAAGGGTAGTATATTGCCGAGAATAATCGAGAATCTAAGCTATGAGGAGACAAAAGGTTGGCTAGAAAAACTGTTTGGTGATAAAAAAAAGTATTCATCAAAGACGGTTCGATTTTGAAAACGTCCAAATAAGGGACTCAGAGACTTTCAGGGCATTCGGCACAAGAGTGAACAGGCTGTGCAACGAAGCACAATTGGAAAATTTTACAAAAGAAGCCAGTATGTGCTTACATTTTATTTGGGGATTGAAGGATCCGAAATATTTAAACATTAAGCATAAATTACTGCTCAGGGTAGAACAAGAGTGCTCACTGGAAAAGCTTATTGAAGAATGTGAAAGGATAAAACTGTTACATACAGAACAAATGATGATTTCAGAAACCTTAGTTAGTAAAGTTAATCACTATTCAGAAAGATCACCTAACAAATCTTCCAGCCAAGAAATCTGGGGTTCACCCGTAAGCAAAAATGCTTGTTTTCGCTGTGGAAAACCGGCACATTTTGCTGCCAACTGCAGAACTGATGATAGAAGTTCCAAAAGACTTTTCAGTAGAAAGAGAAGTCCAAGCTGAAGGAGAAGTCCATGTCTGTCATATAGACGACACGAAATACGGCAAGTCAAGACAATTCCCAGCAAGCGAACAATTATAGCAGCCAATAGAAGATACACCACGGTGAAATTTGGTGATGTTGAAATTAGGATACAACTGGACTCCGGAGCCGATGTCACAATCATTAGTACAAAAACTTGGGTGAAAATTGGTTCATCAAGGCTAGATAAGACAACAACAAAAATTGGTGTTGCAAATGGTACTGAAATTCAAGTACTAGGTGAATTTCAAACCAAATTTTCGTGCGCAGGATTCACAGGCAATGGACGCTGTTTTGTGGCCAAAAATACAACACAACTTCTAGGAATTGAATGGATGGATCAACTTCCACCAATGATAAAAGCGTTTGATGCAATCTTTTGTTCTGTTGCAGAAAAGCCTTCGCAGGAAGAAAACAGTTTAGCTGTTCGTTTACAAACAGAGTTTCAAAAAACTTCCACCGTCAAAAAACAGTGGTTGTTAAGCGCTTTTGTTGGGGTATGTTGAACACAACACTCGACTATGAATGGTAGTTTTTCACTGTTTTTTGACGGTGGAAGTGGCGCAGATGGTAAGGTAGTTGGCATGATGCGAGGCGGTGTTGCCGATCCGACAGTCGTGGGTTCGAGTCTGAAGTTGAGACATGTATATTTGCGTTATTTCGTGGTGGATTGTACGCCATCCAAGTTTCTGATATATGTGGCTCGTAAAAACATATCAACGCTATGTTTCCTTATAATATATATCATAAAACATATATCTTCGATAGTTATTAAATTAGCTAGTGACGGATTGTACGCCGTACAACTTATAATACTATCGAGCATTGATTCGCACCCATTCATAGTCGAGTGTTGTGTTCAACATACCCCAACAAAAGCGCTTAACAACCACTGTTTTTTGACGGTGGAAGTGGCGCAGATGGTAAGGTAGTTGGCATGATGCGAGGCGGTGTTGCCGATCCGACAGTCGTGGGTTCGAGTCTGAAGTTGAGACATATATATATATATATATATATATATATACACATATATATATATTATTATCATCATTTAATTAGAATAATAAAGATATAACAGTGATTGAGCGTTATTAACAATTGAAAGTGATCAAGCTAGGTCTATTATTATTGTTGAAATCATTTGACAATTTTACTTTTGCTTCCACTGATTTTGCGCCCCTTTGACGCCCCTTTGCTACAGGCACCCGGGGCGGCTGCCCTCTTGCTACGCCACTGTTTTCATTTACATCCCTGTTGCTTTGGCAGCGTTGTGAGCGATTGAGTTTAAATTCTACTATTTTTTAACATGTGTGACAGAGCTGAAAAACAGAAACTTAAATTTAGCTCCTGGACACTGGATTTTCTTTTTGCCATTTTTTCTTTTTCTCTGGAACTGAGAAGGAAAACGGGAAAAACAATGGTCGTTATTTTCTGCTTCTATTAGATTTTGTTGAACAGTCTAACATCATTTTTAGCAACTGTATTTTTTTATTTCCTGCTTTTATAAAATTTTGTCGAGCAGATAACCTTCATTTTTAACGACAGTATTTATTTTTAAATTTGTATTTTGCTTTTACTAGTTTTGTTACTATTCAATTTGTGATCAAGCAATAAAAAAGCTAGTCAACATTCTCTCAAGTTTCGTCCTTTTCCGAGTATAAATTTCAGCGTTTTGAATGAAAATCGGCCCTGCAGTGGACTTCATTTATTGAAACCAAACTTACTTAGTGTTTATTTGTTGCTTGACGTTGGCAATAACTGCCAGAAATTTGTAGTTTTGTTTTTTTTTCAAAGATAAAAATTGCAAATCATTACAGCTGTTTATTTTATAAAATACAACAAAAAATAATAGTATCTTATAATGAAATTGTGAGCCAAAAGTTCATAACAGTACAGATGACAAACAATAAACACAATGATGAAAGGCAACGGTGATGATGATGTGATGATTGTGGTGGTTAAAATGGCGTCAATAGCAGAAGTAAATAAGAATAAGCTGATTGAGCATGAAAACACACTTAAATTCAAATCGTATATGTTACAGTTTTTTGTTAGCACGTGTAAATATTTACAATTGAGTCCAGCATTTGTAAAATATATGAACAAAAATTCATTATATTTCTATGAATTTGGGGTTTAAAAACAAAATAAATCTTAAAGATTGAATCAACGAGGTGAGTTCTTAAGTGATGACTTTTACTTTAGGTAATTTACAGCCAGTAGTTGATAAAAATAAATAAATAAATAAATGGTTTGTTTATTCAGAATTACTTTGCATATTTTTTGTCACCGAGTTCAGGTTTGTCGGAGAGCTGGTTGAGCATGGATGGGGGGCAGAGAGGAATTGTACTGTTGGTGGCGCTGAGGCTGACAACAGTGCTCTTGTCTGATTTGTTGTTGCTGTGTTTCTTTAGTTCAAGAGTGTTGTTTGACTTGGCTGTGGCTGAAAATGCGTTAACTATGGTTTGAATAATCTATATATATAAAAATTAGATTGTGTAAGTAAGTATCTTAGTCCTTTATGCATTGTTTCTTTGCTACACCATTCATCCAATCGTGATGCAATTTTTAAAAAACCTTGAGAAGTAATGGGAGACAATTTGAGTAAAAAATTGAAATCGGTCACAAAATGAGCGGAGCGGGAGAGTGAACGGAAACGAGAATTAGAAAATGAGCGGAAAAGAAAACGGGAAAGAAAGAGGGAACAAAAAATGAAACTGAGACCGGAAAAGGTAAAGCGACCAAGACCGGGAAAGCTTCTGGGAGCGGGAAAGCGTACGGGAGTGAAAAAACGGCCGGGAGCGGGAAAGTGGCCGAGAGCGGGAGCGAAAGAGATAGTGGGGAAGAAAACGGGAGCGAAAGAGACAAACATTAGAAAACCTCTAAAAATCCCGGGCAACGCCGGGTACCCCGCTAGTATTTTATAAGATAATATGAGATATTATAAAATGAAACATGAGATAATTAAATTAATATACAACAAAACAATGTAGGATATTAATTTTGATCATGGCTCGTGGCTGATATAGGGATGGCGTGTATAGTAGGGCTGCACGGGTATACCCATACCCGGGGGCTTGCCCGTACCCAATCTGTATTTGCGGGAACGGGTCAGGTAGGATAAGTCCATGCAATTTTTATTTTTTTCTGTCAAGTTAGTTTGAAAGTAAAAGCAAATAACTATCATAATTAGGTAGTTTATTTATTGGGTCTTATCCATTTGATGATGTTCAATCAAACTGTCGACAGTTGGTATCTTGACAGTTCTAAATGTAAAACTTTGCTGTCTGCTTGCAAGCCATTGAAGCACTTTGTTGATGCTACTAAAAATAGAGTTGAGAAAGAAAATAGAGTTGAGAAAGAAAATAGAGTTGAGAAAGAAGAAAAGAGACACTAATGAAATGCAGCAAACGTGCAGAATTACAATGAAGTCAAGATGTCTTTGCTGAGTACTGAGCTGGCAAAAGGTGTGAATGATAAGTGCTTCTCAAAGTTGACTTCATACCACTGTGTTGTGGCTGTTCTTTACCCGTCTTTTTTTTATTTCATCTCACCCAGTCTGTTGTCTGTTGTCGATAGCCCGTGAAACTGTTTGTGTTTGTCAATACCTCCATGCTATCATATAATAGCAGCACTTGATATATTGATTAAAATCAATATACAGTCTGATCTACCAGTGAAGAAACTTCAGCGTGTTTTGCCAGATTCGTTATTCAGAAGATGTTAAAAAATATGATGACAGAGATAGCGATATTGGTGATGAAATGACTCCAAGCAATAATAATCAGATCTTAATATAAACAAACACACGTGAACGAAATCGGGTATTATAGCAACTTTGATTGACGTTTTGAACTTTAAGTCAGTATTTGACTCAGTCATAAAATATAGAGTAATAAATTGTGTATCAGCGTTGGTCCAACGTTTAACCGTTTTCTGTGCCAAAATACAATCAGCAAACTTGTAGAACTTTACCCTATTAATGGTTTGATACAATGTTGATTCCTTCACAGCTGTCTTTTACATCAAAGTTATTATTTATTACAAAAAATTAAACAAAATTCTACCTACTCCATTTGGACATCCTTTTTTTTACTAATCCTGTACTTGCCCTTGCAATATGATTAAATCTTTTATCTCCCTTATATCCAGTGGCGGATCCAGAAATTCCTGGTGGGGATGCACTTCAGAAATTTTTCTCTTTAAAAAAGCTGATGACCGATGAGGGGTAGTCGTAAGTATTTTTCAATTTTTTTTTAAAGACTTCCACTTTTTCCTCCCAAAAAACTTACGATCATTTTCCAAAAACCAGGTATTATACAAAAAAATTTTAATTGATACTCTGGTGGGTAGAGTCCGGCCGAAAATGGTTTTTTCATTTGGAGCCATTTTCGGCCAGAAAAGAAAACCGAAACCGAAAAAGGTCAAAGTTTGCAACTTTTACTTGAGTCAAACTGTCAAATCTTTTTTTAAATTTTTACTTAGTGAATATAGTAAGGTTGAACACAATGTTAACCAATTAAGCAACTAATTTAAATTCGTTGTCCAGAAGTAACATTATTAGACTAAACAACGTCAATCGATTCAAATCTAAACAGTTTATTTAACAGAAAATCAGTAGTCAAAGTTGAATAAACGAATATTATATGCTAGAAATAACAGTTTGTCTACGTTCTCTCCTAGCAAATTGCTGCGGCGATCAGCATAAATTTGACCCGCAGCACTGAACATCTGCTCACTGGCAACGCTGGTCGGAGGAGCAGACACATATGTTTTCACTGCTGGCTCAAGAAGGTGAAACTGGCTCTTGTACCAATATCCGTAGATATTGGTAGAACGCAGAAAACAAGGTTGTGCAAGATAGATGGATAGCTGCTTCTCTACTGTATCCAGAGTCGATGAGTCCAACGCGGTTTTCGTTAATTCGTCAGATGCGTCAAAGTTGTCATAGTCGTCCCACAGACTCGACCAAGCTGGTGCCTGACTATCTACTGCTGGTGCCGTTGGGCTCGTCAATATGAACATCAGTTGCTCGGTGTAGAAATTTTATAGTTGTGTTCTTGGCGGCATCTTTTTTTTACTGTCAAAATACATATCTTTGAATCCAGGATCCAGCAGCGCCGATTCATTGCTTCTCGTAATGCGGCTTTCATCTGCATCACTCCAGAATCTTCAGGTGTTGATTTCAACTTAGCATTGAGTTACATGATGAATGGTATGACAAGTGATATGCACGAGTCATCATAGCATATCTCTAGAGTCGCATCGTAGAATGGCTTAAGAATGCAAACAATTCGATCTACGAGCTCCCACTCTGTTTATATATACATACTGATTTTTGGTTTTCGGCCGAATATTTTGAAGATTTTTGGCCGAAAACCGAACATCTAATTTATTTTTATGGCCGAAACCGAAAATGCATCGAAAGTCCATTTTTGGTCATTTTCTGCCCCCAAAACCGAAAACGAAACCGAATTTCGGTCGGACTCTACTGGTGGGAGATGTTTCTGAATCAATCAACGCTGGAACATCATCTTTGCTTTTCGCTGAAATCATCATAGACTGTTGGTTATTAACTGTTTCTAATGTTTCAAGTTCTGAAACAATCTGCTCATGAGCCATATCAAGTTGGTTTTGTCTCAACAATATGCTATAGATAAATAACGAATTGAAAAATCACTAAAACTTTGGATACCAACTGTTTATTTTGTTTTTAATTAAAAACTAGTGTTGTTTTTAAAAAATTTTTATATTGTTGATTTTATTTGAATTATCTTCTTCTTCTATATTGTTTGTAGTTGCAGACCAAAAATTTCAAAATAGTTTTTGGTCAGAGGATCTGCGCGCAGTTAAAAATTTCAGAACGAAATTAAAAACGCATTTGTTTAGTTAGCTTGGTTTTTTGGTATCTACGTCATTACAATAATTGTCATGCAGTATTGTTGTTATTATTATAGCAAGGATATTTTAGACGATGTTGATTACTTAATTGGTTGAGCGACCTTCCCACACACAGTTTAAAACTTTGGTAGAAAAAAGAAACATTGAAATTTTGGTTTTCAAGCTTTCAATCAAATTATTAAAAACATAATAATCAAGTTTTTAATTAAATCTTCATAAAAGTTTGTAGTCTATATTTTTAACAGACGTGAATCTGAATTTAAATTTTAACACGTTATTATTTTCTGCAACTATGTGGCTACCAAACCTGGACAAATTCGACAATTAGGTGAAACAATTTTTAAAATGGATTCTTTTTTATTTGCTTTATATTTATTATCCGCATATCGTCCTTTGAAGGTCATTGTTAGTTTTTCTAAACACAACCTTGTGTCCCATCAAAACGGTAATTGTCTTTTAATAACTTCAGACATCCTAAATAGCAATTTTTTAAAAATCTTAACATAGCTGAAAGTAATTGTCAGCCTTTGATCTGACATCACATAAGTTGTACGGCGACGTTGTTGTAGCACATTCGAAAACATAATGGAATCAATGATTTAAATAATTAATTTTTAAATCCCTTACATTTACTTCACCGCAGGTGTTTTTCTCCATTTGCTTGACTCTTTGCACACCTTGAGAGGCAACATGGCTGTGGTAATAAAAATTATTGTGCATTATTCATTTGCTTTTTCAGTATTTGTCTGTTCTAAAAAAGGTAAACTATTGCTTTTATTATAATTTTTTTAAATTAAAATGAATGTGTTACTGTACATAAATTAATTTTATTTTTTTAAATTACGTAAGAAAATTCAAATTAAAAAAGTTATGTTAAGAATAAAAAACTTCGTTTATCAAAAATCTTTTATATATTTGAGATAGACAGATACCAATTTAATGCAAATATTTTCCATGATAATATAAGTATATAATATTAAAAACTACATAAATGAAAAGAAGATATTTAGTGTAAAATTTATAGCTGCAATCATGAAAAGAAAATTTGATAATCAATAATTTTAATAAAATTGGTATAAAAACAATATTTCATTATAAATAAAAATAGAAATAGAAAGTTTCAGATTGATAGTATTACTTAAAATGATTAAAAGTGGAATTCAAAATTTGTTGTCTTTCAATGAAATAAACAATGACGCATTATCGCGTATATTTTTTTATCATAGCGTTCAACTGAAGAAAAAAAAATATGTCTTTGTGATTGACCACCTCAAAATTAATGTTTGGTCCTCACGAGTCTATGGACCAAGTTTCACATCGATTTAATAACGGAATGGGGTTATACTCAGACTGACAGAAAAGCTAAGTTAATATAAAGGATTAAATAAAAATGAAATACTTTGTTTAAAAAAAACGTAAATCAATGTTTTTTTGCAAAATAAATTTTTAAATAATGATGCTTGTAGCTCAAATCAAAATATTTGTATAGTTAATTATGCTAATATTATAGTTGGACAAAAACAGACATGGACTAGAAAAAATAAATATTTAAATGTTGTTTCATAGTTTAAAAAATTACTAAAAATATGTAATGTTGAAAGAAATGTTGAAAGTAATTAGGTTCAATGTAGAAAGAGCCTTGTCACGGTTATCTTCATCGACCAAGTTGGAGAGAACAATTTTTTTTCCATTTTTTTGTTTCTTCTTGCTTATGCATTGCACCGACTAAATTGAGATTGCGTCAGGAACGCGCGGATTAGAAAGGCGACGTTTGTTTGCATAATTAAATACGCTCGATATCGTTTTTTTCTGTTTTTACAAACTTTTATTTAGGTTACAATCTCTGTTTGTGTGTGTGTTTGTGTATGTGTGTGTGTGGCTTTCTCTGTACGCAAATCTTGCAAGTAATATTAACCAGCTTTTTGACTAGCTAGGAAGCTGAAACTTTCAGCATAGCTTTATATTGGATGACAATATATGATTCAATTAAAAAAAACTTAATTTGAACATCTTCCGTATTTCTAAATCGAGTGTATTTGAAATCAAAGTTTGTGTTTAAAAACTCGTTTTTCTATTACTTGTTAGTTTTGCTGTGCTTCATCTTGTAGCGTCGTTTTTATCAAACTAGTTATTAGTTTCAAGTTGGTAGATATTTAGTAGGTTATAACGTAGATTTATTTTGATATGTTTTGGTTTTGAAGTGAAAATATTATAGCATGAAATGTAACTCCAGTTATTTTAGAATCAAATACATTTTTCTATAGCGCTGAATTGTGGTCTATATGTTAAACATGACATAGTTCAAATTATATCCGGAGTGAGGTGTTTTTTAGTTGGATGATGATGTTTTCTCACTATAAAAACTGTTTCTTCCAGTGCATGAGCTGAAACTATAATGATTCGATTCTCCCCATAATTGCTACAGTTTTGATAATAAACTAGAAACATGAGTTAGTTATATTTATTAAAGCACAACATTACGTTCCATGCGTACATTTGTACATAAAAAATTATTTCTTGGTGATCAGGTTCGTCCTGAAAACGGGATAGCAGTGGCTAGTACGGCGATGCTGCCAGTAAACAGCAAACAAATGACTGAAAATGGGAGAGTTTCTAGAAGTGATTTGCTTGAGTGTTGTTTGGATGGCAAGGCTATTGAGAGCCTGGTCACAGAAACGGATGAGGCAGTAGTGGGTTGCTGCGGCGATACCCAGTTTAAATCAGATTCTATCAGCTTTGTTTCAGAACACGTACAGACTTTACAGATCAAGTGGGGCACGAGGAAAAAAACAAAAAAAGAAGAATATTGATCCAGTTTTGTGGCGGGGCGCCATCGAGGTGGGCCCCGTAGATGAGTGTTGCTGAACTCTGATAGATTCGGCAAAAAAGTTCCGGAGTTAACAAAGCCTGATCAAAGTTAACAAAGATACTCCTGATCCAAAAAAGGTTTAAGACAGTTTTGTGTTTGGTGGCAGTAGCCTGAATGAGGTGTGTGATGATGACAACTGTTATGCGGCGTCTGGACAGTGTGTTTTACGGTTTTTGCATGGCGGGCTTGAATTATTAAGTGGTCATCAGTTCCAAGACATTGGAGATAAGTTGGTCTTGGTGAAAATAGTTTCAAAAGAAATGGAACGCAACTTTAGTTGATGTCTTATGATTGGAGTGCCCATGTGATTGATACTGCCATGGATGAGTCGGCTGAGGAGGTGTTTACCCCTACTGGCGGATCTAGCCAACTTTTAAAAGGGGGCCAAGTTTGAGCCAAAATAAACAACGTTAGTACAACTTTCAGAGCCGTAAAGGTTCTATTTTTGAAAAGAATAAGGTGTCATTTGGCGGAGCTGGAAACCCATTAAAAATTTTTTTTTAAATAATTTTGGAAAGATATCTACGAAGTTTAAAAAAAAATCGATAAAGTTCTTACAATTACTCTCCTCGGTCATTAGCTATTTTGAGAAGAAAGCGTATAAATATTTAAAAACATTTTTGGAAAGGTTCCTATGAATATCCTACTACTCCGCTCATCAGCTATTTTGTGAAGAATGGTTTAGCATTAAAAGGATTCAATTTGAAATTATTTTGATTTTTAAAATAGTTTGCCCCCTGCCAATGATTCTTCTGAAATGACTCTCATGTTAGGAGGGGAGGGGTGAAAATTCATCATCCAAATCAATTTTTGAAAACTTTTTAGAAACGAAGGAGTGGACAATGTTAATACCTTCTGTGTCCTCTGAGTGCATTATTCTGAATTACAGCATTATAGTAGTCTCAACAATGGATACCAAAGCTATTCTATTTGCAATATCTGCTATATTTTTGTGTTTGAGATAAAAAAGACATCTGTGCGAGTTGTAGTTTGTTGCATGAATACGACACGCAAGCATACAAACAGGCATGAGCACACATCCATCGAGACCGCCAGCCAATGCCATTTTGGCTGCAAACCTCCACAAGCACGTCCACCTCGAGACCGCCGGCAGCGACAACAGCTTCAAATGCAAATTGCAAAGATCACCAATAGACATAGTTGTGACACACTTGAACTCACGAACTTAGCAATCATTGTCCACAATGTTGTTTTTGGAATATTACGCTTGCATAATAATTTTTTTATTGGTAAATTTTGAGGCCCCCAAACTCGGAGGCCCTGGTGCAGGTGCGCCACCTGCGCCATGGTTGATCCGGCACTGATTGTATCTACTTATTTATATAATATATCTCTGCTAATATTTTACAATCTTTTGGATACCTTTTGTTACATTCATAATTTAACCGTTTTTTGTCTGCGTTTAATATTTTTGTATACTGTTATTTTAATTAATATGATGTTTTACATGAGAATACAACATACTAGGGTATATTGGAATAGTCATTTGAGTTTGAAGATTCTCTAGGTTAAATTTAAAAATTTCGCTCCCCCAAATACTCTGAGAATCAATCTTTAGAAAATGTTTTTCTGTGTATGTGTGTGCGCGGATTCATCTTTCTCACGCATGCAAGTTGATCTGGCAACAAGGTGGGAAGCCACTACTTTGAGAACCATTAGCTGAACGACAAATCTTTGGCCAGCGAATAGTAACTAACTGTTAGCCGACGGCTAATCCCCATGCAACTAGTTGGGTGGCGACTAGTTGGCAGCAATTTGATGGGCTGCTCCGGTACAAAAAAAGTCATTAAGATTTAGTTATGATTTAATTTGATAGAAAGCAAACTTTGAAGAAAGAGTTAAAAAACAAAATAAAAGGAGTAGTGAAAAGGTAATTTTAATAAAAAAGATAATTTAAAAATATATTCCAGAAATATTTTGACATCAGCCAAGACTAAAAATATTGCTTTTTTGGGTTGAACATCAATTTTTTAATAACCAGTTCAAAAATAAATTACAAATATTCTGTTTTTTAGTGGTTGGACAAACGGAGGATGCGCTAGATGTATACGATGGAGATTTTATAAAGTGTGTTCCTATCAACACATATTACGCATATTATCGCCCGGACTGCACTGGAGCTAATGATACATGGTACCATGACGGTGATTATGAATCTAAATCCAACAAATATGTTTATTTTACACCAAACCAGATAGGACCATTCATCTGCAAGAAACCTGACGGACGAACAGCAGGGAAGCTGTACTACGTAATCGAAGGTTTGTTATTCACAAAAGATTGATATGACGCCCCTGTCCAAATTGTTTCATAAGGGGATGAAAAGTGTATGTGTGTACATCACAGTTACTGTTACTGGGAGACTGTGATGTTGAACAAAACCTAGCAGAGATGTAACGAGTTTTACATTTTTGGACAGGCACTTAATTTGTGGGAGCAAGAGAGGGGTTTGAAAAAAATGTACGTTTCGCTAACTATTTATCCTATATGCGCAACTAGACATTTTTATGTTTCATATCTGAACTTGAACAAATCACACCTATAATAATGTGTCGACAAACGCCACATAATTATATCGGCTGTTTTTAGGTTATTCTGATTAATGGTTTATATCTTTTGTGCTACCCCCTCCGGTCATCAATTTTCAGGAAACAAGAAAACATTTGTTAAAAGTGACATACCTGCATTCCCCCACTAAAACGTTTTGGATCCGCCACTGCTGAACTGGTATTTTTTAAACCTTGTACCAGTGTGCTAAAAACCTTTACAACGCCACTGTCACAGCTCATGCTTATTGAGATTTAGCATACGCCTTATCAAGACATGTCTTGCTCAAGGCGAGAGAGGGAGGGTACTTGCAAAGGCAGCCATTTATAGGCGCCTACCCCTTTAGCAAATGCGAGTGAACTCCTTGCTTAAGGGAGTTACGCTGGTGACGCCGGCGAGGTTTGAACTGCCGACCTAACGATCGACAGGCGAACGCTCTACCGCTCTGAGCAAAAGCTGCAGTAAAAGCTGAGAATCTTATGTTTATACTATTGATATATATAGGTATGTAAGGATTGAAAATTTAAGACACTTTCGAATCAATATAGAATAAACAAATTTCGGATAAAAATGTTTAAATTTGAAAACTAAATGTCGCTTTTCTTAAACCGGTTCACCGCCTATTTATTTTTGTTTGTGCGTTAATTTTAAATTTTTTCTCAATTAAAAGCTTATTTGCAAATAATAAACAAAGTTTTTGGTGAGTATGGATTGATAATTTATTCTATTTTTGTATATTTGTTCAAGGTGGATGTTTATAATAATTAAATTAAAAATGAAGCCACAGGTAAATGGAAACACATTTAGCAATCACTTTCTGTTGGGAAATATTGACAATTTGACCTATAACTATTAACTGGAATAAATTGACTTAATGGGCAGAATGTTGGGTGAAATGATGTCATGGCTATTTAGAATTTAAGAAAAAGTTTTATCTTGATTTTATTCTTCCTTTTTGGATGGCAATAAAGTAAAGTTAATTAGAACAGACTTCTGAGAATATGGTTGCTCAACTACATATTATCCAACTGGCCACAAAATGTCTCAATTCGATATGGTAGAAAGGAGATTCGCTTTTTTTTCGACTACACCACTGATTGGCAGTGCGCACTGGTGATTAAACCAATAGGTTATTAACAGTGAGTGACTTGGCACTGTCAATAGCCTGTTTATGATATAAATAGTGCGCACACTGTCAATAAGAAATAGCTATTGACCGTGAGCACTCTAGCTCTGTCAATAGCTTTTGTAAACTACTTTTAGCATGTGTGTTTTTATTATTTGTTGATTTTATTGTAAGTGCGACACCGCACTGCCAGTAAGAGTTGTCGTTATTGACAGTGCGCTCACTGTGAATGTGATAGCTCAATAGTTTATATATTTATAGTGCTTCGCTGCTTATTCTTCACAGTAGAGTTGTCCGCAGGTCGGGTCGATCCGCGGGCCGGGTCAGGAAATTTGGGAAAACGGACGTTTACTTCCTGGTATTTTTAAATCAGGGTTTTTCTTATACAGTCCAGTTTAGACTATTGTAACTGTCTTTATTATTAATTATCTAAATCTATTTTGCAGCTTTCATCTGAAGTTTTCAAGCTTTGCTGCTCGCCTTGTATCTTGCAACATATTTATCTAAAATTTTCTTCTGTACTAAAATGAAACTGTTTTTTTTTAAATACAAGAGTTTTTCAACAAAGGCTAATTGATGTTTAAAGAAATAAAACTGTACTTCTATATTGTCACTAATCTCTCATCTCCGCTCTAACAAGATTTTTTTTATCGTAATTTGACTGATCGATTGATCTATTGGTCGATTGAATGATCAATAGATCGATTGATTGATTAGTAGATCAATTGATTGATTAGTAAATCAATTGATTGATTCTATTAATTAATCATTTAATAATATTTACTAACTAATTGATCAACAAAACCCAATTTCTGACATTTCATTTGATGATAAAAATCAGAACAACCCTTGACAACGTGGTGGAAAAAGACTGGCCGTAATCTTTTCGAAGTCGGATGCAATTTTTCTGGTTGGCTCAGTAGAAACGTCTTCAACGTCAAAGTAACACTGGATATCCAAGCTACTAAGGAAATAAAGCCAGTGACTTTTTACGACACAGGGAATGAACATCTTAACTTCTCGCTTCGTGAAAAGGTTTCGATTACTAAATGGAACTATGGAAAACTGATTTGCAAGATGGACATCTTCAGCGAGGAGAATGATGATGTACATACAGTAGAGAAAACCAAATTTATGCAGAATGTTTGTTAGTTTTTACCAATGCTTTTATTAACTCGTCGTCTCTGTTTCTCTGTCTGTCTGTTTCTCTGTCTGTTTCAAATCTTGCAATCAATTTTTGAGTCACTTCCTGATGATAGATATTTTTCAAATTTTGCATACATGCTCAAAATAGAAGACAATGCAATATTCAATTATTAGTTTTACAATAAGTCAATTAATTTAGTTAATTTTAATTAATTTCAATATAATTAAGATATTTCGACTTTAATATAAAATAAAAGAGTAATATAAGAAAAAATTGATTGCAAAATTTGTGTTTTAATTACATATAAGAGCATTGGTTTTAAAAATTCGTTTTTAATTTACTTGTTTTTAAACATAATGCTGTTTCTGGAGTGGTAACAGTTTATTGAAAAATGTTATTATTAATTAAATTATTTGTACTTCGTCCATTACTAAAAGAATATATATTTGTATCAGTGTATCAGGCCCGTAGGTAGGATTTTTGGACTGTGGGGGGGGGCAAAGAAATGTTTTGGGAGACAAGATCAATTGTGCGTGCATACATGTATGCATGCTTGTTTGTATGCATGCATATACGTGTGGTGTGTATGTGTACGTATGTGCAATGTGCATACTTGTATCCATTCTTGTGGCGTGGGTTTACAAATATATAAAAACTAGCAGTGCCCGTAGCGGCTTCGCTCGCATGAAATTAGAGCATTTGGCCCAGCCCGTTTCAAAACCAAAATTCCTGGCCCACACGGCCCGTCTTATTTGGGCCCGGCCCGTTTTTACAGGCCTAGAAATTCTATATGCTTGATGAAAAACTTCGGCCCGTCCCACCTTGACTTCAGGTTTGGCCCGGACCGTCTAAAGACCCTAAATTCACTAAAATGTCTATATGCTTAGTGAAAAACTTCGGCCGTACCTCTTTGATTTAAGGTTTAGCCTGGCCCGTAAAAAGACCCTAAAATAACGGCTTGACCCGACCGGTGATAAACTGGACTCAGCTACTTTTAATTGTGGGGGGGGACAAAGAAATGTTTTGGGGGACAAGATCAATTGTGCATGCATACATGTATGCATGCTTGTTTGTATGCACGTATATACGTGTGGTGTGCTATGTATCCATGCTTGTTTGTAAACACGTGTTTTTATGTGGTGTGGATTTACGAATATATTGGAATTGACATTTGTTGGGGGGGGGGCAAAGAAATGTTTTGGGGGACATGATCAATTCTGCATGCATACATGTATGCATGCACAATTGATCATGTATTAACAAAGAAAGGAAAACGCTAATAGAAAATGATAATATTTGCACCTTAAATTAATGTTTGTGGTTTTTATCCACAGTCTATGACGATATGAATGAATGTAATATAAGCAAACCTGAGCTGAGATTTGCTACTCTGGGCCAGAATTTCACACTGTCTCACAAAAACTGTCCAGAGAAATCAAAGTGGTATAAGTTTCGTTCAGGCAGTGAATTTCAACATCTCACTGAATTCACTGTAACCGACCAGGATGCTGGACTCTACCAGTGTGAAAGCAAGCCAATCAGAGTCTTTCTTATCGTTAGAGGTTGGAATTAAACAATTAAATACATATCTTTAAGCTGTACCATCTGTTATAGTTTTTAGCGCATTTTGGAAACTTTTTCTAAAAAGGCAGATTAATAAAACACTGGCTGGCTGGTGAGGAAGATAAACTTGAAAACTAGACAACGTAGAGAGTTCGGGTTTTTTTGCTTTTTCTTGCGCTGTGATTGGCTGAAAACATTGACGCATGATAGTGGACATTAGAAAAAAAACATTAGCCTAAAAAATTAATTAAAAAAACTAACATTTATTGAACGGGAATAGATGCAGAGATGAAAATGACCACCAAATATGATGGATCGATTATCAATTCTGAAACCGAGGCAACAGCGACCTGCTCCACTGGAAAGCTTTACATCAACGCTCAGAGCATCAGAGCCCAGATGATCATTGGTGAAGAAGGAAACATTGTTTATTCGAGAAATATACCTATCACAGGTGAAACTCTGTCATATACGTTTGATGTGATCATCAAGATCGATTTCTCGATAGAAGAACAGTTTCGTAAATTTACATGCACTGTAACAGTGCTGATCAAGGAGCACTGTCTGGAGTTTAACATAAGCACCTACATGAATCTCACAGTGGTAGGTAAGTTGTGTTATTTCATTTCATTTGAGTTTTAACTGCATTTATGAAACTTTTTATTTTTAAGTTTAATAGAATTGAAAAAAGGTAATTACAAACTTTTATTTAAGTTACAATCTCTGATTGTGTGTGTGTACGTGTGGCTTTCTATGTACGCAAATCTTGCAAGTAAAATTTAAGCAGCTTTTTCACGAGCTAGGAAGCTGACACTTTCAGCATAGCTTTATATTGGATGACAATACATGATTCGAATAAAAAAAAACAAACTTAATTTGAACATCTTTCGTATTTCGTATTTGAAATTAAAGTTTATGTTAAAAAAACTCGTTTTTTCCTTCACTTGTTTTCGTTTATGCACGTTCTTGTTAGGGATGTCACTGGTGGCTGTATTGTCCGGATTTTCCCATACCTGAAGCAAGGCTGGGCTTGGTTTGAAATAATTTATCCCAAGCTTTTCACAGTTTCTATTTTTTTTGGGGTTAGACAGCAAACAGGAAAGTAGAAAAGTGTCACTGAGGCCAAAAAAATTTAAAAAAAATTAAAATTTAAGCTCTTGAATCCTAACTCAATAACCTTTCAAGTTTTTGACATCCGTAGTAATTATTTTAGTCCAAACCAGCATTACTATTTCATGCTTTAACTTTAAAAATCTTTATTGTCATCAATAATTTGCACACAAAAATATGTTTAACCTTTTTAAAGCCAGGAAATGCTTAAAGAACATTTACCATATTAACAGCCCAATTAAGTTGCTAGTCCAAAAACTTAAAATTAAAATTAATGAAATCACTTTTTTGTTTATACAGAGGAATTAATATACGTGTATCCTAGTGCAATCCTGGTCCGAGTCAACGATAGCGTAACCGCCAACTATGGTATTGCCATTCCGAGTCCGGTGAATTTTACTTGGAACTGCTCGCACGAGTCCAAGAGTGAGGTTACTTCTTTGAGGCGTTCGATCCGCCTCGAGAAAGAAGGCAATTATACTTGCAAGCTGTCGGTATTTAAACGTTCTTACAGTTCTAGGTGGGCAAATTGGAGAGGAACCATTGAAGTTGTAGCAGAAAAGGGTTTGTCTAGGGTTTTTATAAGATTATTTTTGTTATTATTGAAAGATGGAGATCGGTGGCGATTGTGGTGGTGTTTAAATGCCAATCGAAATTTTTATATTGGTTTCATTTGAAAATAAATTTTTCTTTAAATTATCCTTTTTTTAAAACCCCAACAATAAGTTCCTCAAAATTTTGTCTATGGTGTTTAAACGTTGTTTGAGGAAAAAAATAATTCATTATCACTTGTTTGACTGTTTAGATTATCTCCGTAGCCTTCAGAAATTTATACCACCAATCAGAAGTATGCTGTTTTCATAAACTTATTTGATGCTTTTTTTTTAAATCTGTTTAAATATTTATGTGAAAAAACATTAAAATAAATAATATTTGCTATTATTTTAGATGTGACTCGTCCTTATCCGACTCCTATAACAACTGGTATCTTTAAAATTTAATTGTTGAGATTCTTGACTGATACTTTTTTGTAGTTTACATATCTAATTACATCTGAATATCTAATCAACTCATCTTCTATCTTCTATCAACTCATATTTTTAAAATTAGCTGAAGTTTACTATAAATGGCTACGATTGTAGAATTTCACGGCAGTGTTTCTTTTGAATGCATCGTTGGAATCAAATCTTTGCAGATTAATTTCGATTATCATAGAATGCGCGAGCATTTAATACAATGCATCCATGATGAGATTGTGGCTCTCTTTCTTGGCACAGAGTTAAAAAAGCGTTGTAGGAAAGCTAGAGTACAAAAGTTATCAATTTAAACTGCTTCGAGAAACAGTTTTACAATATCAATAATTATAGACAAAAATGCACTATTTTAATAGAATTTTTTTTTATAATTTTATAATTTTGTTATCTTATATATATAAACTAGCGGGGTACCCGGCGTTGCCGGGGTTTTTAGAGGTTTTTTAATGCTTTTCTCTTTCGTTCCTGTTTCCTTCTCCGCTTGCTCTCCCGCTCCCGGTCTCTTTCCCGTTCCTGCTTGCTTTTTCACGTTCCCGGTCGCTTTCCCGTTCCCGGTCGCTTTCCCGCTCCAGGTCGCTTTCTCGTTCCCGGTAGCTTTCCCGCTCCCGGTAGTTTCCCACTCCCGGTCACTTTTTCTTTCCACTTGCTCCTTTGATCTCGGTCGTTTTCCCGCTTTCGCTTGCTTTCTCGTTCCCGGTCGCTTTCCCGCTTGCTCTTTCGCTCTCAATTGCTTTTCCGTTCCTGTTTGCTTTCCCGTTTCAGCTCATTTATGTATATCTATGTATATGTATATATGTATATCAGGGCTATATGCAGCAGTTCATCAGTTCATGTTGTAAATGACTTTGCTGAACATGCTGTCAAGTTAGCAACAGATTTCAACTTAGCACAAACAAAGGATAAAGAACAGCATCAACTCATCTTTCAAATCATGGAACACCACCAAAAACAGATTCTTGTCCCGCACAAAAGAAATTTCAACGACATTTATAAGAAATTGATAATGTTTTAGCTGACTAAAGTTGCATTGTAATTAACGAATCTTTATTGTGTGTGTACTGAACACACTCTTGATATCTCATTTATAATCATTTATCAATCTGTTAATTTAGTTTTATTAGAACACATTTAAATAATAATAATACGGAATTATTCAAGCGCCAGGGCACGCGACTGAGGCGCCCTCGGATAACCTAAAAATTGTATCGTTCAAAAGCCAATTTAAAATAAAACGTTCTAAGTTTAGTTTTAAAGGCAGCGACGGATCCACAGTTTCGAATTTCAGCTGGCAGGGCATTCCAGACAATTGGCGATGCGTTTCGAAAGGACCTCGCACCGATATTGTTGTTAGCATTTGTCCGTGCTAGTTCAGGAGCTGTGGATTAGCGGAGCGGTCTTTGGATGGTTCTGTTGTGAAGGAGTTGGTGAAGATATGTGGGCGATGAACAAAACCGAATTTTGTACGTTATCAGAGCGATTTTGTACAAAATTCGATAGTGTACCGGCAGCCAGTGAAGTGTGAAAAGACGGAATGAAGACGACGACGATGACAGAGATGACGACGACGATTGTAGAGATGACGACGACGATTGTAGAGATGACGACGACGGCAGAGATGACGACGAATCCAAAAGGTAGACTCTAAGGACTACTTTAGCAGCCCTATTCATCATTCTCTGGAGACGTTTTTGGTGGTACAGAAGAATTCCAAAAAGAAGGGAGTTACAATAATCGAGCCTTGACAAGATCAGACAACAAGCCAACGAGTTGGCGTTTTCCCTCGATAAAAATTTTCTGACTTGGGCGATTGCTCTGATCTGATGATGGCATGAACGAATGACTGATGAAACGTGATTTGCCAATTGCTTTTTAGAGTGGGGGAGAAAGGAATGGAGTGTTCTCCAACGGAAAGAGATTTTAAGTTGGAGAGAGCCTTAATCGAGTAACTGGATCCTAACAGAACAACCTCAGTTTTTGATGTATTGAACTGAAAGTTGTTGTGCAGAAACCAGCGTTCAATAGATCCGATGCAGTCGGTCAGTCTCTTAATTTCCAAGTCAGAGTCCCGGTAAGAGAGCGACTGGAAAAGCTGCGTGTCGTCAGCATATTGGTGATACGGTACATTCTGTTCACTGATAATGCTACATACAGGAGATATGTAGGTGGTGAAGAGAAGAGGCCCCAAGACAGAGCCTTGAGGAACACCGCTGGTGATCAGAACAGAAGATGAGCTGCAACCACCCAGTTTGACAAACTGCGACCGACCCGACAAGTAGGAAGCAAACCACAACAAGACGCTGCCACTTATGCCGAATTCGTTGTGGAGGCGGTCAAGAAGGGTGGAGTGACTAATTATGTCGAAGGCAGCCGAGAGATCAAGGCCAGCGAGGAGAGTGGCCTTCTTGGAATCGCAAGAATGAAAGACGTTATCAAGGATGTGGAGCAGAGCAGTTTCAGTGGAGTGATATGAGCGATAAGCATACTGATAGAGAGAGTAGTTAGAGTTGGTTACGATTATTTTGGAAATAGTTGTGAGGCTGGAGATAGGTCTAAAATTGGAGAGAATACTGTTATCTAGGGAAGGTTTTTTCAGAAGAGGTAGTAATTGGGCTCTTTTGTGCACAGACGGAAAGCATCCTTCACGGAAAGAGAGATTACATAGGTTAGAGATTGCTGTCAACAGCGTGTCGGAACAATGTATAAAAACTTGGTTAGGAAAAGGATCTAGGGAAGGATGTTTTGAGTTACCGATGAGTTTGTTTATTTCTGAAAGAGTCACTTCCTCAAAACTGGTTAAGAGAGGAGAATCATTTGATCTCCAGTAATGCTCAAAGTTACTGTTGTCAGAAGAGATGCGCTGACGAATTCTCTCATTCAGCGATTCGATCTTCTGAGTAAAGAAAGTACTAAAAGAATCTGCCAATTTTTCACAATCACCGTCAAAAACTGTCTGCTTTTCTCGTCTATGAAGAAGGTTGTTGAGAGATCGCCACAGGATGCGAGGATTTTCAGAGCTTGAAGGTGTTGCTCTGATAGATTCGGCCCGAGAAGCTAGGATGGCATGTTTTGCAAGAATCTTGGCTTCATCCTATTCCTTTAATTCTCTGAGGAGAGGGAAAAAATACTTTCGCATGCATTTCCGTCGATGTTTCTTGGCAAGGAGAGCTGACTCAGAGAGAGTGTTGATGTGGGAGGTGACGCATTTTCTGATTGTTTTTATTTTGAGGGATGCATGTAAATTAAGAATGTTGGTGATTGTTTCATCTATTAAGTTAGCATATTGATCAGTGGATAGGCCGTCCGTGATGAGGAAGTTAGATGTTAGTAGGTCATTGTTGAAGTTGCACCAGTTTATTGATTTTAGATTACGATAAGAAATAGAGGTACAGACTGGCGTAGGCTTTGACAGGTTGATGACAGAAGAAACAAGGTAATGATCGGAAATGAAATGAGATGGGTGAATGACAATATTAGAAATGATGTTTGGGTGCAAGTTGGGGGTTATCAAAACATCAAGAATGTTTCCTTTCACGTGAGTAGGCTTGTTGATAAATTGTGTCATGTCAAATTCACTCAGAAGACCGGCGATGTCGTTGTTGATGGATGATGGTGTGGCCGGGGTGTTGATGTTAAAGGCTTACAATGAATGTGATTGTGGTGAATGAGAGCAAGACCACCACATCTGGAGGTGGTTGATGATGTACGATGTTGGTGAATAACTGAAAAACAAGGTGGTGCAATGTCCTGTTTGATGGCATCGGGATCGTCCGGTTTAATCCAAGTCTCGGTGAGACACAACAAACTCAAGTCGAAATCGCCCATAACGTCGTGAATGAGAGCAGCTTTGTTGACTGCGGATCGAGCGTTGAGGAGACCCATGTTGAAAATTGTGTTTCAATGAATGCTTACACATTTCTTTATAAATTAAATTTTTGTTGTTGTTGTAATGAAAAGTACGATTTTGACAAAAAATAACAATTTTTCAAAACTTAAATGCCTTTGATGGGTCTCTTAATATCGCTTCAAAAGCCAAAGATTTTACCAAGCTGTTCACAATACTAAATGGGACAAAATGAGACCCTATGCGAATTTATAAGACAAATTTTTTTCCTATACAACTTTTAAATAGTTTTATATACATACATATACATTAGGGCTGTGCCGGTATATCGGCCGGTATTTGACAATACCGGCAAATACCGGTTCCGCCGGTATGAAGGGTACCGTTATTGAACAATCGGCTTTCTTCACATCACGCATAAAAGACAAAAAAAGTGAAAGACATACAGCAGCAGGATGGGCATTGTAATTTACCCGTATGCCCATAGTTTGCTACACTTCAAATACGGACAACGGTTCTTAGCAATAGCATAGCACTAACCGAACAAATACAGTAACACTCAGAGATGTTGCGAGTACTGATGGTGCGAGTCATCATCATCATCGACCGACTACGTTTCGTCCGGACTTGTTGGTCCCTCCACTCCGCAGACGACAATATCTGAGCTTCCATTTCTCTCCTTTGGCCTCCGTGGCCTCCCTTCTAGCATCCTCAGCAGTGATACTCTTTCTGTCATAGCCCATGTATGTTGACATCTGGTCGAGGTATGACATTCTTGGACGGCCGCGTCTGTTGCTAGCTCTTACGTTCGATGTATACAGCATGTAAATATTTGCCGGTTCATCCTGGTTCATACGTAGGCAGTGACCAGTGAAAGACATCTGACGATGACGGATCAATGTGCTGATAGGAGCTGACTGTACCCTGTCGTACAGGTCCTCATTTGTCATACGATCCTCTGACTGAACCACGCCGATCATCATTTGTCAGGGTTATCAATTTTCTTGGAATAGGTGTATGCTGAAGAAAAGACACTTATAGTTGCTGCTTTGAAGAAAACCACAAAACAATACAGATCTGAAAAGAACATACAAAAAAAACAATCAAGACGTTTCAAGATAAAATGTGTCAGATTTTGTTACTCAGCGATCAATGCAAATGTCAACTGCTCTCAAACCTGATCATAGTTTTCTGTCTTCTTCAGATCCAAATACGTGGGACAGGCAGGATGACTATTATCAAACTAAAAGTTGCAAAGAAGGATTTGCTAACTATTCAAATTTTCAATGTCAAGGTATATTTTGTTTTGCCGAAATTTAGACAAACACTCAAGTTATACACTTACTTTCTGGACGGTTTTGCGGTGGCTTCATAGATAATTATTTGTTAGTAAACAATTAGATAGTTAATGTAATTTTTTTGCAACGCTATTGTAAAAACGTTAAAAAGTTATTGAAGTAAGTTTGCACAGTTTTAATATACAGATGTTGACGAATGCATTTCACAACCGTGTGACAACGCAACATCAAAATGTACGAACACTGCCGGATCTTACTTATGCAAATGCATCGACGGTTATGACAACGCTCCCGAAGATAAAACTATTTGCATTGGTAAGAATAACTATTTAATCTCTCATTACTAGAAATACTTTTTCAAACGTTTTTTGAAAGCACAACAAACTAATTTAATTAATACTAATGATTTTAGAAGTTTGAGCCGAAGAGCAAAGCTAGAAAGCAGAACTAGAAAATGGGTCAATTTTTAGCGAACCAAGTTAAATTTTGTAACACAACCCACAGTGAAATTTCTTTATTGAATTTGTTAAATTTTTCATCCCAGGCAACCAGTCGAACCGTGAAGCTTTCAGATTCAAGGCTAACGCTTTACCAAGTTGCCGACATTGTAAAGCGCCTTAATTAAAAGCGGCTTCTGCTGAATACGGCGCTATATAAATTGTCGTATAAAAAAAATTCAGCTAACTTAGCTTATAAGTTAATAAGAAGAGCCAGTTTCACATCAACACTTAAGAAAGCCTGGCGCACTGCGAAAAATGAAACACCCTCTACATTATAAAACTTACAATTTATGGCTTTAATGTTTTAATTCAAGGCCACTTAAAATGAATTAAACAGTTTAAAATTCTCAACTATAAGCTCGCAAGTAAGTACAACTAAAGCATAGGTATACAGATTACTGTACAGTATCACTTGCAGATGGTTTTTAAATAAAACCAACAGCAAAAATTATCTGCATCAGTTTAATACAAGAATATATAACAACCTTTGAAATAATATTTTTAACGTTTAGATTTAAATTAAATATAGAACCAACAGCAGAAATCATAGACAAATAGTATGGTTTACATTTAGATTTACGAAACAATTATAAATAGAGTAAAAGTAGAAAAAAGATTTATTGATCATTCTAGAGCAGGGAGTCTTAACCGGTTGGGTGAATCCCCCAAAGGGGGTGCCGTTCTAGTTTAGGGGGTGCAAAAAATAAAAGTTTAAAAAATAACATTTTTAAATTCGAAACAAATATTTTATACAATTTTAATTTTTGCAGAAAATAATTAGAAAATTTTAAAAACCTTTAATTTTGGCAATGCTTGTATTTTTAAATCCTTTATTTTAACTTCACCGTGTTTGTTAGTTTGCTTGCTTGAACCTTAAGTTGGGATCCTTTACCACTAGAAAAAACCAACTTTCCGTTATCCAATCAAGTTGATATTTTGTGAGTTTATTTGTTGCTGTGGACTTTACATTATATTAAATTGAATTTCCGGTGGGGATGCAATTCCAAAATTGAGGAGGGGATATTTAAAAAAAAACTAATGACCGGAGGGTAGTCGTAGGTATTTTTTACTAATTTTAGTTTCAACAACAGGTATTCTACCCAAAAAATTTCAATTGATACTCTGGTGAGGGAATGCATTTCCCCACCCCCTGGATCCATCCCTGGTTAACTTCAACTGGCATTAAAAAACTTAAAGGTGTCAAGAAAACGGAAACATTTTGAAGACTGTGTTCAGTATGCACTTTTATCACTGACAAAGACGACACACAACGAACGACCGAATTGTTTTTAATATGAAGTCCTGTCAAATGACAATTTTAAACCAAACGAGCTAAACCAGTAATTCAGTGCAGTGCATTCCAACAATTCCGAATCGATTGACGTTCTTAAACAGAAAAGAGCCGCAACTAGGATTTTGGTCTATTATTGACAAACTAATCCTGATTGCCTGTTATCGAAATGTTTAAAGTAAAAAGCCTCACACTCTTTTTTAGATAGCTACCCAGTTTTGGCCAAAAGTGCGCTGACATTCATCATTCCTTTTGCTACTGCCTACTTGTGTGAGATTAGCGTTTCTGTTTTGGTAAATTTAGAAACCAAGCAAACAATTGGATTGGAGGCCGGTGATAATATGCGAATTTCCTAGTTAAAGATTGGTCCTCATTTTTCTGATTTAATCGGTGGAAAACACCAAAAAATTAAATAAAAAACTTGATCAAATCACTCACATTTTACTTATTTATTGTTTTTTATGTGTAAAAGTAGTGGATGCGGTTAAATCGAGTTTGTCCAAAGGGGGCGCGGGAAAAAAACGTTAAGAACCACTGATCTATAGAATACATTACAAGACAAAAAAAAATTTTTTGATGAAAGTTAACTAGGAAAAGGAGCTTAACTTACAATTTTCACAGGGCTTAAAAGAAACAAATATCAAAGTCTTCCTTGCTAAAAAAAAATTATGGTGCTTAACCAAAATCCTAAATTGTCAAATTAATTTTAAATGTTTTTATTTTAATCGCAAAAAATCTTTGTTTTTTAATCCAAATATTTTAAATTTTAAAGATATCGAAGAGTGTTCCAGAAAAACCGACCAATGTCAAAAGAATTCAACAGTGTGCAACAATACTATTGGCAGCTATTCATGCAATTGCAAACAAGGATTTTATAACTATTCAAATTTTCAATGTCAAGGTATGTTTTGTTTTTGTCGGAATTTAGACAAACACTAAACTTATACACTGATCGACTGAAACCCGAAAGATGCATCTTAAAGGCAGTACTGGAAGCGCCCAATTCTAGGACGTAAATGATGAATTTTTTATTAAATTCCCATTAAAATATTGTATTACTAGTGTCCGAAGCTGAAAATTCAAATATAATAATATTGGTGTTACTGTAAAAAAGTTTCTGTTTTATTCAAAGCAGGAGCTTAATAAACAGGATTATTACAGTAGAAGAATTAAAAAAGTTTGTTGCCTTGGCAGCTTTGTCCAACCTGGCCCGTGCTTATTTGGGCCCTGTGTGGCCCGGTTAGATAATCCTTCATCAAAGTACTTACATTAGCTGTAAGAGGTACTGCAGTCAATTGAGTACAATCAAGTCTGAAAAGATTACGATGCAACCCTCAGACCATTATTGAAAACCAATAATCATCAGATTTGTTCAAACCTAGATTCAAAACCAGGGGCGTAGCGAAAGAGAGCGAGCAGGGAGGGGCATCTGCCCCCGGGAGCCAGGCTTTGGGGCGCAAAAAACAAAAGGAAAGACAACAATTTCATCAAAGTTTAGCCATTTTTGAACATGTAAAACAAGTAAAATTAACAAATTGTATTTTTGAACTATTTCAGATAAGTGATTTCCAAAATTTTATTGGGGAGGGGCTCACTGAGCCCCGAATATTGCTTGAGCGCTTTCGGTTCTCTCGGTTTTGGTCGTCCAATTAAAATGACAGTGGAATATGGGGGCGCATTTTTTATACTTTTTCCCCGGGCGCCAGCTACCCTCGCTACGCCACTGTATAAGACCAACAGCAAAAATTATCTGCACCAGTTTAAGACAAGAATATATAACAATTTTTGAAATAACATTTAGATTGAAATAAAATTATAAGTTGAGTAAAATAAAATGAGAGATTTATTGATAAGTCTATAGAATACATTATAGAAATAAAAATTGAAGTTTTACAAAGAATAATATAATAACTAAAAAAAAGAGCCTACTCACAATTTTCATAGGGCTTTAAGATTCCGTGAACTTAAATAACACTATCTTGTACTTCCCTTAAACATAAGATATATTGCAGCTTATCGAGCGCAATCAAGTCTGGAAAGATTATAATACGACCCACAGACTAATACTTGGAAACCACCATTTATCGGATTTGTTCAAACTTAGATATAAGACCAATAGCAGAAAAATCTGCAGCAGTCTAAAGCGAGAAAATATAACAAATTTTAAAATAATATGCTCCTTACGTTTAGATTAACATAACAATTATAGGTAAAATAAAAGAAGATAAAAGGTTTATTAATTAGTTTATAGAATGCTTTATAAGAATAAAAATAAGGTTTAACAAGAAATAATAACTAGGAAAAAGAGTTTCCTCAGCAAACTAATATCACAGTTTTACTGACTAAAAAGCTATGGCGCCTAACCAAAATCCTGAACTGCCAAATTAATTTAAACTGATGACATTTCAGATGTAGACGAATGTCTCACTTTGAATAGTACTTGCGAAACTGATAAATCAAAATGTTTCAACTCATACGGTTCCTATGGGTGTAAGTGCAAAGACGGCTTTACTGCCATATCGACTAAAACATGCGTGGGTTAGTTCGTTAATTTTACTTGAAATTATTAGTTTCTAAAAAAATATATTCAACGCTGTAATGGTCTGGTTCTTAGATAAAAGAATTCTGTTGATTTTAATTATAATAAACCTACCAATATCGACTATTTTTTATATCTATTCAAATCTTGTGTTGTGGCTTACTATGAGCAAATTTATTGACTCGGATTTTCATATTTAGATGTCGATGAATGTGCAAGAAGGAATAAATGTGATCCAGATACGACAAGCTGTCAAAACTCCCCCGGATCGTATAAATGTTATTGCATCTATGCCTATACCCACGACAATGAGTACAGATGCTCGGGTACATGATGGTTTTTTAATTTGTCTGAATATAGAAAAATACCCGCTCTAGCAGCAGTAGTGATTTCTGACCTTATTCCATCTTATTTAATTTTTTGAATTTTAATAGTTATTAAAAACAAATTTTAAACACATTTCAGTCTATTTTTCTATTACACATTGTTATACTATCTAAAATCACATAAAAAATTGTTAATATATATATATATATATATATATATATATATATATATATATATATATATATATATATATATATATATATATATATATATATATATATTGAAATTACAGCAGATTACAAGGAAAGCGATGAATATAACATTGAAGTAAAAGCATCTGAAGAACGTCCTCAATGCACATCATTAGCTTTTGCAACTATTACTGTCATTTTGCTCATAATTTTTGTCATCATCTTATTAGTCATTGAATGTGAGTAAAATATTTTTTAAATCATTATTTTCTTATTCTTTTCTAAATGGTTTCTATAGTGGATGGTTTATCTACACACTGTTAATTCTTAGACTCTTCATCCAGCAGACGATACCTATAAGTTTTGAAAAAAGAAAAATTTTTTTTTATATTATTTGATATTGTTTGATTAGTTAAATATTTGTATTAAACAATTATTAATTTTATTTTTTAGACAAAAGACTTGAATAAGCTTTCGATTTATCCTCTGAAAAACATGGTGTCAACTGAAGAATGCCTTTTCCTTTTCTTCCAAGGATGAACTGATGAACAATAGAAACATATTTAATGAAACCTTAAAATTTAAATATATATATATATATATATATATATTCGTGGTTAAAAATACGGTATACAAAGAGGCAAAAATATCCTACCAGTAACTTTCGTGGTTATCAAAGGCAATTGTTTTTGCTTGAAAAAATAGAAAATTATTATTTTTAATCAAGAATTGTTTTTCAAAAACTTTTCACATTTTAATCGAATGCATTTCTATGAAGAACGAGCCTATATATTAAGTTCCAGCTCGATTGGATGACGGTTAACAAAAATTAAAGCAAACAAAACCGAAGGTAAAGTTAATCTAAGTTTTTTTTTTCTAAATTATTTTTTGATTCTAACGAGTCTATGGAACAAGTTTCAGATTGATTGGATGACGGGAAAATAAGTTTGCATCAATCAATCAAACAAACAGACAGAGGATATGTGTTAATATAAATAACTAGAGATAGCCCGTCAAAAATGACGGAAGTTTTAAAATACGGCGCCCGTTATTATAAAAATAGTCAACAAAAACAAAATGACATATGATAACCATAAAAAACAAATTTTATATATAAGCAAATTTAATGAAATTTTTTATTGTGTTTAAATTTTCAATTTACTAACGTATTTCATATAAATTCAAATGATGTGAAAATTAAAGAGTGCAATAATTAGTTATTAAAGAATTTCAGTATACACGACATCTGAACTTAATTCATAGGAAAAACAAAACATATATATATGTATATGTATATATATATATATATATATATATATATATATATATATATATATATATATATATATATATATATATATGTATATATATATATATATATTAATTAGTTATTAAAGAATTTCAGTATACACGACATCTGAACTTAATTCATGGGAAAAAACAAAACTAATATATATATATATATATATATATATATATATATATATATATATATATATATATATATATATATATATATATATATATATATATATATATATATATATATATATATATATATATATATATATATATATATTAATTAGTTATTAAAGAATTTCAGTGAGTGAGTGAGTGAGCGAATGACGGAGGCTACTTCATTATATATATATATATATATATATATCAATGATAAAAAATTTTTATTTAAGAACTACTGAACACTAATAGAAATATCTTCGATAATATAGTAGCTATACGACTAATTACGTAAGCGTGACAGAATCAGTAAGTGAGTGAGTGACGAAGGCTACTATAATATAGATTTGAAATTTGTTTCCAGTTTACATCTAATAAACAAATCTAATGCAAAATACTCGAACTCAAGACGCTGTCTAGTTTTCAAGTTTATTTTCTTCACAAGCCAGCCAGCCGGCCTAAGTTTTTTCTTAAGCTTCCTTTTTAGAAACTAGTTTTCAAAATGCGCTAAAAAATTTGCGACAAAATAAAAATAAATTGACAATTTTGTATTTTATTACTTTATGAAAAATTGCGTTTTTTCCAAAAATTCACCATGATCTAGAACTTTTTTTTTTAAGTTTTTAATTTTTTGTTTATATGTAACTTTGAAGTCTAGTGTTACTTATCCAGGCTCCCGGAATAATTTATCACCACATAAAAGTGTAGTAAGCCGCAGGTGAGTGCTCCTTAGCTCGCGCTAGCTAGTGGCAACCTTTTCACCTTTCGCGATTTCTTCTTCGTTTGCTGACAAAGCTGAATCACTTCATCAACTTTTTTCATCATATAATGGTAAAAATGTGAAGTTATTATGGACGGATGATGCGCGTAGAACGTTCGAGAAACTGAAAGAAAATCTCAGACAAGCATTCCAGCTGCACTTTACTGATCCGAAGTCTGACACATTTCACCTCGTTACCGATGCGTCAAACTATGCCGTTGGAGCAGCCTTGCACCAGTCTGTCGGGAACCAGCTTCGACCAGTAGCATTTTTCTCAAAACGTCTCTCTACACCTCAACGTTCTTACTTTGCATTCGACCGCGAATTTTTAGTCGTCTACCTTGCAGTAGTCCACTTCAAGCCAGTTATAGAGGGTCGTACTGTTCCCGTTTTTACAGATCACAAACCCCTGGTAAATGCATTCTATAGTTAAACTCCACCTAAGTCTGATCGCCAGCAACGCCACCTGTCGTTATATCTCAATTGTTCAATTTGTTTAGGGATCTTTAGTTTTGCTGACTGATCGGCGAATTTTTAAACTTTGTTGTAAAAGTTGTTGTTATAAATTTTGTCATAAATTACTAATCATATTCACGGCAAATAGTTTTCTGAACAATCAGATTTTATATATATCACGAAGTTTTATGTTTTTCTTTGTTCAAAAGTATAAATTCTATAAAATCTATTAAAACTTCATCTTACAGAGTTCAACAAAAGCAAGAAGCACGTGAAACCAGCGAGATCAACGACATTGAATAATTGTCACGCCCGCGTTTACGCGTGTGCGTGCCTGGATCTAAACTTTGGGATTTCCGGCGCAGGCGGTGCATGGGGTATTGCACAACGTTGCGTGTTTGGATTGTTGCGCGAATATTTGAACGTTTTAGCCTGTAGCCTGTAGCCTGGAGGGCTTGTATATATAAGGCTGTCGCGAACTACTTCTTCCCTTCTTGTTCCTGTTCGCCATTGTTTGATCGACGTTGAAACTGTTTTATATCTGTTCGTCCTCGTGGTGATAGTTTTTCGATAATCTTGCTTGGTATTCGATAAATAAAACAATATATACTAATAAAGAGTGTCTTTAACTTTATTTCGACTTAAATTTTCTCCAGTTCTGTTTGAATATCGACTATCGCAAAGGCGAAGTCGTGACAATAGAATTTTTGGTGGCAACGGTGGTATAGTCAGTCGATACACCGATCAGTTTTGGGTGAGATTCGTCCTGGGCGATAGAGTTCATCGAGTTGGTGAAGTTCTATCGAGTTTGGTGATCTAACGACTTTGGCGGTATCCAGTGGTTTTGGCGGGATCAGCGGGATTCGACCGGGATCTGCAAAACCGACCAGGGATTCGACGCAAATCGACCAGATCAAGGAGGATCCTCACCGCAAGATCGACGATTGACGATTCAGTGCTGGAGAAAGAGTCCGGACAGTTTCAGACCGTTCAGTTCGACCACGTGGCGACATCCATTTTGCAAGGAGGGCCGATCCACATCTCAGGTTAGAGATTTTATCATTGCCGGATTGCCCAGTTAGGTTTTTCTTTCTTTTCTTCTGTGTAGTAAGGTTTCGTAAATATGATTAGAACCCCTACGGTTGAAGAGTCAGTTGCGCATGATAGTCCAACAGGGATCCTTAGCGAGGAGCACTATCAATTTGTTGATGATAGTCGGCGTCCACGTAGAGTTAGTGAAGATACTAACGTTAGCAAAAATTTCAAAGCAGAATTAGCTGAGCGTAAGTTAGCATTGCGCGAAGCAGAATTGGCGGCTAAAGAAGCTAAGTTAGAAGAGGATAGGGCGAACCGTAGACTTGCTGAAGCTAAGTTAGAACAGGAGCGTAGACTCGCTGACGCTAAGTTAGAAGAGGATAGGGCGAACCGTAGACTTGCTGAAGCTAAGTTAGAACAGGAGAGCAGACTCGCTGAAGCTAGGTTAGATGAGGATAGGGCAACCCGTAGACTCGCTGAAGCTAAACTAGAGCTGGAACGTGAAAGGATTCAGGACCACAATAGTCTTGAGGTTTCCTTATCCGTTCGCACTAGTCGCTTTCTAAATGCCATGAAGGGTATAATGGCGGAGTTTCCTTCAGATCCTGCTGCAATACCGGGGTATTTTCAATATCTCGAGAATCAGTTTACATCATACCAAGTTGATGATGATGTGAAACCCAAAATATTGCAGGCCCATTTGAATAATAGAGCTCGCTCAATCTTGAGTCGATTGACCGTTGTTCAGTTAGGTGACTATGAGGAATTAAAGCAAATTTTATTGCAGGAATTTCGGGTCACTCCCAGTCTTTTAAGGGAGAGGTTTTATGCTGTAAAAAGGAGACCTGGTGAGACTTATTCACAGGTAGCTTCTGAATTACACACAGCGTTATCGTATTATATTAAAAGTAGGAATATTGATGAGAATTTCCATCAATTAGTTAGTTTGATGTGTGCCGATAGGTTGAAACAACTAATGTCTCCCAGTTGTACAGATTTTATTTTAACTCAGGAAAAGGATGATTGGTTAAATCATCTAGAGCTTTCACGCGTTGCGGATAGCTACATGGCCACACACGAGCATGAGACTAGACCGCCCCGATTCAACAACCCAAAACCAACAGATAAAGGGTCAGGGTCTCCCATTCCTAATAGAATGACTAAAATATCCATTGATCCTAATATGGATAAGGATAAAAAGTATGGTTTATGCTTCAAATGCCATAAGAAGGGTCATTCGTTCAAGGAATGTCCTCTACATAAATTCCCTTCCTCAAATTTACCTAATCCCAGAATTAATTGTTGTCAAACAAAAAATTCCTTTAATTGTCTCGGTGATAGGAAAACATTTGTTGATGATAAAAATTTGTCCTCTCAGTCAAAAAATTCTTTTAATTGTCTCGGTGATAGGAAAACATTTGTTGATGATAAAAATGTGTCCTCTCAGTCAAAAAATTCCCGTAATTGTCTCGTTGATAGGAAAATAATGTTTGATGGTCAAAAATCTTTTCCCTGTCCCGAAGCATGTCCCATTATAGATGTTGATGATTATCACATTAGGTCTTATGAGAATGTATTTATCGATCAATTACCATCTATTCCAGCTTTGATTGATGGTGGTGCAGAAGTATGTTGCATTAGAGAAGATTTAATTAAATCTCTTCATAGGGTACCACATAAATTTATAAAATTATCTGGCCTTAAAGGTCAACCAGAAATTGTAGGTTGTGTTAGATTAGTTGTTCGACCTGATCTGGTGGGTGATGACGTTGTGAACCTAGCACCCAAGGTTCGTGCATGGTTTGCTGTCGTCCCAAATCTTAATGAGCAAATTATTATCACTCCCTCCGTAAGCAACTTATTAAAAACGATATCATTGTATGATACCGTTGCATACCCTATTAAGAACAAACAAAATGCACATGACTCTGATGTGAATGTTCCCAGTCTTGAAATAACTAATTCACAATATTTTGTTTTAGATGAACCTCGTAATGATGAGCATAGTCCAGATGTTGCATTGATTCTAGGCGAAGGTGTTTCTGGCGCTGCTGACGCTAGGAAAGTTGATTCACAGACCGATGCTGGTCAGAACATAGGTGTTTCTGTAAGTTCGGGTGATGATATTTGTCCAGGTGCTGATGCTAGGAAAGTTGATTCACAGACCGATGCTGGTCAGAACATAGGTGTTTCTGTAAGTTCGGGTGATGATATTTGTCCAGGTGCTGATGCTAGGAAAGTTGATTCACAGACCGATACTGGTCAGGACATAGGTGTTTCTGTAGTTGCGGGTGATGATATTTGTCCAGGTGCTGATGCAGGCGGAAGTGATTCACGAACCGACGCTCGATTTACATCCGTTAACGATGATTGTCAGGGGATAGATGATAGTAATGATCACGATGCGTTTGCTAAAGAGCAACATGATTGTCCTTCACTTAAGTCCTTCTGGTTGCTAGGTGTAAATAAGCGTAAAAACTTTTATATCGACAGGGGACTTTTGTTTCACAAGGAGAATCAGTGGGGTCATTCCATAAAACAATTGTGTTTGCCCAGGAGTCGTATACTTGCAGTGTTACAGATGGGGCATGACGCTCCCTATTCGGGGCACATGGCTGCCAAGAGTACACGGCAGCGTATTCGACTCAGTTTTTGGTTTCCCGATATGGAGAAACAAGTTCAAACCTATTGTGAGTCGTGCCCCGTGTGCCAGTTAAGGGCACCTGTTAGAAAAAGAGATCGAGTCCCCATAACTCCCATACCAAGGGGAGACGAACTACCATTTAATCATTTAGTTATGGATTGTATAGGGCCCATAATTCCCGCGGGTGATAGTGTGACTGTCCGACCCAAGTACAATTATGCCCTGGTTGTTGTCGATTTGTTCTCTAGATGGCCGATGGCTTACCCATTAAGGTCATTAGATGCTAAATCTGTATGTGAGATCCTTATTCAGATCTTTATGACGTTTTCCATACCGCGAATAATTAGTTCCGATTGTGGTACGAATTTTAAAAATCAGTTAACGACGACTTTTCTGAAATGTTTGGGGTGCAGTCCTAGGTTTAACACCCCAGGGCATCCTGAAGCATCCGGGTTAGTGGAGAGGTGTAACCAGAGTCTTAAGAACATGATTTTTAAATTGGTTGAGGCACATCCTAAGGAGTGGTTTAAGGTTCTTCCTTTTGTATTATGGAGTTTACGTGAGAAACCGTCATCTACAACTCATATTGCTCCTTATACATTAGTGTATGGTACTTTACCGCGGGGACCACTTGCTATCCTCAGAGACTCTTGGAGTAACGAAAAGGAGTTACCTTTTCATTTAGGTAAGAATCCGTACAAATACTTAGCCGATCTCAGACAAAACCTACAGTTAGCTAAGGAATTTGCTGAAATTGCAGGAGACCAAGAGCAGAGCAATTATGCACGAAAATATAACGTTAGGAGCAGTGATAGGTCTTTTTGTGTAGGTGACAGAGTAATAATTTTAGCACCTGTAAAAGGGGGGTCTAAATTTATGAAGAGATGGCAGGGTCCCGGGGTAATAGTGAAGGTGAAAGCACCATACTCTTATTTAGTGGAAATTGAGGGCTGTAAACACCATCTACATGCAAATAAAATTCGGAAATACCATGACCGAATAGAAACCGCCATTAATAATAATTGTTCTGTAGTATACGAGAAGGACCACGAATTTGGTTTGATTGATTTTCCAAGTAGGTTTGATCCTTATCAGGATAAACCTCCGAGTTGTAGGGCGGCAAAGGGCTGTTTGGACCATCTTTCACAGGATTATCGCACACAATTATGTGACATAATTGATGATTTTCCCGAGATATTCTCAGAATCATTAGGAGTTTGTTCTGTAGTATCTCACAAAATCGCGATTTCTCCTGACTTTACCCCCAAACACCTAAGAGCCTATAGAACCCCTGAATTGTTGAAGGTAGAAGTTGCTAATCAGATACAAGATATGCTTCGCCAGGGCGTCATTGTACCATCGCAGAGTCCCATGGTAAGCCCGATGGTTTGTGTTTTGAAGGGACCTAAGGGAGAAAAGGGAGTCCGTATAGCCATCGACTATCGTCATGTTAATCGTTATACGAAGGGAGACTGCTTTCCCATCCCCGATTTCCCCAACGTACTTCAGAAGGTCGGCAGAGCAAAATTCATAAGCTGTTTCGATGCACGCAAAGGGTACTGGCAAATTCCTATAGATCCGGAATCAGCATGGTTAACGGCATTTTCTTGTGAAGAAGGGTTGTTTGAGTTTCGCAGAATGCCCTTTGGTCTAAAATCGGCGGGAAATACTTTCATGAGGGCGATATCGATGATCCTTCAACCAATAAGATCCTTTACGGAGCCGTTTATTGATGATTTTGCCGTTATTTCGTCTAGTTGGGAAGAACACAAACTACATCTTTTGCAATTCTTCACCATCATTAAAAATGTAGGGTTGACCCTAAACCTGGAAAAATGTCGGTTTGTACAACCTAAGGTGGTATTTTTAGGACATGTCGTAGGTTCAGGGATTGTCGCACCTGATCCCGATAAAATCGCCATCGTACAAGAGATCAAACCTCCCACAAATAAAAAGGAAGTCAAGCGGATAATGGGGTTGTTCAGTTATTTCCGCAACTTCATACCCAATCTAGCCCAGACTGCCCATCCTATCACTGAGTTAACTAAAAAGGGTGTTCCCAATAAAATTCTTTGGGAAAGCAAACACCAGGTCGCCTTACAAAAACTCATAGACGATCTTACCAATGCTACAACCCTAAGCACAATTGATTATAGTAAAGGGTTTGGATTAGCAACGGATGCTAGTGGAGTGGCTGTTGGGTGTTGTTTGTTCCAGGGGAGTGGAGAAGGGGTAGAAGTCCCTATTGCTTTTGCCAGTCTGAAGTTAACCCCTACTCAGACGAGGTGGTCCACCATAGAGAGAGAGGCTTATGCCGTCGTGTGGGCTCTAAGTAAATTCAAATCCTGGATCTTGTTATCTGAGATCGTGATTTTTTCGGATCATAATCCTCTCACGTACCTTACCGAGTCAGTTTCCAAAAGCGCTAAATTGACTCGATGGGCACTTGCCATCCAGGAATTCAATCTGACTTTCAAGTATAGGTCAGGTAAACAGAATATAGTAGCTGACGTCCTGTCTCGATTAAATTAGTTTTAGTATATCTTGGATGTGTAACTGTCAGCCCACGACCTATTGCCATTACAGCCACGAACTTAATTAGCCCCATTTTTGTCGATAATTTATAGAATTATCCTTGTGACGTTCTTTTACCGGGTTGTTTCTGTCTCGATTGACGGTTGATCCTTTAAACTCACTTTGGTAGATAGTTTATAGAATTATCCTTATAGCGTTCTTATACCACGTTTGTTTCTGTCTTGACGGTTGATCCTTTAAACTCACTGTTTGGTAGATAGTTTATAGAATTATCCTTGTGACGTTCTTTTACCGGGTTGTTTCTGTCTCGATTGACGGTTGATCCTTTAAACTCACTGTTTGGTAGATAATTTATAGAATTATCCTGGTGACGTTCTTTTACCGGGTTGTTTCTGTCTCGATTGACGGTTGATCCTTTAAACTCACTATTTGGTAGATAGTTTTTAGAGTTATCCTTATAACGTTCTTTAATCAATTTCTTTCCATGGGCGATCCTAGGCAATGATAAAGTGGATCGGTCGTGAGTTTTTCTTTACAGGTTTCCAGGAAGAAGAGCGCATCACTGAACAAAGAGCTGCAGGACGTCTCATTTGTCCTTGCTCGGAAGGTTCTTCGACCACGTCTTTCTTTCGCGTGTGGTTCGTCACATCTGTTCTGGGTTTTCAGGTTCCCAAGACAGATGAAGGGGATGAGCACCAAGAAACCCGTCAACAAAAGAAGCCTACCCAGTCAACCGGATCCACACTCAGCCAACCGGATCGACCCAGATCAAAGAATGAAGATATTGCCGATAACGAGAAGGATCGTTACCGACTTTAGGGGGGGGAGGTATGTCACGCCCGCGTTTACGCGTGTGCGTGCCTGGATCTAAACTTTGGGATTTCCGGCGCAGGCGGTGCATGGGGTATTGCACAACGTTGCGTGTTTGGATTGTTGCGCGAATATTTGAACGTTTTAGCCTGTAGCCTGTAGCCTGGAGGGCTTGTATATATAAGGCTGTCGCGAACTACTTCTTCCCTTCTTGTTCCTGTTCGCCATTGTTTGATCGACGTTGAAACTGTTTTATATCTGTTCGTCCTCGTGGTGATAGTTTTTCGATAATCTTGCTTGGTATTCGATAAATAAAACAATATATACTAATAAAGAGTGTCTTTAACTTTATTTCGACTTAAATTTTCTCCAGTTCTGTTTGAATATCGACTATCGCAAAGGCGAAGTCGTGACAATAATGATAACATTACAACCGCTAGTGAACCTGAATAAAACACAAAAAATATTTTGATTAAGTAATGATTTTTAAATCACAATCCTTTCCATCGTTTTTTAATCTTTAAAACAAATAATGAAAATTATTATTATCATCATTATCATCATCATCATTATTTGCAAACATATATTTTTTTAATGTTCTAAGAAACATGGCAATTTGAAATTGAAAAAAGAATGAATCAGACACACAACCGGCACCTAACTCAAATAAGGCCTAATAAACAAAATGCTGAAACTTGAAAATTTTAATCACGTAGTAAGACTTTTAACATTGAAAACAATGCGTAGCGTGAACCGGAGATAAAATTTCTCAATCATATTAACATCTTTAAAAATGATATAATTACTTTTAGACTTGTCATCATCGTCATCATAGTCGTCATCATCATCATCATCATCATCATCTTTTTTTCATCAGCACCTGGCTTTGGCTTTTCTGTGACTCGATCTGGTGAAATCCATTTAAACTAATTAAACTAATTAATTTAATTTACTGAAAATTTAAACCTTGCAAAAGTAGCTCAAAACTTTGGGCCATGTTTTCGTATTTCAGCTTGCTTTTCTTAAGCTTTAAGTCGTCCAAAAAATGAAAAAAGTTGACATTTCACAGTCATTGAATTTAAGATGCATACTTAAACTAATACTATTTTAATAAATGAACAATACAAATGAATAAAAACAGGTTTTTTGAAGTTTTTTTTTAGCTGATAAGCGCTTTTATGTGATAAAAATTCAAATGGTTTGGATGGATGACAAAAATATAAATATAATTTTTTCTGATTTACTGAAGATTGTTTACATTTTCAGAAATACTTGACTAACCGATGCTTTTGACTATAACGTAACCATTCCACTGGCAACTGTATTCTGTCTCGTTGATAACATTGAAAGCCACATGACCCAGCTTTTAGGAGAACAATCTGTCCTTTGGTGCCATTGGCAACCTCGGTTTCTACATCATGGCGACACGACCAATGGTATTTATGCGGAAGTGGCTCGGCTATAACTTTGATCTGGATGACTTTATTGACTTCAATGTTTACAGGATCGAGGCCAACGCACAGAGGAGGTGCTGGTGGAATTACAACCGGTTACTTTTTTTGTTTTAGTTTCCCAATTCCCCCAGCCCGTTGCAATATATCTGTTTCATCTCTAACCTTAAACTAAAACTTTCTTAACTACTATTCTTTCCATCACGTTTTTGTGATACAGTCCCAACCATTTCATTTTTCAATAATCGTAAAGAAAAAAAATGACTTGCCATAAACTGGGACTACAAGCGGAGTCTGAACTTTGTAGACTTTCAACTCAAGCTTCTTAGCAAAGGTTACTGAGTGGTTCCAATAGCAGTTAAACGTTTCTGAACCGTGGGCAGTAGCCCTGTATAAAACCTCTAGACTCATGAACAGCCTATTAGACTCGTTGTTTGGTACAGTCACTCCGGGATCACCAGAAGATGATGTTATTTTGAATTGAATCGGTCTGAGAATTCTGTGGTCAATGTATGCTATCATGGTACAGGTGACGGTGAAGTTTTCGTTGACCATCACAAATGGCTTTGATGAAACCATCTCAGCTTTTTCTAAAATAACATATAGAAAAAATAGATTTTTTTCTTTTAAATCTTTTACGTTTTTAAATTGTTTTATTAGAACATAGAAAAAACAAATTATCAAAACTGGAAAGTAAAACGTGTTCTCTCAGAAACTTTTTAAAATTTAATGGAATGCATTATCACAAGGAGCGAATTTATATTCCAAAAGTCAGTTTGATTGAAAGACATAAATTTTTTTAGTTTTCCCTTCTAAGATTTGTCTACCATCAAGCAAGCAAGACCAGCAGTGAAACAAGCATTCAAGCAGACAAGCAAACAAGCAAAACCAGCAGTGAAGTTAAATACGTTTAAAAAGAAATGCTACATAAACGCAAATGTATGTCAACATTTTGAGATTATTGTCTGGTAGGCCACCATAGCAAACAATCCACTGAAATTTGTTCAAATTCCTACGACTATAGAGTAAAAAATTAATAGATTTGGTAGTTATATCTATGAGAAACAACTTGTTATCTTTTACTATCTGCCATCTTGTTATATATGAATGTAAATGTAAAATGTAAATGTATAACATTAGGGCACTACTTCGTATATCAATTAATACCCCAGCAGCGCCGGGAACTGCTCGTGCATATGGGATCACACAGTGTTACCTGCCACCCGCACGTGTCTCCGAAATCGGAATGTGCCGAACCCTATTTACACCCCAGTCGTGAAACTGGTACTCATTTATCGACCAACTAGCGGGGTGCCCGGTGTTGCCCGGGATTTTTAGTGGTTTTTCTAATGTTTGTCTCTCTCGCTCTCGTTTCCTTCCCCGCTTGCTCTCCCGCTCTCGGTCGCTTTCCCGCTACCGGTTGCTTTCCTGATCCCGGTCGCTTGCCCGCTCCCGGCCGTTTTCTCGCTCTCGTTTGCTTTCCCGCTCCCGGTCGCTTTCTCGATCCCGGACGCATTGCCTCTCAAGCTTGTGTGAAAATTACATTACGATCGGATGAATGGTGTAGCAAGGCATAAAGGACTTATATAGATACTTACTTACTTACTTACTTACATAATCTTATTTTTATATATATAGATGAAAGGCTGAGTTGGCCTGAGCAGTGTGAGTGAATTCCTTGCTCAACGGAATTACGCCTCGCCGTGACTGAGATTTGAACCCACGACGGCAGGATGATAGCATAACTGCTTTCACCACTGTGCTACGGCGCCCACTAATCAGACAGATGAAGAACAAGAGGATCTTGCAAAAAGTCAAAATCTTTAAAAATATTAAGCTTTTTCGGAATAAATGTTATAAACCTTAAATAACAACCAGAAACTACAGTTAAAATACTTACCAATGGCTACTATAGGCAGTCTGTTACCATTGCAGAAATAGTTTCCAACCGTCGTTAAAGAAGCTATTGCATCGCTTCCAATTTGATCTCTGGTATTGTCTTCCCAGTGGCAGGTCGGGAATTTGGGAAATTGTATGATCTCGCCAGGCTTATAGTATTCGATGATATGTTCTACGCTGCCGATAAAACCTGGTAATTCGAAGATGTAATCCTGGTTAACAAAATTTCACGACTGGTAACTTCGAGTCAAAATTTCATTCAATCCCATGTTCCACAAAAATTTTTATTCAATTCCAAGTACTACAAAAAATTTCATTCAACTCCAAGTACTACAAAAAAATTTCCTTCAATTCCATGTACTACAAAAAATTTCCTTCAATTCAAAGTACTACAACAAATTTTCTTCAATTCCAGGTACTACAAACAATTTCATTCAATTCCAAGTACTACATAAAAATTCATTTCTTTGTAAGTCATCATTAAGCTATTTGTTTGTTTCTGGAAACACCCGAAGAGAATTTTTGTAACTGCCCTAATTTGTTTAACTGACTAGCTGGGTTACCCGGCATTGCACGGTTTTTTGTTTTGAATTTTGGTCTTTTTAGAACGCCATCCAGTTTTAACAATTTCTACAAAGTAGAATAGACCTTGACCTCCAAGTGTAACAAACTTCAATGAAATCAGCTCAGGTTGCTATATTGTAATAAGTATCCGTCAAATCTTAAAAAGAAAAATCAAAATACCAACCAACTTACTCAAACTTTAAAAAATACACCAGGTCAATCAGCCTTCTTCAGAGATTTTTATTGATGAAAAAATGAACAAATAAAAAGTCAGGTAAACAAACCCTTAAAAAGATAAAAAAAGAGTAATAATAAAATAATAAAAAATAAAAATAAAAACACGATAAAACATAATATATATATACACATACATACATATATACCTTATATATACATGAATAAAAAAATGAATAAAAAATTGGAAATAAACATAATTGTAATAATTCATACAATTTCAGAAAAGTAAGAAGAGGAGGAGAAGAAAAGGGAGGAGAAGGAAAAATAGGGGGAAAAAAGATAGTTAGTGTTGAAGTGAAAATATTACGTGTTAGAATAGGAGTCTAAGAAAATGTTTTCCACAAGCAGTGGAATTAATGATTTTATAATCATAAAATAGCTCAATCTTTCTAATTATTTCTACTGTTTTAGAAAAAATATTAGAAGATAATTTATCTAAATTACTAACTACATAAATATTGTTATTGTTATTTAATAAAGGAGGTTTAGGAATGAGATTTGGGAAGTTATTAAGAATAAATTTATATTGTCTTTTTATAGACAAGTATTTATAACCTCTATTAACTAAATGATGGATAAAGATTAGTGAAGCGAATTTAAAATCATCTATAGTTGAAGATAGTCTCAAAAATCTTATAAATTGTGATTTAACAATTCCCTTGAAAGTATGTTTAGGATGGTGGGAGGAAGGATGGAGATATTGGAAGAAGTTGGTGGGTTTAAAATACGGTCTGAACCCTAGAGATCCATCATCATTTTTATAGATGGTTAAATCTAAAAATATTAATGGATTTTTTATTAAATTATACCGTAATATTAATACCTTTAATTACATTATTAGCACTGTTTAACAAAAAAGAAAATAGAGACGAATCTTCCTTCCATATTATAAAAATATCATCAATATATTTAATATAAAAAAGTGTAGAATTACGTGAGGCCATGAAAATATCTAATTCCTCTAAATACAAGTTGGCTAAGGTAAGACTTGCCCATAATACAACCATTGGTTTGGATGTATTAATTTCCAGAGAAAGAGAAAGAGTTATGAGAAAGTAAATGTCTTAAACGTGAAGTTAGAAAAGAAGTTAGGAAAGGGTTAGAGTTGGAAGCGAGTCATACATTATTAGCTATATCAACACTACGTTTGTTACCCATATTAGTGTACAACGAGGTGACGTCGCAAGTAATAAAAAGATAAGTTCAAAAAGAGGGGTGACTACGAGAAAAGGAAGACAGGGATTTAATAAAAGAAAAAAAGTCTTTAGTTATAAAAGATAAGTGGGTAGATATTTGTTTCAACTTATAGTCTAGATGTTTATTAACTTTATAATCGGGGGACCCTATAGCGAGAGAGACAAACATTAGAAAAACCTCTAAAAATCCCGGGCAACGCCGGGTACCCTGCTAGTATTTTATAAGATATATGAGATATTATAAAATTAAACATATGAGATAATTAAATTAATATACAACAAAACAATGTAGGATATTAATTTTGATCATGGCTCGTGGCTGATATAGGGAAGGCATGTATAGTAGGGCTGCACGGGTATACCCATACCCGTGGGCTTGCCCGTACCCGACCTGTATTTGCGGGAACGGGTCAGGTAGGGTAAGTCCAGAACCGATACGGGTATGGCTTCTTTCCATGCAATTTTTATTTTTTTCTGTCAAGTTAGTTTGAAAGTAAATGCAAATAACTATCATAATTAGGTAGTTTATTTTTTGGGTCTTATCCATTTGATGATGTTCAATCAAGCTGTCGACAGTCGGTATCTTGCCAGTTCTAAATTTAAAACTTTGCTGGCTGCTTGCAAGCCATTGAAGCATTTTGTTGATGCTACTAAAAATAGAGTTGAGAAAGAAAATAGAGTTGAGAGAGAAGAAAAGACACACTAATGAAATGCAGCAAACGTGCAGAATTACAATGAAGTCAAGATGTCTTTGCTGAGTACTGAGCTGGCAAAAGGTGTGAATGATAAGTGCTTCTCAAAGTTGACTTCATACCACTGTGTTGTGGCTGTTCTTTACCCGTCTTTTTTTATTTCATCTCACCCAGTCTGTTGTCTGTTGTCGATAGCCCGTGAAACTGTTTGTGTTTGTCAATACCTCCATGCAATCATATAATAGCAGCACTTGATATATTGATTAAAATCAATAAACAGACTGATCTACCAGTGAAGAAACTTCAGCGTGTTTTGCCAGATTCGTTATTCAGAAGATGTTAAAAAATATGATGAGAGATAGCGATATTGGTGATAAAATGACTCTAAGCAATACATTTTCTAGACTGACGACAGTTGCTCGCAATATATTTCCTGTTCTAGCAGCTCGAGACAGAAATGAGCAGGCTTTCAGAGCTGCGAGTCACACTTTGATTGACTTACCTAATCCATATTTCATCCAGGGGCCTGTCGACTGACTGTTGTTGGTCAGAGCTTAATATAAACAAACACGTGAACAAAATCGGGTATTATAGCAACTTTGATTGACGTTTTGAACTTTAAGTCAGTATTTGACTCAGTCATAAAATATAGAAATTTTAAGTTGTTAAACCACACTTGATGAAACATTTTTGTTGGTTATTGTTGGCAGGGACGTAAACCTAGAGTCTACTATATATTTTTTAAATCTTAACTTAGTGATGAATCAATGCGTTTTGGAATTCTTCTGGCATGTGTAGACAATTTGCCCCACCCCTGATTTCCAAAATTTAGATTTTTATACCTAGAGTTTACTATATAATTTGTTAAATTTACCTTTACTTGTAGAACTTTACCCTATTAATGGTTTGATACAATGTTGATTCCTTCACAGCTGTCTATTACATCAAAGTTATTATTTATTACAAAAAAATTAAACAAAATTCTACCCACTCCATTTTGGATATCCTTTTTTTTTTACTAATCTTGTACTTGCCCCTGCAACATGATTAAATCATTTATCTCCCTTATATCCAGTGGCGGATCCAGAAATTCCTGGTAGGGATGCACTTTAGAAATTTTTCTCTTCAAAAAAGCTGATGACCGATGAGGGGTAGTCGTAAGTATTTTTCAATTTTTTTTTCAAAGACTTCCACTTTCTCCTCCCAAAAAACTTACGGTCATTTTCCAAAAACATGTTATTATACAAAAAAGTTTTAATTGATACTCTGGTGGGTAGAGTCCGGCCGAAAATGTTTTTTTCATTTTTGGCCAAAAACGAAAGTGAGGCCGAAAATCAAAAGTCATTTTCGGCCGAAAAAGAAAACGTAAACGAAAATGTGGAGCCATTTTCCGCCAGAAACGAAAACCGAAACGGAAAAAAGTCAAAGTTTGCAACTTTTTCTTCAGTCAAACTGTCAAATCTTTTTTTAAATTGTTATTTAGTGAATATAGTAAGGTTGAACACTATGTTAACCAATTAAACAATTAATTTAAATTGGTTGTCCAGAAATAACATTAGTAGACGAAACAACGTCAATCGATGCAAATCTAAACAGTTTATTTAACAAAAAATCAGTAGTCAAAGTTGAATAAACGACTATTATATGCTAGAAATAACAGTTTGTCTTCATTCTCTCCTAGCATATTGCTACGGCAATCAGCATAAATTTGACCCGCAGTAAAGTACCCGCAGTTCACTGGCAACGCTGGTTGGAAGAGCAGACACATATGTTTTCACTGCTGGCTCAAGAAGGTGAAACTGGCTGTTGTACCAATATCCGTAGATATTGGTAGAACGCGGAACACGAGGTTGTGCAAGATAGATGGATAGCTGCTTCTCGACTGTATCCAGAGTCGATGAGTCAACGCGGTTTTCGTTAATTCGTCAGATGCTTCAAAGTGGTCATAGTCGTCCCACAGACTCGACCAAGCCGGTGCCTGACTATCTACTGCTGGTGCCGCTGGGCTGGTCAATATGAACATCAGGTGCTAGGTGTAAGAATTTTATAATCGTGTTCTTGGTGGCATCTTTTTTTTACTGTCAAAATACATATCTTTGAATCCAGGATCTAGCAGCGTCGCCACGATCAAATTGGGCATTGTCTTAATTTTCCCAAAACGCCGATTCATTGCTTCTCGTAATGCGGCCTTCATCTGCATTACTCCAGAATCCTCAAGTGTAGATTTCAACTTAGCATTGAGTTGCATGATTATTGGTATGACAAGTGGTATGCACGAGTCATCATGGCATATCTCTAGAGTCGCATCGTAGAATGGCTTAAGAATGCAAACAATTCGATCTACCAGCTCCCACTCTGTTTATATATACATACTGATTTTTGGTTTTCGGCCGAAAATGTTGAAGATTTTTGGCCGAAAACAGAACATCTAATTTATTTTTATGGCCGAAACCGAAAATGCATCGAAAGTCCATTTTTGGTAATTTTCGGCGCTCAAAACCGAAAACGAAACCGAATTTTGGTCGGACTCTACTGGTGGAAGATGTTTCTGAATCAATCAACGCTGGAACATCATCTTTGCTTTCACCTGAAATCATCATAGACTGTTGGTTAACTGTTTCTAATGTTTCAAGTTCTGAAACAATCTGCTCATGAGCCATACCAAGTTTGTTTTGTCTCAACAATATGCTATAGATAAACAGCAAGTTAAAAAATCACTAAAACTTTGGATAGTTTTTTTAGTAACACTATATATATATATATATATATATATATATATATATATATATATATATATATATATATATATATATATATATATATATATATATATATATATATATATATATTTATATATATATATATAGATATATTATAGGTAAAATAAAAACATATACAGGCTTAGTAATGAAGCGAGGTGTTGAAGTTAATGTGTTTCATAATACACATAGTTTTAGAATTTTAATTTTAGAAAAAAGAAAAATCAATTGTTTTTTTTGTTTTTAATTAAAAACTAGTGTTGTTTTTAACAAATTTTGATATTGTTGATTTTATTTGAATTATCTTTTTTTCCATATTGTTTGTAGTTGCTGACCAAAAATTTCAAAATAGTTTTTGGTCAGAGGATCTGCGCGCAGTTAAAAATTTCAGAACGAAATTAAAAACGCATTTGTTTAGTTGGCTTGGTTTTTTTGGTATCTACGTCATTACATTAATTGTCATGCAGTATTGTTGTTATTATTATAGCAAGGATATTTTAGACGATGTTGATTACTTAATTGGTTGAGCGACCTTCCCACACACAGTTTAAAACTTTGGTAGAAAAAGAAACATTGAAATCTTGGTTTTCAAGCTTTCAATCAAATTATTAAAAACATAATAATCAAGTTTTTAATTAAATCTCTATAAAAGTTTGTAGTCTATATTTTTAACAGACGTGAATCTGAATTTAAATTTTAACACGTTATTATTTTCTGCAACTATGTGGCTACCAAACCTGGACAAATTCGACAATTAGGTGAAACAATTTTTAAAATGGATTCTTTTTTATTTGTTTTATATTTATTATCCGCATATCGTCCTTTGAAGGTCATTGTTAGTTTTTCTAAACACAACCTTGTGTCCCATCAAAACGGTTATTGTCTTTTAATAACTTCAGACATCTTAAATAGCAATTTTTTTAAATTCTTAATATAGCTGAAAGTAATTGTCAGCCTTTGATCTGACATCACATAAGTTGTACGGCGACATTGTTGTAGCACATTCGAAAAACATAATGAAATCAATGATTTAAATAATTAACTTTTAAATCCCTTACATTTACTTTACCGCAGGTGTTTTTTTTGCATTTGCTTGACTTTTTGCACACCTTGAGAGGCAACATGGCTGTGGTAATAAAAATTATTGTGCATTATTCATTTGTTTTTTCAGTATTTGTCTGTTCTAAAGAAGGTAAATTATTGCTTTCATTATAGTTTTTTTAAATTAAAATGAATGTGTTACTGTGTTTTAATTAATTTTATTTTTTTAAATATTTAAAAACATTTTTGGAAAGGTTTCTATGAATATCCTACTACCCCGCTCATCAGCTATTTTGTGAAGAAAGGTTTAGAATTAAAAAGATTCAATTTTAAATTATTTTGATTTTTAAAATAGTTTGCCCCCTGCCAATGATTTTTCTGAAATGACTCTCATGTTAGGAGGGGAGGGGTGAAAATTCATCATCCAAATCAATTTTTGAAAACTTTTTAGAGACGAAGGAGTGGACAATGTTAATACCTTCTGTGTCCTCTGAGTGCATTATTCTGAATTACAGCATTATAGTAGTCTCAACAATGGATGCCAAAGCTATTCTATCTGCAATATCTGCTATGTTTTTGTGTGTGAGATAACAAAGACATCTATGCGAGTTGTAGTTTGTTGCATGAATACGACACGCAAGCATACAAACAGGCATGAGCACACATCCATCGAGACCGCCAGCCAATGCCATTTTGGCTGCAAACCTCTACAAGCACGCCCACCTCGAGACCGCCGGCAGCGACAACAGCTTCAAATGCAAATTGCAAAGATCACCAATAGACATAGTTGTGACACACTTGAACTCACGAACTTAGCAATCATTGTCCACAATGTTGTTTTTGGAATATTACGCTTGCATAATAATTTTTTTATTGGTAAATTTTGAGGCCCCCAAACTCGGAGGCCCTGGTACAGGTGCGCCACCTGCGCCATGGTTGATCCGGCATGATTGTATCTACTTATTTATATAATATATCTCTGCTAATATTTTACAATCTTTTGGATACCTTTTGTTACATTCATAATTTAAACGTTTTTTGTCTGCGTTTAATATTTTTGTATGCTGTTTTTTTAATTAATATGAGGTTTTAGGGAAGAGTAGTACTGAACGGCCACACAATTTTACACTTTTATTGAAATCAATCATACAAAAAAACTATAAATGATAGAATTGAAATTTTTTTTATAATGAAAGCAAAAACATTTCACTACTAAAAACCGCTTATTAAAACTTTTCAAATTATATCAATTTTATAAAAAACGATAAATAACGCAACCTCTCCTAAAATTTTTGGGTGGCCATTCAGTACAACCTGGTAGTACTGAATGGCCACCCCCTAGTACTGAATGGCAACTCATGCAATTTTTATTATAGAAGACACAATTCTCACCAAATGGTAAGCCAAAATATTTTATTTCACAGACAATTCTTTATTATTGTTAATTAAAAAAAATCATAAAAGCATTTTGTCATTTTATTAAAAAGTTGTAGCCTACAATCCAAGGCTATTTGATGAAAAGTCAAAAGAAAATTTGATATGCCTATTTCTTCTCTTGGATTTTTGAAGGATTGGATCTCCTAGTTTTACAACAAGTTGATCTAAATCTGCCTCACAAATACCTTTATCCCTAGACTAAAATTTGGCCTTTTTGATGTCTTTATTCTTGTACAAAAAATTCAAAAAACCAGCAGAAACTTTCTCGCCTTTGACTTCCATGATTTTGCCTACATAATAGGTTTTCGAGTCAAAAACATATTCAAAAATACACCAATCTCCTATTTTTATCTTAATGTTTTGAAGGGCAAAATGAGCATTTTTTCTGGTCGCCATATATGTAGATTTTGTAGATGTTGATTCCCCGTCAGGCTCGATGTCTGGGAAGCTTTTCTAAATATCTCTTTTTGCTGCAAGTTTTGATGTTTTTAATTTATGTCTCCTAAAAAATTTTCTACTTCTCAGCTGCAGATCTAACTGGCAAGCAGGCTTTCAAAACATCTTCTACTGCTCTTTCCATGTTATTTTAAGACCATCCCCCCCTCAAAGCTGTAGATACGCGTTTTCTCATTCTGAAACATAACATACTAGGGTATATTGGAATGGTCATTTGAGTTTGAAGATTCTCTAGGTTAAATTTAAAAAATCTTCGCTCCCCCAAATACTCTGAGAATCAATCTTTAGAAAATGTTTTTCTGTCTATGTGTGTGCGTGGATTCATCTTTCTCACGCATGCAAGTTGATCTGGCCACAAGCTTGGAAGCCACTACTTTGAGAGCCATTAGCTAAACGACAAATCTTTGGCCAGCGAATAGTAACTGTCAAGATAGACATGTTGTGTATGTGATTATTGGTGGATGGGATGTGTTGTGTGTACGCTCGCTATTTGTTGTAGTATGAATGTTCACCTGTAGTTGTAGGAGTTGTTGTATATGAGTGGCTAGCGTGCTGTTTAGGCGAGAAAACTATGCGCAAAGTTTTGAGTGTAGTGAGAGTCGAGCTCGAGAGTGGTTGTCACGTAGTTAGGAGTGAATTGTTGAATTGGCGAATTTTCATGTTGAAGTTAAATTTTCCGTTTTGTTAATTTTTTATTTAATAATAAAGACCTCTTAAGCTGAAGTTGGAGTTTTGTTGTTGAGCGGTTTGCCCAAGTTGACATTTTTGGCGACCCCGACGAGAAAAAAATTTGTCGACGTGGGCAAATAAGGAAGCTGTAACGTTGTTTTGAAGTTGTTTTGCGGAGTTTATTTGTTAGAAGTTTTGTCATGACCAGTATTTAAAAACTGAAAGAACTTGGAGAAAGTCTGGGGTATAAAGACACCGAGCTGCAGTTGTTTGTTAAAGAGCAACAGGCAGAAGAGAGGACACAAAGAAATTTAGACAGAGAGGCACAATTGCAGGCACAGCTGCAGGCAGATAAGATGAAAATGGAGGCGGATAGAACCAGAATCGAACTGGAAAGAATGGCAAATGAGCAAAAAGACAAAGACCGTGAAATAACCAGGCTCGAGTTGGAAATCAAGAAAAACAGCCTCAACCAGACAAGTTCCATCGGTCTAACTCATGTGGCATCAGGACCCAAGTTACCATGTTTTGAGGATAAAAAAGATGACATGGACGCGTATTTGTTTTGGTTTGAAAGAGTGGCTGAAATTCAATGCTGGAGAAAATCAGAATGGGCTATATTTTTGTCATCCCTGCTGAAAGGAAAGGCTTTGGAAGTTTATTCTAGGTTGCCGTCTGACCAGGCTGGAAATTACGACGTTTTGAAAAAAGCTTTGTTACGACGCTATGAATTAACAGAAGAGGGATTCATAAAAAAATTTAGAACTGCTAGACCTGAAAAGAATGAGGCTCCCGACTCTTTTTTAGTTCGTTTGCAAAGCTACTTGCAGCGGTGGGTTGAGCTGTCAGAAGCCGAAGAAAGCTACGAGGGTTTGTCAATGCTTCTGGTGATGGAGCAATATGTGAATGGCTGCTCCAAAGAAATGGCCTTGTTTCTGAAAGAACGCGCTCCACGAAATCTTCAGAAACTGAGTGATTTTGCAAGGCAGTATTTGGATGCGCACGGAGAAGAAAGTCTTTCTGAAGTCAGCGAACAAAGTTACAAGAAATCAAAAAACTGTTTCAACTGTGGGCGCGTCGGACATTTTGCGGCAGAGTGCAGAGGCAGTGGCGGTTCTTCGAAGTTGACGACAATTTCAAATAGAGTCCACGACAAGACAAGTAGAAGCGGATGCTGGAACTGCGGCAAATTTGATCACGTGTCAAGAAACTGTTTCCAGATAACAAAAACTGCTGCTTTGGTTACTGGTGGTAGCATGAGAAAAAACGGTTTCATGGTGGGTACAAAACGACAATTTTGGAACGACGTCAGTTCAACACCTGCTATTCAAGGATGCAATGGAGAACACGGAGCCGAATGTAGGATGTCATGCGGATGTCAATTTCCCGTTATCGTGGACGCATTTCGCTCGTCAACAAATTGTCAGGTTGAAATGCCTGTCGTTCAAGGATATATCAATAAAAGAAAAGTATCCGTCCTGAGAGACACAGGCTGTTCCACTGTGGTTGTTCGCCGTTCGCTTGTCCAGAGCCATCAAATGATTTGCTCGGATCAACGCTGCGTATTGATTGACGGTACCGTTCGAATTTTTCCGGTAGCTGAAATCGACATCGAGACTCCATTTTACACGGGATCGGTAAAAGCCCTATGCATGAAAAGACCTTTGTATGATCTTGTCATAGGAAATGTTGACGGCGCAAAAAGTGTCAGTGACTTAGGTGAAGAAGCAGCAGCAATAACTAGAAGTCAACAGCAAAGATCTACAATCAGGCCGTTAACCGTGGTAAAGTCTACAATCAACGACATTAGAGTTGAAAACTTGAAGAAAATGCAGCAAGATGACGAAAGCTTGCAAAGATTCTTAAAGAAACAGCCACAAACAACTGATGAAAACAAGTTGATGTTTGTCAAGGAAAGAAATATATGGTACAGAAATACGGTGATTAAGAATCGTGATGTCAAGCAACTCCTGGTACCACAAGAGCTGAGAAATGATGTTTTGAAAATAGCCCATGAAGGTATCATGAGTGGACATCAGGCAGTCAAACGAACGGTTGAAAGAATTCTCTCCGCATTTTGGTGGCCAGGAATTCATGCGACGCATCAAGGTATTGTCGTTTCTGTGATATATGCCAACGTACAACACCAAAAGGAAGAATAAGTAAAGTTCCGTTAGGAGAGGTTCCAATTATTCAGACTCCTTTCCAAAGAATCGCTGTTGATCTTGTGGGACCAATGTCTCCGGTAACGGACAGAGGTTATCGTTACGTTTTAACGGTAATTGATTATGCCACCAGGTATCCAGAGGCAGAGGTGTTGAAAAACGTTGAAACTGAAACAGTTGCTGAGGCTTTAGTTACAATTTTTTCTCGAGTTGGTGTGCCATCAGAAGTTCTCAGTGACCAAGGAGGACAATTTCTGGGAAATGTGATGAAAGAAGTGAGTCGGTTGCTATCGATTCGACAACTTGTAACGACTCCCTATCATCCTCAATGCAACGGTTTGGTTGAAAGGTTTAATGGTACTCTGAAATCGATGTTGAAAAAAGTAGCAGCTGAAAGACCGAGAGATTGGGACCGCTACATCCCAGCTTTGTTATTTGCTTACCGAGAAGTTCCCAAGAAAGTCTTGGGTTTTCACCGTTTGAAATGCTGTACGGAAGAACAGTGCGAGGACCAATGCAAATCTTAAAAGAATTGTGGACCAAGGAGTTTGTATCAGACGAAATAAAATCAACATATCAATATGTTCTAGACTTAAAAGAAAGGCTTCAGGAAACGTGTAAACTGGCATACCAGAGTTTGAAAGAATCTCGAATTATTCAGAAAAAGTACTTTGACGCTAAAGCACAAAATCGAGTTTTTGCACCAGGAGAAAAGGTTCTTCTATTGTTGCCAACAGAGAACAGTAAACTTCTGACGCATTGGCAGGGTCCTTATGAAGTACTAGAAAGATGCGGATCCTGCGATTATCGAGTTCAGTTGCTAACACGTTCCAGATTGTTTCATGCTAACATGCTTAAAAAATACTGGGACAGAAAAATTGAGAACTCTGGAAACGAAAAAACATCTCAAGTTTCCACGCTTCTTTCTTCGGGTGGAACTACTGATATTACTGGAGCAGTTATTTTGGAACCGATGGATGACGCAGATGACGAGGTAAAGACAACGTTGGAGCAGATTTCCTGAGTCGACATCCGTGTTAACTTAGCCGATGGAAGCCGAAAATGAATTTCCAGAATTAGAAGAGACAAATAAAAATATTTTTTGTCTGGAGGAAGGGAGAGAATGTCAAGATAGACATGTTGTGTATGTGATTATTGGTGGATGGGATGTGTTGTGTGTACGCTCGCTATTTGTTGTAGTATGAATGTTCACCTGTAGTTGTGGGAGTTGTTGTATATGAGTGGCTAGCGTGCTGTTTAGGCGAGAAAACTATGCGCAGAGTTTTGAGTGTAGTGAGAGTCAAACTCGAGAGTGGTTGTCACGTAGTTAGGAGTGAATTGTGGTGAATTGTTGAATTGGCGAATTTTCAGGTTGAAGTTAAATTTTCCGTTTTGTTAATTTTTTATTTAATAATAAAGACCTCTTAAGCTGAAGTTGGAGTTTTGTTGTTGAGCGGTTTGCCCAAGTTGACAGTAACTAACTGTTAGCCGACGGCTAATCCCCATGCAACTAGTTGGGCTGCGACTAGTTGGCAGCAATTTGATGGGCTGCTCCGGTACAAAAAAAGTCATTAAGATTTAGTTTTGATTTAATTTGAGTGAAAGCAAACTTTAAAGAAAGAGTTAAAAAACAAAATAAAAGGGGTAGTGAAAAGGTAATTTTAATAAAAAAGATAAATTAAAAATATAGTCCAGAAATATTTTGAAATCAGCCAAGACTAAAAATGTTGCTTTTTTGGGTTGAACATCAATTTTTTAATAACCAGCAAGAATAAAATACAAATCTTTTGTTTTTTTAGCTGTTGGACAAATGGAGGATGAGCTAGATGTATACGATACGGACCATCTACTGCATGCTCCTATCAACACATATTACTCACATTTTCGCCCGGACTGCCTTGGAGCTGAAGATAAATGGTACCCTGACGGTGATTATGAATCTAAACCCAACAAATATGTTTATTTAACACCAAACCAGATAAAACCATTCATTTGCGAGAAAGCTGACGGACGAGTAACAGGGAAGCTGTACTACGTAATCGAAGGTTTGTTATTCACAAAAGATTGATATGACGCCCCTGGCCAAATTGTTTCATAAGGGGATGAAAAGTGTATGTGTGTACATCACAGTTACTGTTACTGGGAGACTGGGATGTTGAACAAAACTTAGCAGAGATGTAACGAGTTTTACATTTTTGGACAGGCGCTTAATTTGTGGGAGCAAGAGAGGGGTTTGAAAAAAATGTACGTTTCGCTAACTATTTATCCTATATGAGCAACTAGACATTTTTATATTTCATATCTGAACTTGAACAAATCACACCTATAATAATGTGTCGACAAACGCCACATAATTATATCGGCTGTTTTTATTTAGGTTATTCTGATTAATGGTTCATATCTTTTGTGCTACCCCCTCCGGTCATCAACTTTTCAGGAAACAAGAAAACATTTGTTGAAAGTGACATACCTGCATTCCCCCACTAAAACTTTTCGGATCCGCCACTGCTGAACTGGTATTTTTTAAACCTTGTACCAGTGTGCTAAAAACCTTTACAACGCCACTGTCACCGCTCATGCTTATTGAGATTTAGCATACGCCTTATCAAGACAAGTCTTGCCCAAGGCGAGAGAGGGAAGGTACTTGCAAAGGCAGCCATTTATAGGCGCCTACCCCTTTAGCAAATGCGAGTCAACTCCTTGCTTAAGGGAGTTACGCTGGTGACGCCAGCGAGGTTTGAACTGCCGACCTAACGATCGACAGGCGAACGCTCTACCGCTCTGAGTAAAAGCTGCAGTAAAAGCTGAGAATCTTATGTTTATACTATTGATATATATAGGTATGTAAGGATTGAAAATTTAAGACACTTTCGAATCGATATGGAATAAAGAAATTTCGTATTAAAAATGTTTAAATTTGAAAACTAAATTTCGCTTTTTTTAAACCGGTTCACCGCCTATTAATTTTTGTTTGTGCGTTGATTTAAAATTTTTTCTCAATTAAAAGTTTATTTGCAAAAAATATACAATGTTTTTGGTGAGTATGGATTGATAATTTATTCTATTTTGTATATTTGTTCAAGGTGGATGTTTATAATAATTAAATTAAAAATGAAGCCACAGGTAAATGGAAAACACATTTAGCAATCACTTTCTGTTTGGGAAATATTGACAATTTGACCTATAACTATTAACTGGAATAAATTGACTTAATGGGCAGAATGTTGGGTGAAATGATGTCATGGCTATTTAGAATTTAAGAAAAAGTTTCATCTTGATTTTATTCTTCCTTTTGGATGGCAATAAAGTAAAGTTAATTAGAACAGACTTCTGAAAATATGGTTGCTCAACTACATATTATCCAACTGGCCACAAAATGTCTCAATTCGATATGTTATAAAAGAGATTCGCAACTCTCGAAACGCTTTTGTTTAGAAGAGTCGCTTATCTTCAGGATTCGAAGGAGATTCCGAATGATCTTCTGCCACTTCAAATGTGTATCAACACCTTACCATCCAGCACTGCTGAGCGCGAACGCAGTTTAATCTCATGAATAATATCATCATTAACAGTCAATCTTCCTTTCTAATTCGCACTGTCTCTAGTCTAATGACAATCCAGTCAAATGAACCATCGCTAAGTCTCTGGAATCCGATGCCTTACGTTGAGTCCTGGGTGCTGGAGCATTGCTCTGCTACTTGCAGTAAAACCAGATCTATTGACTCAAATGGTAAATACAAGACGAAAGGAAAATATTGTGAACAGTTTACATTTAGTCACTCATTTACTTCTCAATACCTTTATAATCCAGCATGCACAAGATGAGGAATTAAATAGAGCATTTTATAGAAAATTGGATCATTTCCCATTCACTATTTCACTATTGTAAACCCAATATAGGAGAGGGTCAATGAGATATTTTACCAAAACGGTCATTTTGTAAAAGTTGTACCAACATTTTTGAAATAAAACTTTGTTCGTCTTTTTATAAAATTTGACTTGATCTTTTTACCAAAACGGCCCGATTTTAGCGTAAGGGCACAGCTTTTTTACGACTACACCATTGATTGGCAGTGCGCACTGGTGATTAAACCAATAGGTTATTAACAGTGAGCGACTTGGCACTGTCAATAGCTTGTTTATGATATAAATAGTGCGCTCACTGTCAATAACAAATAGCTATTGACCGTGAGCACTCTAGCTCTGTCAATAGCTTTTGTAAACTACTTTTAGCATGTGTGTTTTTATTATTTGTTGATTTTATTGTAAGTGCGACACCGCACTGCCAGTAAGAGTTGGCGTTATTGACAGTGCGCTCACTGTGAATGTGATAGCTCAGGAGTTTATATAATTATAGTGCTTCGCTGCTTATTCTTCACAGTAGAGTTGTCCGCAGGTCGGGTCGATCCGCGGGTCGGGTCAGGAAATTTGGGAAAACGGACGTTCACTTCCTGGTATTTTTAAATCAGGTTTTTTCTTATACAGTCCAGTTTAGATTATTGTAACTGTCTTTATTATTAATTAACTAAATCTATTTTGCAGCTTTCATCTGAAGTTTTCAAACTTTGCTGCTCGCCTTGTATCTTGCAACATATTTATCTAAAATTTTCTTCTGTACTAAAATGAAACTGTTTTTTTAAATACAAGAGTTTTTCAACAAAGGCTAATTGATGTTTAAAGACATAAAACGGTACTTCTATGTTGTCACTAATTTCTCATCTCCGCTCTAACAAGATTTTTTATCGTAATTTGACTGATCGATTGATCTATTGGTCGATTGAATGATCAATAGATCCATTGATTGAATAATAGATCGATTGATTGATTAATAGATCAATTGATAGATTCTATTAATTAATCATTTAGTAATATTTGCTAACTAATTGATCAACAATACACAATTTCTGACATTTCATTTTATGATAAAATCAGAACAACCCTTGACACCGTGGTGGAAAAAGACTGGCCGTAATCTTTTCGAAGTCGGATGCAATTTTTCTGGTTGGCTCAGTAGAAACGTCTTCAACGTCAAAGTAACACTGGATATCCAAGCTACTAAGGAAATAAAGCCAGTGACTTTTTACGACACAGGGAATGAACATCTTAACTTCTCGCTTCGTGAAAAGGTTTCGATTACTAAATGGAACTATGGAAAACTGATTTGCAAGATGGACATCTTCAGCGAGGAGAATGATGATGTACATACAGTAGAGAAAACCAAATTTATGCAGAATGTTTGTTAGTTTTTTTTAAACATAATGCTTTTTCTGGAATGGTAACAGTTTATTGAAAAATTTTATTATTAATAATTAAATTATTTGTACTTCGTCCATTACTAAAAGAATATATATTTGTATCAGGCCCGTAGGTAGGATTTTTGGACTGTGGGGGGGGGGGCAAAGAAATGTTTTGGGGGACAAGATCAATTGTGCGTGCATACATATATGCATGCTTCTTTGTATGCACGCATATACGTGTGGTGTGTATGTGTACGTATGTGCATATACATGTATCCATGCTTGTGGCGTGGGTTTACAAATATATAAAAACTAGCAGTGCCCGTAGCGGCTTCGCTCGCATGAAATTAGAGCATTTGAACCGTGCATCCATAGTAGAGATCAATTTTTTAGGTGTCGGCTCGGCCCGTCGACAACTTGGCCCAGCCCGTTTCAAAACCAAAATTCCTGGCCCGCACGGTCCGTCTAATTTGGGCCCGGCCCGTTTTTACAGGCCTAGAAATTCTATATACATGATGAAAAACTTCGGCCCGTCCCACCTTGACTTCAGGTTTGGCCCGGCCCGTCTGAAGACCCTAAAATCACTAAAATGTCTATATGCTTAGTGAAAAACCTCGGCCCGTACCACCTTGATTTAAGGTTTAGCCTGGCCCGTAAAAAGACCCTAAAATAACGGCTTGGCCCGACCGGTGATAAACTGGACTCAGCTACTTTTAACCGGCACAAAATCTCAAAATACTAAATTTTACATCTGTAATGCTTGCAGTTGTTGAGTAGCAGTTATTTTAAAATCAAATAACCCTTATTTTGACCCCACATTTGAAGTCATGGAAACCAAAGTTTAAAAAATGGTGAAACACGTATATCTTTTTTTTAGTAGATACTAAGTATTAATATTTACATCTGTAACATTCACAGTTTTTGAGTAGCAGTTACTTTAAAAACCAAGTAATCCTATTGTCCACCCCACATTTAAGGTCATGGAAACCAAATTTGTAAAAAATGGTGAAACACGTGTATCTTTATTTTTAGAATAGAAACTAAATACTAATTTTTAAATCTGTGGTATTTACAGTTTTTGAGTAGCAGTTACTTTAAAAACAAATAACCCTATTTTCCACCCCACATTTGAAGTCCTGGAAAACAAATTTTCAAAAAATGCTAAAACACGTATTTCATTATTTTTGGCGTAGATACTAACTACTAATTTTTACTCCTGTAGCATTCACAGTTTTTGAGTAGCAGCTACTTTAAAAACCAAATAACCCAATTTTCCAACCCACATTTGAGGTCCGGGAAACCGAATTTTCAAAAAATGGTGAAACATGTATCTTTTTATTTTTGAAGAAAAATCCATCTACCAAATTTCAAAATCTCCTCATTTTTGGTTTTTGAGATATACATTGTTTTTGAGCACGGCGTTGATTATCAGTCAGTCACGACATGTTCTTTTATATATATAGATTGACGCTCGTTGGTTCTCTACACACACAAAATAAATAATATGGAAGATATTTACAGGAAGCGCGCCTAAGCGGAGGTGAGGGGATCTCGGTTAGTCCCCTGCCCCAAGAATTTTTTTGCAATTCTATATCTGGAAGGGTGGATTTTGAAAGCGATTATTTGGCTATAAATTGGAATTATATAATTTTAACTACGTTCCAATATTGTATGGCATGCTGCAGCTTTGTTAAAAATAATTCAAGTAGTAAAGAATTTTAGTAATAATAAATCATTGAGGCTGAGCAATTCCTGATTACTGTGATATATATATATATATATATATATATATATATATATATATATATATATATATATATATATATATATATATATATATATATATATATATATATATATTCATAATCAGTTCTGCAACACAATAGTCATATAATAAGTAATTTATATTATTATTGTTACAATAATAATAATATTAACAATAATAATTATTATTATTATTGTCACAAAATTTTTGTCTTTTCCGTTTTCAAAAACTGGTTTAAGATGAATTCAGATTTCAACAAGAAATCAAAGTTATTCATCCCAACACTCTTCGGAGGATGTGAGCCGTTCCCAGTAATGCTATTTTTTGTATTTCCGAGATGTTTGGTTTTCCAGGAAGCATCATCAGTTTGTCTTGAGCATTTTTCTTAATTGTTCCTAGTGCACCAATCACCACTGGTATCACTCTTGTTTTTAAATTCCACATTCGGTTTATTTCTATTTCTAGGTACTTATACTTGCATATTTTTTCTGATTCTTTCAATATAATATTTGCATCATCTGGAACAGACACCTCAACCAACAAGCATTCTTTTTCTCTTTTGTTGTAAATTACTATATCAGGTCTGTTAGCTGTAATTGCTTGGTCTGTGATAACCGGCAAATCCCATGTGATTGTAACATCATCATCTACATTGATAACTTTTTCTGGTTGATGTTCATAATATTTTTTGGTGCCTTAGCTCCAAAGTGTTTACACAACTTCCAGTGGATGTAATTTGCTACATTGTTGTGTCTTTTTGTGTACTCAGATGGAGCTATAATTGTGCATCCTGAAACAATGTGACTGATGTGTTCCTCTGCCTTGTTGCATAATCTGCAACGACTATCAATTTTTTGCTTCAAAATGTGCTTTTGAAAGTATCTGGTGTTGAGTGCCTGATCTTGGGCAGCTATTATGAGACTCTCTGTTTCACCTTTGAGACCCGAGCTCTTTAGCCATGACATTGTTTGCTCTTTATCTGCTTTTGTATTTTCAAGGTTTCTAAAAAATTGTCCATGAAGAGGTTTCATTTTTAAATTATTAGTTTTTTCGATGAATAATTGTTTTTTTTAGCTGATTTTTTTTACAAATGTCAGAGGTTGGATTTAAAATAGAGTACTTATTTTTGATTTTAGCAGCTTCTTTTTTAATTGATTATTTAGTGACTTGTTGGTCAAGAAACTTTGCAACGTTTGTGACTTTGTCTGGTTCTGTCTGAAGGTAATCACAGAGATCAACAATGGCAAGGTTGTAAGCTGAAACCAAATCGACTAGACATTTTCCACCATCACATCTCTTGATGTAGAGTCTGTCAACATCAGCTTTTGGGTGATGAATTCCTCCTATCGTTAGGAGCTTCCTCGTCTTTCTATTAATTTTTTCAGTTTCATCTCGCAACCAGTTTATAACGCCAAAACTGTAAGTCAACACTGGAACTGCTATTATTATTATTATTATTATTATTATTATTATTATTATTATTATTATTATTATTATTATTATTATTATTATTATTATTATTATTATTATTATTATTATTATTATTATTATTATTATTATTATTATTATTATTATTATTATTATTATTATTATTATTATTATTATTATTATTATTATTATTATTATTATTATTATTATTATTATTATTATTATTATTATTATTATTATTATTATTATTATTATTATTATTATTATTATACTATTGGTTTAATGTGCAACCCGGGAAGAACGACTTTCATGCACGGATATAGCTTAGCTGCCTTAGCTATTTGTGTAATATGTGTTATAACTGTTATAGAATTCTGAGAACAAAGAACAGATTTATCAACAAATAAAAACTGGCCAGCCTCAATTTTTTAAATTTTAATTAAGGATTGATAATTTATAATTGTTATTATTAAAATTTTGTCAAAAAACTCGAGTCGTGCACGAGAGGCTCAGGTCATGCATGGGAGGCTTACCCTCTAGCCCACTAGCCCCCTTCTGGCTACGGGCCTGATTTGTTTGTATAGTTTTCTTAAATTATACAGCACCTATTCTGACATTTTAACAAAGACAGGAAAGCGCTAATAGAAAATGGTAGTATTTGCATTTTAATAAATGTTTGTCGTTTTTATCTACAGTTTATGACGATATGGACGATATGAATGAATGTATTATGAACAAACCTGAGCTGAGAGTTGCTACTCTGGGCCAAATTTTCACACTGCCTCACAAAAACTGTCCAGAGAAATCAGAGTGGTATAAGTTTCGTTCAGGCGGTGAATTCCTACATCTCACTGAATTCACTGTAACCGACCATTATGCTGGACTCTACCAGTGCATTATGACGTCATTCAAAATTTTTCTTATCGTTAGAGGTTGGAATTAAACAATTAAATGCATATCTTCTTGCTGTACCATCTGCTATATTTTTTAGCGCATTTAGGAAACTTTTTCTAAAAAGGCAGATTAATAAAAAACTCTGGCTGGCTGGTGAGGAAAATAAACTTGAAAACTAGACAACGTAGAGAGTTTGGTTTTTTTTGCATTTTCTTCGCTGTGATTGGCTGAAAACATTGACGCATGGTAGTGGAAATTAGAAAAAAAAACATTAGCCTAAAAAAGTTAATTAAAAAAACTAACATTCATTGAACGGGAATAGATGCAGAGATGAAAATGACCACCAAGTATGATGGATCAATTATCAATTCTGAAACCGAGGCAACAGCGACCTGCTCCACTGGAAAGCTTTACATCAACGCTCAGAGCTTCAGAGCACAGATGATCATTGGTGAAGAAGGAAACATTGTTTATTCGAGAGATATACCAATCACAGGTGAAACTCTGTCATATACGTTTGATGCGTCCATCAAGATCGATTTCTCGATCGAAAAACAGTTACGTAAATTTACGTGCACTGTAACAGTGCTGATCGAGGAGCACTGTCTGGAGTTTAACATAAGCACCTACCTGAATTTCAGAGCGGCAGGTATGTAAGTTGTGTTATTTCATTTCATTTGAGTTTTAACTGCATTTATGAAACTTTCTATTTTTAAGTTTAATATAATTGAAAAAGGGTAATTTTCGTTTATGCACGTTCTTGTTAGGGATGTCACTGGTGGCCTGTATTGCCCGGATTTTCCCATTCCTGAAGCAAGGCTAGACCTGATTCGAAATAATTTACCTCAAGCTTTTGACAGTTTTCATTCTTTTTTTGGGATTAGACAGCAAACAAGAAAGTAGGAAAGTGTCACTGAGGCCAAACAAATTTAAAAAAATTAAAATTTAAACTAATTTTTAAAATCCTGAATCCTAACTCAATAACCTTTCAAGTTTTTGACATCCCTAGTAATTATTATAGTTGAATCCAGCATTGCTATTCCTTGCTTTAACTGTAAAAATCTTTATTGTCATCAATAATTTGCACACAAAAATATGTTTAATCTTTTTATAGACAGGAAATGCTTAAAGAATATTTACCATGTTAACAATTAGGTTGTTAGTCCAAAAATATTTAATAAATGAAATCTCTTTTTGTTTATACAGTGGACTTCTTATTCGTGTATCCTAGTGCAATCCTGATCCGAGTCAACGATAGCGTAACCGCCAACTATGGTATTGCCATTCCGAGTCCGGTGAATTTTAATTGGATCTGCTCTCACGAGTCCAAAAGTGTGGTTACTTCTTTGAGGCGTTCGATCCGCCTCGAGAAAGAAGGCAATTATACTTGCAAGCTGTCGGCAACTAAAACTCCTAAGGATGTAAGATGGGAAGGAACCATCGAAGTTGTAGCAGAAAAGGGTTTGTCTAGGGTTTTTATCAGATTATTTTTGTTATTATTGAGAGATGGAGATCGGTGGTGATTGTGGTGGTGTTTAAATGCCACTCGAAGAGATTTTTATATTTGTTTTATTTGAAACTAACATATAATTTTTTTTAAACTCCAACAATAAGCTCCTTAAAATTTTGTTTATGGTGTTTAAACGTTGTTTGAGGAGAAAAATGATTCATTACCACTTGTTTGACTGTTTAGATTATCTCCGTAGCCTTCAGAAATTTATACCACCAATCAGAAGTAAGCTGTTTTCATAAATTTATTTGATGCTTAATATTTTTTTAAACACTGTTTAGATATTTGTGTGAAAAAACATTAAAATAAAAAATATTTGCTATTATTTTAGATGTGACTCGCCCTTATTTAACTCCGATAACAACTGGTATCTTTAAAATTTAATTGTTGAGATTCTTGACTGATACTTTTTTGCAGTTTAACTATCTAATTACATCTGAATATCTAATAACATCTCATTATCTAATTACATCTGATTATCTAATTACATCCCATTATCTAATTACACCTGATTATTTAATTATATCTGATTATATAATTACATCTGATCATCTAATTATATCTGATTATCTAATTACATCTGATCATCTAATTACATCTGATTATCTAATTACATCTGATTAAATTTGATTATCTAATTGCATCTGATTATCTAATTATATCTCATTGTCAATTTTCCCATTAAACGCTAAGTTAACAAAATTTAGTTGATATTTTTGGTAATAATATATTCAGTTTTCTTTAGTTTAATAATTTTTCACAGGTGTACTTATACATAGTACCTATAAAATATATGCACTTAATTTGATTTATCTTTTTAGATGAATTTGTAGGTCCAGCGGAAAGCTTTGAAGTTGGTTAGTTTTGTTTATTACTTCTAATGTATACAGTTATTCACAGTTTTGAAGCTTATCTTTAAAATTTAATTGTTGAAATTATTGACTGATACTTTTTTGTAGTTTAACTATCTAATTAATTCTGAATATCTAATTACATCTCATTACCTAATTACATCTGATTATCTAATTACATCTGATTATCTAATTTCATCTTATTATCTAATTACATCTGATTAAATTTGATTATCTAATTGCATCTGATTGTATTCATCATATTTCTTACAATCTTTTTCCCAGCTTCTGAGAAAGTAGAACAGACAACGCTTACGTCTTATCTTACTACGCCTTTACCAGGTTTCTTTATTTAATTTAAGCAATCAATTAATCTGATTATCTAATTACATCTGATTATCTAATTATATCTGATTATCTAGTTTCATCTGATTATATAATTACATCTGATTATCTAATTACATGTAATTATCTAATTATATCTGATCATTTAATTATATCTGATTATCTAATTATATCTCGTTATCTAATTGCATCTGATTATCTAATTATATCTCGTTATCTAATTGCATCTGATTATCTAATTATATCTAATGATTTCATTACATTTGATTATCTAATTGAATCTGATTATCTAATTATATCTAACTAGCAGTGCCCGTAGCGGCTTCGCTCGCATGAAATTAGAGAGTTTGAACCGTGCATCCATAGTAGAGATCAATTTTTTAGGTCTCGGCTCGGCCCGTCGACAACTTAGCCCAACCCGTTTTAAAAACCTAAACTCCTGGCCCGGAACAGCCCGTTTAAATTAGGCCCGGCCCATTCTTACAGGCCTAGAAGTTCTATATACTTGATGAAAAACTTCGGCCCGTCCCACCTTGACTTCAGGTTTGGCCCGGCCCAACTGAAGACCCTAAAATCACTAAAATATCTATATACTTGGTGAAATACCTCGGCCCGTCCCACTTCGATTTAAGGTTTGACCTGGCCCGTGTGAAGACTCTAAAATAACAGCTTGGCCCAACCGGTTATAAACTGGACTTAGCTACTTTTAACCGGCACAAAACATCAAAATACTAATTTTTACATTTGTAGCACTTACAGTTTTTGAGTAGCAGTTATTTTGAAATCAAATAAGCCTTATTTCCACCCCACATTTGAGGTCCTGGAAACCAAATTTTTTAAAAATGTTGAAACACTTATATCATTATTTTTTGAGTAAATACTAAATACTAATTTTGACATCTGTAGCATTCACAGTTTTGGAGTAGCAGTTACTTTAAAAACCAAAGAAACCTTTTTCCACCCCACATTTGAGGTCCTGAAAACCAAAATTTCAAAAAATGGTGAAACACATATATCCTTATTTTTAGAGTAGAAACTAAATACTAATTTTTACTTTTGTAGCATTTACTGTTTTTGAGTATCAGTTACTTTAAAAACCAAGTAATCCTATTGTCCAGCCCAAATTTAAGGTCCTGGAAACCAAATTTTAAAAAAAAATGGTGAAACACGCATATCTTTATTTTTAAAATAGAAACTAAATAATAATTTTTACATCTGTGGTATTTCACGTTCCTAGGATGAGGCGTTTGAGCTCGGCGTTGATTATCAGTCAGTCAGTCAGTCAGTCAGTCAGTCAGTCAGTCAGGACATGTTCTTTTATATATATAGATATATATATATATATATATATATATATATATATATATATATATATATATATATATATATATATATATATATATATATATATATATATATATATATAAAATGGTGAAACACGCATATCTTTATTTTTAAAATAGAAACTAAATAATAATTTTTACATCTGTGGTATTTCACGTTCCTAGGATGAGGCGTTTGAGCTCGGCGTTGATTATCAGTCAGTCAGTCAGTCAGTCAGTCAGTCAGGACATGTTCTTTTATATATATAGATATATATATATATATATATATATATATATATATATATATATATATATATATATATATATATATATATATATATATATATATATATATGTGTGTATATATTTATGTATATATATAAATGTATATATATATATATATATTTTTGGAGTAGAAACTAAATACTAATTTTTACTTCTGTAGCATTAACAGTTTTTGAGTAGCAGCTACTTTAAAAACCAAATAACCCAAAAAATGATAAAACACGTATATCTTTTTTTTTTTGAGTAGATACTAAGTAATAATTTTTACATCTGTGGCAATTACAGTTGTTGAGTAGCAGTTACTTTAAAAACCAAATAACCCTATTTTCCATCCCACATTTGAAGTCCTGGAAACCAAATTTTCAAAAAATTGTGAAACCCGTATATCATTATTTTTAGAGTAGAAACTAAATACTAATTTTTACTTTTGTAGCATTAACAGTTTTTGAGTAGAAGCTACTTTAAAAACTAAATAACCCAATTTTCCAACCCACATTTGAGGTCCGGGAAACCAAATTTGTAAAAAATGGTGAAACACGTATATCTTTATTTTTAGAAAAGAAACTAAATAATAATTTTTACATCTGTGGTATTTACTGTTTTTGAGTAGCAGTTACTATAAAAGACAATTAGCCCTATTTTCCACCTCACATTTGAAGTCCTGGAAACCAAATTTTCAAAAAATGCTAAAACACGTCTTTCATTAATTTTGGAGTAGAAACTAAATACTAATTTTTACTCCTGTAGCATTAACAGTTTTTGAGTAGAAGCTACTTTAAAAACCAAATAACCCAATTTTCCAACCCACATTTGAGGTCCGGGAAACCGAATTTTCAAAAAATGGTGAAACACGTATCTTTTTATTTTTCAAAAAGAATCTATATACCAAATTTCAAAATCTCCTCATTTTTGGTTTTCGAGATATACATTGTTTTAGAAAAAAGTTTGTTTTCCAGTTTTTTCCCCTCAAGAGCAAAATTTTTAAAAATCCTTTCTTAGCGGATGTTTACGCTATAAAAGTAATATAAGTTCCAAATTTCACGTTCCTATGATGAGGCGTTTGAGCTCGGCGTTGATTATCAGTCAGTCAGTCAGTCAGTCAGTCAGTCAGTCAGTCAGTCAGTCAGGACATGTTCTTTTATATATATAGATTACATCTGATTATCTAATTGCATCTGATTGTATTCATCATATTTCTTATAATCTTTTTTTTCCAGCTTCTAAGAAACTAGAACAGACAAAGTCTGATCTTACTACGCCTTTACCAGGTTTCTTTATTTAATATAAGCAATTATAACAAATTAGTAAACATATAAATTAATAATTTTCTCATTAAACGCTAAGTTAACAAAATTTAGTTGATCTTTTTGGTAATAATATATTCAGTTTTCTTTAGTTTAATAATTTTTCACAGGTGTACTTATACATAGTACCTTTAAAATTTATGCACTTAATTTGATTTATCTTTTTAGATGAATTTGTAAATCCAACGGAAAGCTTTGAAGTTGGTCAGTTTTGTTTATTACTTCTAATGTATATAGTTATCCACAGTTTTGAAGCTTCTAACTGAAGCAAAAAATCATCCAAATCACAAAAAAAATTGTGACTAAACAATTTTTGAAAATTGAAAGTACAATACCTTTTCCAAAATTTAGCTGTTGCGATAAGAATTGTTTGTACAATAACTGTGACTGTTGCAGAAACTGAACGGTCATTTAGCAAATTGAAACAAATAAATAGTGTACAACGATCAGTAATGGGACAGGAATGACTTTGTGGTTTAGCGTTACTAGCAATTGAAAGTGATCTAGCTAGGTCTATTAATATTGATGAAATTACTGATAATTTTACATTAAGAAAATCAAGAAAAGTAGCACTTTGAAAATTTGGATGAATTGGTCAATGTGCAAAAGACTTACTGTTAATTTTTTTACACAATTTCCTTTAATAAACAGATTATTCGTAGATGACAAACGTATTTTAATATTATAAAGTCTTAAATTGAAAATCATAAAATTAAAATTATAAAATTCCAATAAGAAATACATTTATTTCATTATCCAAGTACATTTTCTCTAAACTTGTACTTTTCAAAGATTCACCGTCATGGGCCAATCAGTATATTGCCATGAACATTTACATTTTTTAGGCACTACCGTCTGGCGAGGCCCTTAAACCTCAGCACAGGGGCCCGCTAAAATAGACAAAATAGACACGACATGACTATCCAAAACAAAAAAAAAACGATCAAATCAGTCGATGTGAACTAGTTACGCAAAACCCAATGCTAATGACACGCTGAAATTGCGTGTATTTAATAATTGTGACACAGATTCTGTCTCCAAATTGTTATTTGGTAAATCTTTGTTGAAACTCCTTCAGGCGATTTGGTTACTTGTCTGGGTTTTGTGAAAATTGTTAGGTAAGTATGATGGTTTTTTTTCGTAGTTTGAACTTTTATTAAAATAATTGACAAAAAAATAAAATAATTTACATGGAGTTTTTGCCCAACTTGTTATTTATTACTTTAACTTAGTTAAGTTACGTTTAATTTCTCGACATTCTGTGGACTTGAAATTGAAAATGTTGTAGAAGCAGCATTAAAAGTCTTTTAATATCAATTATGTCAAATATTTCGCAATGATTAATTTGCTCCTGCCTTCGTATTGGGGGGGGGGGGCGGGTAGTTAAAAAATGTTCGTAACGTAACAACCATATGTATTTTAATAAACATTTGACCATGGAGTTAATGTTATTAGGCTGGCTAATTTGTAGACAAAAAAATTAGTTGCAAAAGCAAGTTTCAAAGTTTTTGACGCGCACTGTCTACAGCCATTTGGATTAATGACTTGATAGCAAACGTGAAGATTTTGGGGACACTCTTCGTAGCATAAACATAGATTAATCCGCTGGTTTATCGTTTTCATAGTAATAGTTGATATAATGCTAGTGACGCTTTGACTCATTTTTTATCTCTTTCATTATGTATTGCAGATTATGAAGCGTTATCGAAGCGGTGCTGAGAAAAGAATAAAAGCAGCTGATGCTAAATACAAAACGCATAAGTTGGCTAAGCTAACAGAGTTTTTTTGCTACCATAAGGTGCTCTGCTAGGTTCTTCCACAACAACACTCGGACAAGGTACCTCATTTATTGACACCAGCAACACCAATGTCATTGAATTGTCTGAATGTCAGTGGAGCCTTTGGAAGTTGAAATCCGACGTTGTGCAGCAGCAAACGAAGACGATTCATTTTTGCAGACCATAAATAGTAAAAAATATAAACCCGGAATATCTCATAGCTCCAATAATCAAAATAAGTTTGTTAAAAGTTTTGACTTAGGTCTACTAAGCTCCTATCGATTTGATATTTCAGAGAAAAAGATAGAAGAAGCTGTTTGTACTGGAGTCCAACCACAAACAAAAACATTTCCAAAAAACAAGAAAAACATTTAATGTCCTCTTTCTGTTTTAGTTCGTAAAGCAGCTAACGGTGAAGAAAGTCCACGTGGCATGAAGCGAGTTAAAGCAGATTTTGTTTTGTTTTCCTTGTCGTTTATTTGGACAGCGACATCAAGTACCAAAATCCCATTTGTCTTCTAGTGCTGGGTGGTCAGCGGCAAAATGGACCAAGTTGAATTATGATAGTATTATTGACGCCTTCGCTGGAAGAAACAATAGGAAAGCACCACTGTGAAATTTGGCACTGTCATTTATTATAATTTATTGTTTATTTGCAAACTTTAAAAACAAATTTTTAATAAATTTTTTCTGACTACTGCAATTAGCTTTTTATTTTTTTTTTATTGTTTGGTCACGCTTTTGAACTTTTTGTTGGGATGTCTGATCTCCATGATTCTGAACATAATAATAATAATAATAATAATAATAATAATAATAATAATAATAATAATAATAATAATAATAATAATAATAATAATAATAATAATAATAATAATAACAATAATAATAATAATAATAATAATAATAATAGTAATAATAATATTAATAATAATAAATAATAATAAATAATAATAATAATAATAATAATAATACAACAAAGAGGTCCACCAGAAAACATTGACCCGGGCCACGTTCATCCTCTCGACGGGACTCGTAACAGAACAGACAAACAGAAACTTCAATTTAGCTCCTGGATACTGGATTTTCTTTTTGCCAGTTTTTCTTTTTCTCTGGAACTGAGAAGGAAAAACGGGAAAAGGTGTTGGTCGTTAATTTCTGCTTCTATTAGATTTTGTTGAACAGTCTAACATCATTTTTAGCGACGGTATTTTTTTATCTTTTGCTTTTATAACATTTTTAGCAACTGTATTTTTTGTATCTCCGGCTTTTATAAGATTTTGTCGAGCAGTTAATCATCATTTTTTAACGACAGTATTTATTTTTAAATTTGAATATTGCTTTTACTAGTCTTGTTACTATTCAATTTGTGATCAAGCAATAAAAAAGCGAGTCAACATTCTCTCAAGTTTTGTCCTTTTCCGAGTATAAATTTCAGCGTTTTGAATGAAAATCGGCCCTGCAGTGGACTTCATTTATTGAAACCAAACTTACTTAGTGTTTATTTGTTGCTTGACGTTGGCAATAACTGCCAGAAATTTGTAGTTTTGTTTTTTTTTCAAAGATAAAAATTGCAAATCATTACAGCTGTTTATTTTATAAAATACAACAAAAAATAATAGTATCTTATAATGAAATTGTGAGCCAAAAGTTCATAACAGTACAGATGACAAACAATAAACACAATGATGAAAGGCAACGGTGATGATGATGTGATGATTGTGGTGGTTAAAATGGCGTCAATAGCAGAAGTAAATAAGAATAAGCTGATTGAGCATGAAAACACACTTAAATTCAAATCGTATATGTTACAGTTTTTTGTTAGCACGTGCAAATATTTACAATTGAGTCCAGCGTTAGTAAAATATATGAACAAAAACTCATTATATTTCTATGAATTTGAGGTTTAAAAACAAAATAAATCTTAAAGATTGAATCAACGAGGTGAGTTCTTAAGTGATGACTTTTACTTTAGGTAATTTACAGCCAGTAGTTGATAAAAAAATAAATAAAAATAAATAAATGGTTTGTTTATTTAGAATTTGTACGCGTATTTTTTGTCACCGGGTTCAGGTTTGTCTGAGAGCTGGTTGAGCATGGATGGAGGGCAGAGAGGAATTGTACTGTTGGTGGTGCTGAGGCTGACAACAGTGCTCTTGTCTGATTTGTTGTTGTTATTGCTGCTTTCTTTCTTTAGTTCAAGAGCGTTGTTTGACTTGGCTGTGGCTGAAAATGCGTTAAGTATGGTTTGAATAATATTTTATAAGATAATATGAGATATTATAAAATAAATTTTCTAGACTGACGACAGT
>OZ022244.1:26139691-26364691 GCA_963978895.1 Erpobdella octoculata
AAGTCGAACTCTTCTTCTAGAAATTATGCAATAAAATATTTTAGCGACTAACTTGTATCTTTGGTCTGGCCATTGGATAAATGAGGATGCAAAATGATACGATCACTCCTATTGCGATTCCGAACTGGAAATGAAAAAAATCATATTGTGATTAAATTAAAAATTATATTAGTTATTTATTAATTTATTTATTTATTACAATGCAACACATTGTAACAGATACGATTCAATGCAATGCAATACAATAAAACACATACTATATAATCCAATGGAATACAATGCAACACATACGATACAATGAAACACATACGATACAATAAAACACATACGATATAATTAATGGAATATAATACAACACATATGATACAATGAATGCAATACAATGCAACAGATACGATACAATTCAATTGATAATTACAGAGCACCTGCTACAAGACTTCATGGAGCTATTCTTCAACATTTCCCACACTACGAGAATTTCACTGACTATTTCTAGTGGGCTACATACAAGGAGGAGAGCGGTATAGAACCGCGGCCCCCTTCCACGTTAGAGTTTTTAAATTAATTTTTTGGGATAAACAACCGAATAGATATGAGTTCATTATTAAGGTTCAAGGTAAACATATAATAATTTATAATATGAATTAGCTTTATTGAATAATGTATAATAGGGTTAAAGGCCATGTCTCACCTCAACACTGAGAACGAATGAAAGGATGAAAGTCACAATCCAAGGGAGTAAATCAATTCCTTAATAATATTATAAATAATAAATATCAATTAATTTATTCATGATTTCATTTACTTTTTATTAATTCATTTATATATCACCGTCAATAACAATTTTTTGCTAATAAAATGATTTATTAAAACACTGAGTTTTTTATCATCATCAGCATCACCATCATCATCATCGCCGTCGTCACCATTATCATCATCGTCGTCATCATCATCATAACCGTCGTTGTCATCATCATTATTATTGTCGCCATTTATTTTAAACCGTCTGTTTTAACTAAAGCTGGACTTGCACCCACAATGCTTCCTAGATTTTATCTAAAAATATAAAAAAAACGTGCCCCTTCAGCGAAAATATTTTTATGCTAATTTCTTTTTTTTTCTTTTTTACAGAACACCCATAAAAGAATATCAGGCAATTTTCATATTTAACCCACAAGTAGCACCACCATTATCACAAAACAATAATAATCATTTTATCATCATCATCTTCTCTCTCTTCCTTTCATCCACAACGGATATCATTATCACCACGTACTTCTGGTCTTCCAAATGACCCAGAACTTGTGAAAGGTCATCATGTCAAGGACGGCCATGATGATGACCACGGCCAGTGCTGCCTCAGGAATGTAGTAGAACAGGGGAGTAAGGAACTGCAGGGCAAGTAAGACGAGTGCACCTGTAATATAAACGAACAAACAAATGACTGATTATTTGAATTGATACAATAATGGTAAATATGTTTAACAGGCTCTAGGTAAAAAATACTTTTTTTTTATAAACCACGCTCTTATACACTTTTGCCTCCGTAGCTGATAACAAGGAGTTTTTCAAAAAAAATTCTAAAAATTTGTTCATATTTATTTTTCTAAAAAAGTATTCTTGAAGATAATATTTATTTGAAGACATATTTTTTGAAAAGTCCTTCCCTATCAAGGGAAGCCCTCCCTTGCCCCTCCAAATGACGCCCAGTGCTCGTGAATTGTCTCCTCCTGCTATGTGCAACATTTGAAGTAAACAAATCAACGGGAAGTGGTCGAAAAATCGATTAAAAGATTTTTACTACACATACATACATACATACATACAAATAAACAGATATCAGGTTAAACTAATAGAAACGTGTTAAAAATAATAAATAATAAAATTGATTAATCATGTTTAGCTGTTCTAACCTGTGACGATTCCACCAGCTTGGGTTTTCACACCACTTGCAGCGTTCAGGGCCGTTCTAAAGACGAAAACAGATTTCGAATTGCTTTAATGGCATTTAATTATAGAGATGATTTAAAGAAGTTTTTGGTTTTTTGAAGGGAACAGTTCTTTAGGTTCAGTTTTGGGTAAAGTACCTACGACTAGGGCGCTGGTGGTAATGCGGTAAAGCGTTGGCCTAAAAGTCGGCGATTCGAATCTCACCGGCGTCACTAGCGTCCGTAGGGGCTGTGGGGAGGCACGCACCATAAACAATAGTTTCTAATTGTTGTAGTGGTTCTTATACAGGCTTTAGACTTCTGAACCACTCTAAACTAAGTTATTGTATTATAGTAATAAAAACTAAAAAACTCATACCTTGAAAACGTTCCCGTTATTGGATACCCCATGAAAAAGGAACCAAGCAAGTTTCCAATACCTGTTGAAAAATTGTAAATATTGGTTTTAAATTTTTCAATATATTTATTTATTGAAAATAACGAAACAAAAAATTGATAACCATAACTGAGAAATTCCTGATTTGGGTCCATTCTGTAGTTGAACTTGCGAGCTGTTTAATTTTAATATTGAAAAATAATGAAAATCAGAGCTAACGAAAAATTTGATGGAAATAAAATAAATGAAATAAAATATATCAAATAAAATATATGAAATAAATGTATAAAATAAAATATATGAAATAAAATATCAAAGTAAACTATATAAAATAACATAAATAAATAAAATACATAAACTAAAATATATAAACTAAAAAATATAAACAAAAATATATAAACTAAAATATATACTCAAATTTATCCAAATAAAAGAAAAACATTAAAAATTCAAATTTGGTTTTATCGAAATAACTAAATTATAATGAATGTTGACGGATGAGTTTTTGAATTTGGTTTTTAAAAATTGAGTTTCTTCAAACAGATTTTAGGGAAAAAATCTTAAATTATCAGATCATGTTTTTACATAGAAATCTTACTCACCAAACACTCGTCCAATGGCCATTGCTTCTATGAGGCCGATCATGGGAAGGACCAGAAAACCTATGCCGATCGTCTGGGGATTGAAGAAAAACATTTAAAAAATAAATTCTGGAATTAAATAATGCATTTAAAATGTTAGATTGTATTATTCTAATCTTCAATACCGTCATCACTACCATCATCACCAAATTATCCCCACTACCATTATAATTAAATTATCACCACTACCACCATCATTATCACAACTACCATTACTTCCATCACCACCATCATCATAATCATAATCCTACTCGTAATCGTACTCGTAACCATCACCATCATCATAACCACCACCATCATCGTCATCATTATCGTCATCGTGATCGTCATCTTCATCATCATCATCACCATCATCATCATCATCATCACCATCATCATCATTATCATCATCATCATCATCATCATCATCATCATCATCATCATCATCATCATCATCATCATCATCATCATCATCATCATCATCATCATCATCATCATCATCATCATCATCATTTGAAAACCATCCAACCGAAGCCATGTCGTCGACTGTGTATGTGACATTCGTCTTGGGATCGTAAAGAGAAAACTGAGGAGCTTGAAAGGTTGGCACTCCAGGAGGTATGTAGCCAATCAGAGAGAAAGGTCGTATGCCATTCTCCAAGAATATGTAGGCCACAACAGATGCGACGACGATGACGATGATGTTACGAGCTTTATGTTTGGGTCGAGAAAATTAAATATTGAATAGGTACATTTAAGATGTTTGGTAGAATATTTTGATTATCTTTTAGATTATTTTCAAGTAAAAGTTAGTTAGCGCCAGGTTCAATGAGTTTTTTTTTCGGTGCCTTTGAACATTAAAGTGGATTTGAGTCTTTTTCGTTCATCTCGTTAATATAATTTTGTTGATTTTAGTAAAGAAATAAAATTCTTGTTACTGCATAAACAAAAATTGTTTATTTATAAGCTACTCATACTCATCCAGATTCTGCGTGCTTTAGCTTTCTAAAAAGTTAATTACAGTATAAGACGGTTGGTACAATTACATTACATTTAATCGTTCGACAGATAAACAAAACAATTTGAACACGCGACAAATAAACACTATTACACTTAAACATCATAATCATTGCAATATAGATTCACACTGACAGATAAACACGAGTCTTTTATGCACACGACATGAGAACACAATTTCTTGATTACTAAAAAAAACTTACCATTTAAATTTTAAATCATTTGTTCCTAATTTAACAAAAAATTTATTTAATGAATTATGTTCTGTCGTTTGAGTTTCTAATTTGATTTTACAATCTACAAACAAAGTAAACATTCTCATTTAAACGAATTTTAACTCCTCCATTATTTCTATGAAATAAATTTTGTGTTCTTCAACGAAAACTTCAAATTTAATAGATTTGTTTGGCTTCTGCACTTTTTAATATAATCAATGTTTTTAGGCAGTGAAAATTTAAAAATTGATAAAAAAAACAAGATCTCAGTTTAACGTTTTTCACCATTAAAATGAAGAGGAAAAATTTTTTTTCAAACTCTAAACCTTTACAGACATGGTTGCCGAGTTTTCTCTCGTGTGCCCTGTATACCTAATGTTCATTTTACTGAGAAGAAATTGGCAGAAAACCTTTTATCTCGGCGTTTTTAATAGATTCGGCTTATAATAAATGCTATAATAAGAGTCACCTAAATGAACAATATAAATCAGATATCAAATATATTTTTAATAATAACCTTATTTTTCACCAAGAATAATATTCCTATTACCATCAATTTTGCTAATTTCGTTATTATTATTTTTATTACAATAATAGAAATATTACTATGATATGTGTTAATATTAAATATTAAATAAATTTAAATTTGAGATAAAATGTCGCGTGTTAAAATGATCAGTGTTCATCTGTCACTGTGTTCATCTGTCACTGTGTTCATCTGTCACTGTGTTTATCTGTCACTGTGTTTATCTGTCACTGTGTTTATTTTAGGCGTATTTATTTTGTGTCTAAAAAATATTTTCGAATAAAATTGTATTAAAGATGAAAAAAAGTTCAACTGACATCAATATAATTAATAACTAATTTAAATAAATTAATAACTAATTCGAAGAAAATTGTATTGTAAATGAAAATAAAATGATCAGCTGACATCAATATAATAACTAATTTAAATAAATTAATAACTAATTCGAAGAAAATTGTATTGTAAATGAAAATAAAATGATCAGCTGACATCAATATAATTAATAACTACCTGTTCCAACAAGCCAGACGACTTGGCTGAGAATCTTCATACCAGTTGAACTGGGAGGTTTTGTCCAGATTTTCATCTCTTTAATTTTCTGCATTTAGTATTAATATTAAATTATAATTTAATTTTAAAATTAAAGTTTTTTTTATAAAAGCGGTTTAAGATGGATTGTTGAAAATAGATTTTAATAAATATAATCTTACTGTTTAACTGTATCAATTATATAGAATTGTTACCTCAATATATTTATTTGGTTTTGTAGATTTATTATTTGTATTATGACGATAATCAACAAATTAAATTTCATACCCTGAAGAAAACAATGAAGAATATGCAGACGACGCCCATCAGGAAATCCCACAATCTGAATTAAAAAAAAGCGTAAATAATAAGTTTTTTATTTTAAAGTTATTTTTTTTATTAAATTTATTATGAAGAATTCAATAGAAAATTAAAAAATTTGATTTCTAACAGGAGTTATTTTAGTTAAGTATTCACGAAGCATTTGCTAAGTTATCGCCCATTTTTCGTGTTTTTTTATTTTTATTTATTTCTCTTTCACAACGCCTTTTCCAAGACAAGTCTTCCTCGAAGGCGAGAAAGGGTACTTGCAAAGGCAGCCATTTATAGGCGCTTACCCTTTTAGCAATGTTGTTTCATATACGCTAACTGTGAAATAAAAATACTGAAAAGAACCAAAACCAACCTGGTTTCTGGAATTTTCTGTATCGTCTGTATAAGTTGAGGTATGAAATCTCTTGACACTTTTTTAAGACCCCACCATTTCTTGAAGAAAACAAAAAAAATTAGGATTTAAGAACAGGAGTGCCATTTGCAGAACAATGGGTTTTATGCATAAAACTAATTCAATAATTGTTTGTTAGTGTTTGTGCAAGTAAGCCCAGAGAGGGGTAAACAATACAAATGTCGGCTGCTCACTACCCTCCTCCGAAAAAAACAGCAAAAATGTATCTACAAATTGTCTTAATATTTGTTAAACATCAAATTTTAATTGATGTAGCCTAATTTTTGATAAATAAACGATTACTTTTTTTTAGTACTTTGTATTTTTATTTTTTAAAAACAAATTTGTAAATTATTTGAGTCCCAATTTGCTCCGATTAAAAGTAGACTAGCCATGGTGTTTAGTTTATACCATGCGGGGACAATGGAGAAATTTCTTTCCCAAAGACTCACAAATATTTAATGAAGATTAGTAATTTATGTAAAAAAAGTAAACAATTCATATTTTATAATTATCAAAAACATTAAAGAAATCTCCAGCTTTCATAACGCATTGCAGATTCTTTTTAAAAAATTTGTCTAAATGTAATGTACAAGAAAGCGCCATAACCGTCAGAACCGGAAGCCTTAACACTATTGTGTACCTACTTGGATCGCTCATGCAATTTTGAAAGAGTAATAGAAAAATGTGGCTAAAATGCTATTAACGTCACTGAAGTTTTAATCAGCCACGCTACTTTGGCTGAATTTGTCATTAAATTTACTTAAAAATTAGTAATATTAAATTCGACTTATAATCGTGTTTTTTATTCAATAAATTTACAAAGTTTAGCATAAATCATAGATTTTTACAATTACGGCAGTTTTTCTTAAATTGTAGGTATCCCCTTATAACATTTTTGCCCCCCCCTATTTCATATCCGAAATAACACCCTTGGTTTAAACTATCCATCCATCGTGGTCTTTAATGTTTTTACTGCCACAATGTTTTTTTGATTTCATAATTATATTTTATTTTCATAAATATATGTAATTTTAATAATTATTTTCATCGCTATTTACGACAATCATTATCAAAACTCTCACCTTGACTTGAGTCATTCCGATAGTGATGGCAGCTGCAGTAGTGAAAGCCTTCATAACGGGGAACGAGATGAAATCACAGAAGGCACCTGCGGAACAAGGAACAAAACAGTCCCTTTTAAGGTCAGCCAACGTTAATATAAAATTGCAACCGCGGTAGCGATCACCCCATTTAGACTTTACACTTAAGTAAATAAATCTGAAATAAAAGTCGCATTCACACCTTTTTTTGTCGACCATATTTTGTAACCAATAAAATTTTTTTTTTCGAAAATCATAAAATCACTATTAAAACACAACAAATGTACAAAAATAAACAAATTTTAAACTTTAACCACTCACCGAATCCAATAAAATACATGATCAGCTGTACTATCCCCATGAAAAATCCCAGAACTACGGCATACGTTGGATCCTTGTCGATCGGTGATTTGCCGTATGAAGCCGTCAAAATTGACATAATAGCTGAGGGACCAAGTGTTATGTCTTTCGAACCGCCGAACACGGCGTAGACGAAGCTTCCAATGAAGGCAGAGTACAAGCCGTACTGGATTGAATTGGGATGACGTTGATTAATTATTTTTAAATTAATGATAATTTATTAATAATTGTTTCATTTTTTTCTCACTTGGGGTGGAACATTTGCGATGCTGGCGTAGGCGATAGACTGAGGAATGCACGTCATACCTACAGTTATACCTGCGATGAGGTCGCCTTGTAATTCTGCCAGTCTGTTAAAGAAAGAATGTTTTGAAATTTCATATCACAACCGTTTTATAATAATAATTAATTTTGATTTTGATTTTGATAAACATGATTTCTAGAATATTTTTATATCGGATAGCATATTTAACTTGTTAAAGAATGCTTTGAAATTTCATATCTCAACCGTTTTATAATAATAATTAATTTTGATTTTATAAACCTGATTTGTAGAATATTTTTTACCAGATAGTATATTTAACTTACCTGTACTTGGGACCCCATTCGAGAATAGGCACCACTCGTTTCAGTTTCTCGTAACTGAAACAAGAGCGGACTTTCTTCTTCAGATCAATCTTAGACATCGTGTGCTTTATCTCGTGTCCTTCGTTTTTCAATTCCTCCCCGAACCTGTGGAAGTTGATCCTAGCCTCGCCGCAGCAGCCGTTTCCCGCGACGGCATCTTCGTCGAAATCATCGAGATCGTCCAGCTGTTCGGTCAGCGTGTACGTTGGAATCTCCAGTTGGTCGACATCGTTTTCTCCCCTACGAGAGTAGTCCTCTTCTTCGACGCCACTCTCGTAGTCGTCGTCGTTTTCGAAGTAGCCGTAGTTATCCAGGCCGATGCCGCTAGTCGTTGCAGTCGTAGCAGTTGGAGCTGATCCCCGCTTGACTGCCGTGTTATTCTGGCGTGACATCCAAACCTTGATTTCTGTCTTTCTTGTTTTTTCTGATGGGGTTTCTTCGTGATAGAAATCAGGTTTTGTATCGATGACACAATAAGCTGTTAACCTCAAATTAGCAGGTTATAGCTAATGAAGGTTTGGAGGCGTTTAATAACTGCACGGCCGGGTGGAGCTGCTGATCGTCAATGGTTGGATCCTTCGGTTGAAAATATTAAGTAGATGGACTAAAATCAATTTGATGAAATTTATCAGACAGCTCCATGAATAATGAGTAAAATTTTAAAGAAAGTAAATTATTTTTTTTGGAATGAAGAAGAGTAGATTAGAATATCAATTCGACATTGAACTTTCTAAACACCTCAACTAGACAAGAAATTTTTAATCGGGTACTGATTTATACACGCCAAAATTTACTTTTAATAACAATATATTTTTTTCTTGAGATTCAAAAAATAAAATTCAATAAACACTCATAATATGTTAGATTCAATCTCAGCAACAGAAGAAAACAAACCTTCAGCAATAAATACCTGCTTATCAATTATAATTCTCAAAAATCGCAGTTAATGAGCCAACAAAACTGCAGTAGATATTTAATATTTTCTGATTTGATGAAGTGTCAGATTTCTCAAAGCACTCCGACAGACCGACCGGGTTCAAATTATGTACTTTTATACCCTTATACTGTATCCTCTTATTTACATAAATATCGTGAACTTCGCAATCTGGCGAGTAGTAGGTAGGTAAGTTGGTAGGTAGGTATACCTATATGCAATACCGAAAATTAGTTTTGTATAAGTACACTTTGTCGCTGATTAATGCATATTTTTCCATCAAAGTTAATTATCAATTAGTTAATTAATATAAAATATCAATATATTTATGATATATGCTAATAATTGCGGGTCTGATGTCAAGTGTTGCAGCTACATATGATTTTGTAAACAGTAAGTGATACTGGTAAAATTTTTTGATATCACAAATTATTTTATTTTTGCTTATCACTAATTAAAAGATGACATTTGTGTGCTATTTCGTTTTCATTCGCGAAAGTAACTTTGGTCAAGTATAAGTACCTACATACAATAAATGTTGATTTGGAAACTCGTTTGCTGAAACTCGAAAGGAATTAGCGGCGGGTTGTTTCAAATAATATCCTTGTAAATGACGCGTATAAATATTAATAATAATAATTATTATAATTCTAATTATTATATATTAGTTTATAAATTTAGGCGAGAGCTTTTTAACTCAACGATAAGAGGAACTACTTGTAATGTCGTATATAAATCTCCATTTGTTCAATTTTTAGTTTCTTTACTTTTTTTCTTTTTATCTCTTTTCGTTTTTTGTCGGTTTTATTTTTTTTTTTCTATTTTTCAAGTCACAAAGAATTCCTTTAACCCTCGTTGCCAGACCAATCTCAATAAAAAAAAAATTAATCGAATTTTCTCTGAAACTCTTTTTTCAAATCCTAGAAGCAGAAAATAGCTATAATTTTTTTTACAACTGTTTAGTAAACAAGCAATCAAGTAATTCGATTGTTATTGACGCACTTGATACATTTGCAAGCATCTTCAGCTTCAAAAGGTTGTCATAGCGAAAGAGTGTTTGCTCTAAAAAAAATTTATTCAATTGTTTTACAAGCTGAGAATTGAAAGTTATTACTTCTCTTATCCTTATTCGCTTATTGACTTATTGTATTGAACTATTCTCAAAAATATTTCTATTTTATTAGGGCAACTTCGTCAAATAGAAAAACAAAAAAATTTTTTGCGTTGATTGTAATGTTTTTTGAAAGCATCAGTTTTTTAAAAGAATTTTCTCCAGTTATTAGAAGAAACAGTGAATGTGGTCTGTCTGTTAATGGTTGGCTGGAATCAGCTTAGTACAGTGACGTCATGTGAAGCATTTTAAGAAGTGGAGTGGCGTGATTACAATTTTCACGTTTGTAAAACATGTTTTATTTGATACAAAAAAAAATTATTTTCCGGCTCTGAAATTTAATTATTTTTTTTTAAAGTTATTTAATTTTTAAGCCATTTATTTATTTTGTTTAGCTGTTTTTTTCGTCGCATTTGTTAATATTCATTACCTATAAAAAGCGACTAGATCTGACCAGATCCGACGACCCGATCCGATTCTAAACCCATTTAACGTGAATTCAAGTGCTGGATAACTTTAAATGCTTTCTTATAACATGCTATCATTTTATAGCTTATTTGTTACAAATAATTCGTCATAATTTTTTTCGCTACAACAGTCGCAGGAAATATGCCAGAAATTATCATCCGAGCAGAAATCTCCTCGTAAATTTCCGGCGCTTCCAATATAACCATTTCCATTATCATGTATTATCATTTCTTCATAAAATGAAAGTTGTCCCAAACAGTCCCAATCGAATAAAACTGACGTTCCTTAGTTCACGTCTACAAAATTATCCACATTCCTCGAAAATCATAATAAAAACTTTATTAAAAAGCAAAAGATAATAAAAAATAAACAAAACAGCACTAATTTGTTTGGACTTAAATTGAAATTTTACTTTCGACGTTCAGAGACGCTCTTGTATAAATTATTGCTCCATAACTCTTTAACTCACATCTCCACCAGAACACTGTGAAATTCATTGTAACTACTCACTCAAGCCTGAAACTGCATAATCGCCAAAACTAGCCAAGCGTTTCATACAGCGTATAGGGTAGTGGACAGCGCCATCCGGCTAGCACTTATTAACATATTAATATTTCATATTAGCCAAATAGGTGGAACAAATATAATTCTAAATTTTTTAATTACACGCAAGACCACTCAGAAGGTTAAATAAGCAATTCAGTTCAAATAATCATCTTTATTACTCGTAGTAAATATCTGATCGTTAAGTATAACGTTCTGTGAATTTAATATGAGATTTTTTCCAAATTTATAAGACACTTTTCTATTAAATATTATTCGAGCAACACTCTGAAATTAATTAATTAAAAGTTTATAACAGATTCGGTGCATAATGAGCACGTCACGATTGGCTGCTTTCCAAACGAACCGGCGCAGTCGAATTTGAATTGAACGCATCGGCGCTCACCTCGCTCGTAGTCGACCTTCAGAGCTGCTGATTTTCGTCGTCTGCTTCCGCTCTGACATGTAAACACATTCAAATCGAATTCGCGACGATATTATAATAGATTCTGTATAAAACCAACACTGATAAACTAGACATTTAATCAGGATTAAAAACATATAACAAGATGCATAGACTATTATGTTGCTTGTACAAAAGAGCCAACTGAAGAACATGAAAAAAAGGACGCGCTAAAGAATTTCTATCACACATTGGTTCTACGTAAGTAGCGTGAACAGCTAGTTAGTCTATATTCTGGATAATCAGGACGCATAACAAGCTGTTGATTTGTTTATAAAAAAACGAAGTGCGTGAAGTGACAAAATGTGTAAGATTATGCAAGCCTTGTACAAAATGTGTAAGATTATGCAATCCTTGTACAAAATGTGTAAGATTATGCAACCCTTGTACAAAATGTGTAAGATTATGCAACCCTTGTACAAAATGTGTAAGATTATGCAACCCTTGTACAAAATGTGTAAGATTATGCAATCCTTGTACAAAATGTGTAAGATTATGCAAGCCTTGTACAAAATGTGTAAGATTATGCAACCCTTGTACAAAATGTGTAAGATTATGCAACACTTGTACAAAATGTGTAAGATTATGCAATCCTTGTACAAAATGTGTAAGATTATGCAACCCTTGTACAAAATGTGTAAGATTATGCAACCTTTGTACAAAATGTGTAAGACTATGCAACACTTATAGAAAATGTGTAAGATTATGCAACCCTTGTACAAAATGTGTAAGACTATGCAACACTTGTACAAATGTGTAAGATTATGCAACCCTTGTACAAAATGTTTAAGATTATGCAACCTTTGTACAAAATGTGTAAGACTATGCAACACTTGTAGAAAATGTGTAAGATTATGCAACCCTTGTACAAAATGTGTAAGACTATGCAACACTTGTACAAATGTGTAAGATTATGCAACCCTTGTACAAAATGTTTAAGATTATGCAACACTTGTACAAAATGTGTAAGATTATGCAATACCTGTACCATGGCAGGTACGTTGTTTTGACACATAGTTACACTGCCACAGGAACATTCCAAACCCTTTATTCGTGATGTGTTATAACACGACAAAATAATTATTCCAAACACTGTTTTTATTAAAAATTTTTTGCTGTAATGTATAATCATCTGAGAATAGAGTTGAATGCCTGAATTATATGGTCAATGTTTGAGCGGGAAACTTGCAACAAAAATAATAAAAAAATACTGGATTAAAAAATCAGAGAAAAAATTCAAAAGTTAAAGATTTATCAAATGATGAAAAATTTTACTAAAATAAAATCTCTGAGAAGATACAACTGGTCGTTGTTAGAATTTTTCTTGATATTCGGATGTAAAATTGAATGGAAATGGGTCATGGAGAAAACCGAACATTCTGTAACACAACGAAACCACACAGAACTATATAAAACATCTTTAACAGGCTTTCTCACTTCTTTTCATCCAACAAACAAGAGATTCATAATACCAAAAACAACCTTTCCTAATCAATGTAAAGAAAAAAATAATCAAAAAAAGAACATATCCATAAGATGAAAACAAACGCTGACAACCAAATTACATGGTAATTAAACTTCACAAGCAATCGGAGATTCAAGCCGATGAACTCCTGGCATGACGTAAAGACAACCATTTCAGGCTTTTAAAATGTGAATGACACCAATCGAGAACTAAAAATGTTACTATAACAACTTCCTGGTATAATGTTGAAGGCCAAGTTTCCAATGCTACAATGACATTTAAAATATATATATATATATATATATATATATATATATATATATATATATATATATATATATATATATATATATATATATATATATCAAGCATGTAATCTATAAGATTCTTTTCACATTGTAAAATGTAACATGGATAATGTAAATAAATGTATCTTGGATATGTAGACATGGAAGGAGTGTTTGTTTATCGATGTAACTGAAAACATAAAGAGCGTGTAGATAACAAAAAGGAGAGCCGACAATGCAAATTGTAAAAAGATGTTGGTTGTGAAAACTGGGACATGAATTTGAATCAAAATCAAATTGACAAGAAAATAAAATAAACTATAATCATTTATATTTACAAGAAGGGCTGCAATAATTATTTTGGAAAAACAATTAAAGTTTTTGCTTTCATGATGTTACAAAAAAAATTTAAAATAAACTTTTCACCAACAATTCGACAGAAAATGTTGTTGACAGAATCAAAAAATAAATAAGAGTTTATTTTGAAAAATATAGAATTAAAATAAAACCACAACTGTTCATGTCGAACAACCTGGATATCCATCTCGACATAAAACCGGCTCAACGGAAGCAAAACAAACCACATCGTCGCATCGTCTCCGCTTCAAATCACGGACACCACGATACTAGAAAACACTACCTGCTCACCCTCCACTGGCTTATCGACGACGATCACAACACAAGCAGCTTCACGACCATTCACAGCTACGGTCGACGTACAGTCGCGAACACGACCGACAGCAGTTGCGTTGAGGCAGTCAACGTAATTGTCTTTGAAACTAACGATTCTGTATTCGGAACCAACGAAAACCGTTGCTTCTCTCAGACAGTCCTTACCTTCTATGCCAGAGTCTAAAATCATTTCCTGGATATTTAACCTTTTGGGAAATACAATTACAATGGAGTCACCAACTTTCGGAGGAGAACTGGTTTTGAAGTAAAATTGAAAACCAGGAACATAGAAATCCTCTAATGGGTGTTCTGACACCTGTGACATGTTACTGAATAGAACGGCCAAGGGATTGGCAGCGTGCCTGAAGAGCCTTCGCTTGATCGATTTCTGATTGTTTTGGTTGTTGAAAAACCTGTTGAAAAATGAAAGTTTCAAATCATCTCAAACAACTTCTTCATATAATTAAAGACAAAATTAGTGATAAAATTAAATGACTTAAACTACCAAATAAAAACCAAAATATTAATAGAAAAAAATCAACAAACAATAACTATTTTCAACATTTGCAACAACAAAAACTATCCTCTAGTTCTACAACCAACAATACCAACTTGTCTTTTAGCTTGTTGTCATCATGAAAATTGAATGACGACTTGAGGCCAAAGTGCTGAAAGAGAGTAGGAATGTGCATGTATAGCTGCGGCTGACCCAAATTTTTGAGAAAGTAGACAATCAGCCAATCGACAGGCTGCTCGTCGTAGTAGAAGGCCAAGAATCGGGCGAGCCCCTCGAGGTCGCCGGAGCGAAACAACTTCCCGATGAACCCCAGAGTTGAAAACTCGAGCAACGTCCACGACGCTTGCTTCAACGAGCGTCGATCGTTTCGATTCATCTCGGAAAGTAACCGAGACGATCGGGTGAGGTTGTCCGCTCGAGATTGAAGCCGTCTGAAGTCGCGGAGTTCCTCTCGGAAGTTGACGGCATCGATGAAGTTCTCGATCGATGCAACGAAGTCTTCAGCGCATTCGACGTCGTCTTCGATTTGAATGTGGTAATTTCCGAGAGAGCTGCAATACCTGAGTTGGTTGGTCGAGATTAAATATTTATCTTTTGTTATTAATATTATTTATTATGTAAAATCGTTATGTGATATTATTATTAAATTATCATCGCATAAAGGTCAGATCCGAAATCAAAATGGATGAAGCTTAATATGAGCAATTTTTTTTATTTCTCACTTAAATTTTCAATAAAAATCAGAATTAAGTAATATAATAAAAAATAATAACTATAATCAGTACCTGAAGAGAAAAATGTAATCTGACACCTGTTTAGCCCTCCAGTGAACTCTCTCTGGTGGATCATTGAAAGTCCTCTTAATGCCATCAAGCTGTGGGTAAAACCCCGGATCAACCCTCACCACTTGGAAAAACCCGGATTTCAAAGACTCGGGAAAGATTTCGAGCAGCTGTTTCTCAACTTGAAGATTGTAGTTCTGATCGTGATCGCACAGGAAGACAACGCAGATGACTCGGCTCTTGTTCTCCCGGTTGACTTTCGTTTCCAGGTGTTCCAACGTTTGAACGATGTAAGTCGAATTGACGATGCGCTTGATCGACGGAATGCCAATAGTGAGGAAAGCTGAAATCATTGAGGAAAATGTGTAACGTGGTGGTAATTTATATAGCATTTCCTCACAGCGAAAACTTTCACGGACACTGTCGCGACGACACAAGGAGTTAACGGAGGAGATGATTTTCTTGTCACGTTTCGATAAATATTTATTAATATTTTTTTATACATATAATTCCATATATTTATAAGAAATGCAATCATGATTTTAAATAAAAAACAGTTACAAATTTATAATGGAAAACCTTTTTCTTGTCTCATTTTTCCTGATCTTATGATGTGTTTCTCTACATTGTTGTGGAGCTGCCAGTCCAACTTGAGGTTCACCTCAAATGATTTCTAAAAATTTGGCATTTTCTTATTCACAAAATTATGAAATTTTGAATTTAAAATTTCCATATAAAACTGAGAAATAAACCTTGAAGGAGTTGATACAATAAATTACAAACAATATCAGAAACAGTAATAAAAACAATCATCAAGTTCAATCATGACAGACCTAAATTTAAAAAAATATAATAAAATAAATAAATCGTACAGAAAAAGTGACAAAACTTTTTTAACTAAAAAAATCCAATGATTTTTTAACTATGTTTGTCATAGCCTTTTATACTTGTTTGAGACCTACACTATGCCTTCTAGTTTGTTGTCTGGACAATCTGAACCAGTTTGAACGTAGCAAACAGATGTAACAAGGTATAAGCCAATAATTAGAGTGCTACTATTATGATACACCTCAGTAATGACTAGTGCATATAAAATCCCACAAATTTTACTTGTCACTAACACGTGTGCTTAATCGATGGATCGCTTGATATTTTGCAAACTTATAGCAGTAACAGCTGCTATTTTCAACTTGATTTTTTTAATAGCTACGTCGAATTTGGACAGAAAGCATATATGGTCAAGTTTGCTATGAAAGCCTAGAATAAATTGTAAATATGTAAAAAAATTAGTACAATGAAGAAATCTAATTAAATTTTTTTTATAAATTGAAAACAATTTGAAAAAGTAAAATTATCTGAACTTACAATTTCTGGGGGCGTCTCAATACTTTGACTGACTACATTGTAACAGGTCTTTGTTGTTACTTTATCATCTGCAGATTTTCAATGTTGTTTAAAAAATCAAGCAAATGTTTAAAAAAAGTAAATAAGATAATGAAGATGTATAGATGAAATTATAACTAATTGTATTTTAACAACAAACAATTTGTCTACAATGGACTATTTAATGTGATTTTAGCAGCTTATAAAATTTATAGTATACAATTTATTTTATAATAATAAATGAGTGCAGCTCTTGCACGAGTGTGGCTTATCTACAAAAATGTAGTATTCACAACAATAGATAAAATACAACAAGTAGTGCTTTCCTGGGGGTTCGCACAAGCCCCCCTGATGTGAATGCTATGGTTTGTGCAAACACAGAAAAATACTTTTAATGAATCTTATTGTCGGTTGTGTGGGTTAGTCACTATTACCAAAACTTTGCTCTTGATTTTATCTTATACCTCTGAATGCCCGAAAATTATGAACACCCAAAAGTTGGGAGGCATTTGCTTCCCACCTCCTCTGCCTACGCTTTTTCTTAATTGGTCGCCCATTGAACACTTGGAATGCAGTTCTCTATGTAACAAGTTGGTTGAGGAACCATAACTCGGCAGATGATACCAGGTTGAAAAAATTCAAATCGAAGTAATATAGTGAAAATCAAGTGGCTATTTTGCATATTTTCAATGATTTAATTACTTTATAATAATATGTATGAATGGGAAATTTTAGAATTCTAGTTTATGTAAATAATTTTGTGTCTTTTAAAATTAGTGAACACGAACAATAAATTGTTTTGTTTCTGTTAGTTTAATATTCGTCAGCTAGTGTGTTACGCTGCCAAATAATATTTGAATGGGAATATTAATATTAAAAAATTGTTAAAAAATATTCACTGCGAATGTGAACCCCCTGGTAAAGTTTTGGAAAAGCATCACTGAATACAACATATACATGTTGTTGTCAAAACTACATTTCTTAATTATTATCTACTATATAGTAATAGTATAAACTAATAAATTAAATATATTAATTAATGTACATTAATAAATTAATAAAGAAAACCTTTATTGTTGAAATAATCGTTAAATTTAGAAATATAACGACAGGTCAATAGTACAAATAAAACTAGTGACAAAAGCAACCATCGCTTTTTAAATAAAATTCTTATGAAGTTCGCAATAAATCTTGTAATCATTCGTCCGGAAAGGCAACAATTTCTATTTAATTTACTTTAAAAACATTTAAAAAATATTCACATTCTTAAAAAAAATAAATCTTTAAGATTTTAAAGCAAGTAAAGTGTGGACGAAAGGGGACCATAATTAGACAGGTGACTACAAACATACACACCAAACTAAAATCACTATTAATATTTTTACACCTTAGAAAAATTTTTTAATTAAATAAAAATTAATTATATAATAAAACACTTTAAATAAAAATTAATTAAATTTAAAAATGTTTTAGAGTATTGCTAGAAAAATGTAAACCCCATAGATTTATAAACACGGTTGCTCATTATTTCTTTGATCAACAACATTTACAAAGAAAAAGATGTCTTCACCAGGTGAACCGCTTACTTTGGCAAGAGGTTTTGTGAATTGCTTTATTGATTTGACTGTCTTTTTGAAAATTTAATAATTTTTAATGTTGTTTTTTTAAATAAAGATGTTCAAAGAGCCATCGAACTGCTGGATGTGCTACAGCGAAGTAGGCTTTTATTATTATTATTATTGAATAACAATTATTCAAACATCAATCAATCACAAATGAACTTATATAGCTATTAATTACTGCTACCATCAACTAACTACTTGCTAAATTACTGAAACTAAATTGGTAAATCTGCACTGTAGTTGTTACATTACAGCATTGACAACAGTTGTGTTAAATTTTAATAACATGATTTTACAAAATCATGTTGTTATTGTTAATGATAATAATGAAAAAGCAGATTAAGAGATTAATATTGAACAACAATCTGTCATTAACAAACACTAAACACCATTTTTAACCTGACTTGAAAAACCATATAAGAAGTGACCCCTGTAATGCAGTGTAAACAAACAATTGCAAGCTCCATCCATCTAATCCTCTCTCCTTTATTCAAAAATATAATCAGTAGTTTTGCTGTGACCTTTCCCTAACACCTAAAGGGGGATACTGGGGCATACAGAAATTAATTTACGGTATGAATACGTTTCAAACATCCACAATTTAACTGTATTACTTAGTAATAATATGCCAGTCAAACATGTGAATCACAGTGTTCAGTAACAGATATGGATCTGTTACACCTGACTTTAACTATCAAAGATAGATTGTATATTTTGTTAATAGCTGTTGACAGCTGTTCATAAAATATTCATTTCTTTTTCATAGAGAAACAGCTGCAAATATATAACATTATGGCCCAAATTGATATCTTAATCTCTTCTGAATAAGTAGTTTATCAATATATAAGTTGTTTTACTTTTCATCATGCTTCCATTTTCTTCAGTATTATAATTATCACTTACTAGCCTGTCAGTGTTAATTATTACCGGCATCATAGTTATTTAGGGCAGTTTTCGTTTTGTTTGTTGTATAGAATATTTAAAACATTTTTTATAACAAATAAAAAAATGTTAACAAAACATTTTCACATTCTGTTCACTATGTTTTATGAGTGCTATTGTGATATCATTAAATGTCTCAGTTCTTTCATATTTTTCACTCGATCTGTACCGTTTAACTAGCTCACATTTTTATTTTTCTTGAATTTATTCATTCTACAAGTCTAGTCTTATAATTCTATAAAGATCTTTGTTATTATTTCATAATACTTATTGAAATTACTCAACAATTACGTTATTTTCGTCGATTGCACGTTAAATATAATATTTAATACCAGCTGGAGACTTTCAGAATTCTAAACTGGCTGACCTACAGCGTGTCCTGCAGAGCGACTTTTTTACGGCCGTGAGGGAGGTTTACGAACACGTTTACGAAACAGTGGAAATGCAAGGCAGTCCCGAAGTTCGAGCCAGTGCAACTGCTAAGGTGAGTTTATAAAAAATAAAATTTTTGTATAATTTTTTGCAATTTCTTTTGTGAATTAGGAAAAAGTCCTCTGGTATTAACAATAGTAGCTTTTTTCTTTAAAGTGATGTGCAAAAATGTGAATCTTGAAACAACTTATGAAATAATCTCATGTTGTTAGATTGTTTCATAAGTCTAACGTCATAGACTCTTCTATTATGATTATTCTGATGCTAGGATCACATTTGCGAGATTTTGCATTTCAATGTAACATAATAATCATCTATTAGGCTACGGTGGCTGCATTTGCTGCCAGCGAGGGTCATGCCCACCCCAGGGTTGTTGAACTTGAAAAAACAGAAGAAGGACTAGGCTTCAATGTGATGGGTGGCAAGGAACAAAACTCCCCAATTTACATTTCAAGGATCATTCCTGGCGGCATGGCAGAGAGGCAGGGTAACTTGAAACGAGGGGATCAGTTATTGTCAGTTAATGGAGTGGTTAGTTCTTGTTGGTTCTCTGAAATGTCAGTTGTTAATATATTTATTTACTGTTGTTTAGAAATTTATTATATTGCTTGTTTTGTGGGGTTTTTTTATTTATTTTTTTAAATTATTTAAATTATTTATTGAATAATTATTTATATTGAATACAAGATATCTTTAACGTTTATCAACAGAGTGTTGAAGGAGAGCCTCATGAAAGAGCAGTTGAATTACTAAAGGCTGCTCAAGGTACATCTAAACACTGTATTCCATTGTTATTCATGCAGACATTTACTTTTCTCTGTTTACAATATTAACTGTTATTTTTTTTTTTTATCTCACAGGAACAGTCAAATTGGTAGTTAGGTACACACCAAGAGTCTTGGAGGATATCGAGGCTCGCTTTGACAGGAAGCAGGGCAAGACCAAATATCCCTGAACAATCTAGTATCCGTGCTATGAACTCAATTATTTCTATTATATCATATGCTGCTTTGTCTGCTGCTAATTGTTCAACTATTGCACACTGTGAAGTAGCTGTTTTGTAGTTTTTATACTTTTTTGTGGCTCTTTAAGAGGGCAGACCAATTTTTTTAATTTCTTCTTAAATTTTATGGCCATGTATTTAGTTTGGAGTTCTTAATAATTTTTTTTTCTGATATTTTTGTTTAAACTTTTCTATCCGATCGAGAGTTAACTGCAATTGTTATTATTTTTTTCTTCAACATCATTGTACTTATTCAACCTCACATTTTTTGACATTTCTGCTATCATTAAATTCCACTTTGTTGTCACTAACGTTTTCCTCTAATTACTATTATATGATTGATTGTAATATATTATATTGGTACCAGATATAATTGGCTGTAATATTACTAATTTTCACCCACAGCTGTGGTCTCTTGAATTTCTGTGCCTGGTCTTTGCATGAAATTCTACTAAATGTTTCTTTCCAGGTATAAACTTTTTACACTTTTGGATTGCTTAAATTCGATTTTCTAATTTGCCTGAATAAGATGTTTGGCTTCAACATGGTTTTATTTATTTTGAGCTCTGAATTTATTTTATTTTAAACTGAGGTATTCTTGAACAAGTAAATTAGACGGGACCAAAAAGAAATTGACTTGTCGTTGTGTTTTGCATCAAAATTGATGGAAAACAAGAAATAAACTGTTATTATAAACTAATATTACTATGGGGCCCAGACAACCAAAGCTGTGCAATCACTTCAATCAATGCTAGGCTAAAGTAACTAACAAATGAGCCAAAGAAATAGCCAAATCCTTATAGCTGATAAGTGTTGTTTCGATTATTTTCTAAAATCATGATTTGTCTGATTGCAGTTTTCTTCTTTCTCAGTAAGCACTTAATTAATTAATTTAGATGTTGGTATAAAAATACTACAATTACAATACATGAAATTGTAAAATAAACAGATAAAACAAGATAAAGCCAAAAATGGTCTTCTTGATCTATGCTTCTTCCCACGTTTGGTGGAAGTAAGAAACGACATCATAAGGCATTAGGAGCCACTGAACTAGAAGTGTGTTGAGTATACTGGGTTTACTGTATGGGTGGAGTGATAAAAAAATCATGTAGCCCAGAGTGCAATTAAAAAAAAAAAAAAATACATTTTAAAAAACCGTTTTAATCGTTATTGTAATTTAATAATTTAAATTATTTGATTATATTTTATAATAATTTTTTTAAATATAAAAATGACCGTTCATCAGGCGACGTTTTTTCATTTTCCGTTTCTCTTTTTTCTTTCTCGTCGGGTTTTTTCTGTAAGAAATTCGTATGAAATAAAAAAAAAGATTTCTTCATTGGCCTATGAATAAGCACCTGCCTCACTAAATCATCGTTCATAATCACTTCATTATTATATTTTAAAAAAAATATAAATAATTTAAAATAAATTGTTAATAACAGTAGTTGTCGTTGGTAACCTGGATCATCTTGTAGTAGAGATACACAACTGTGTAGTATGCATACTGCAGTATATAACAATAAAGAAATTTACAGATCAAGAAACAGTCTGTCGCAATAAATGCAGAAACGTTAATTGTTGAGTATTTCTCCCAGAAAATTAAAAACATTTTAGGTTTAAAATTTCAGTTTTTTCTAAAACAAAACGATTTTTCCATGCTGACCTGTCCAATGGAGATTACAGTTAAATATAATGCAGTCCAAATCATGTACGTTCTGTTTTCCAATAATACTGGCTGGCAGCTTGGAAAGGTTTTTAGATTCTTTCTAGCTTCTGAAAAGACAATTGTAGCTAAATCTATCTATTAAGTAGGCTAACGTGCAGATTATGACAATCAAATGTAGGATAAACTATTTGGAAAAAAAGTAAAGGAAAAAACGAGCTTTTCAACACAAATTTTGATTCCAAATACACTTGATTTAGAAATAAGAAAGATGTTCAAATTAAGTTATTTTTTAATTGAATCATGTATTGTCATCCAATATAAAGCTATGCTGAAAGTTTCAGTTTCTTAGCTAATAGTCAAAAAAGCTGGTTAAATTTTACTTACAAGATTTGTGTACAGAGAAAGCCGCACACACACACAAACAGAGATTGTAACCTAAATAAAAGTTTGTAAAAAGATTTATTTTATTCTAGGTTTCAGCTGCCTGGGGTGGAAACCTCCAAAAAAAAAGTCGATGACCAAGGGGGAGTAAGACCTAATCGAATTTTTTTTTTCTAAAGTCGGGGAAGGGTAAACCTAATTGATTTTTTTCATCAAAATTTGGACTCTCATAAAAATTTTGTTACTACCCCCTCAAAAGTGCCACCTGAGGCGAACTATACCTCAGGTAGTACAAGTTAAAAGGAGCACCCCATTCAAAATAATAATAGCGCATACGTATTTATTTCATTACTAGAAACCTGGTTATTTATTACTCAAAACCTGAATCAGAGAAATCAGAGAGGAAAGCACAAGTATTAAAAGTGCATTAACTACTAGAAACATTTCGCTGTATTCAGCTTGTTGAAGGTTGCTAGAAACATTGAAACACCAAATTAAGAATCATAGGACTTCTTTAAAATATCAAGATACTTTTTTGTAAGCGTTTTGGGACCACTTGTCGTCGGGGCCTTCGGCGACCACCTATCAATACCGTCTTACGGTAGAGGCGGCCCTGCGTAGGGGATTGGCAGTTTATATAAAAACTGTTTCACCCTTTGACATTAGGTTTGCACGCTTTGTCTTTAATTCCTGGCTACAGGCCTGAGTGGAATGATTTTTTTTAAATATCTCATATTAACTTCACCGCCGGTCTTGTTTGCTTGCTTGCTTGAATGTTTGCAAACCCTGAAAGTGAAAATTAACTAACTTTCTGTCATCGTATCGAGCTGAAACTTGAAATATAGGCTCACTACTAATGACAATGCATTCTATTACATTTTGAAATTTTTTTGAAAAATTCTAATTTTAATTAAAAAACATTTTTTATGGATGGATGAATTCAAAAAATGTTTTAAAATAAACATTTCTGCAATAAATGAAAAGCCGGCAGATCCTGAAATGCAAGGAATTTGTTAAAAAACCTGCTTTTTTACGGCTTACTTGTTAACTAACCTTCTTCTATCAGTTTTTCATCATATTTTTCTCTACTTTCTTTATCTCTCAAAATCTACAATCAATAAATCTTTACTTTATCATCAATTAATAAAGTATAATTATGACTCGTGACTCAGAATCAAGTTATCGATTTTTTAACTTAATTGTGTTTTTTTATAATTCATTTAATGCTTATAAATGTTTTTATGATTAACTAGCGGGGTTACCCGGCGTCGCCCGCAGATTTGAAAGGTTTTTCTATCGTTTTTCTCTTTCGCTCGCGTTTCATTCACCGCTTGCTTTCCCGCTCCCGCTCGCTCTTCTGGTCCTTTTTGCTCTCCCGTTTCCTCTCCCTTTACCGCTTGCTCTCCCGCTCCCAGTCGCTTTATCGTCCCCTCTTGCTCTCCCGTTTCCGCTCGCTCTCCCGCTCCCACTTTCTTTCCCAATCTCACTCGCTCTTCCGCTTTTTTTCTGTTTGCCGTTCCGCTCCTACTTGTGTTGTCCAGCCCAGACGGGGGTAATATGATCACGCTTTCTGGTCCCAGTCACAAATATGTGACGCAAGGCTTGTTTTCATCTTTCAACTCAGTTTATAAGTGAATGTCGTCGGCGTACTTTGCGTGACGCAACCCAAACGATTAAATGACGTGCGAAATCAGTGCCACGTACATAAGCGGAAAACAACATTGGTCCAATGATGGAAGCTTGGGGAACACCGAGCTTGCATGAGACGATGTCGGAGATATAATCACCAAATCGGACGTACTGCGATCGACCATTCAGATATGACGCAATCCAGAGAAGAGCGGAACCGGAAACACCAAAAGAGAACTCCAACCGACGTAAAAGAGTGTTGATATCAATGGTGCCAAAAGCAGCGGACAAATCCAATTTCCCTATTTATTGTACAGTCGTGCGGTAAAGGTAACGTCTGTCTTATTATTTCTTTACAACATGTACAAACACACGTTGAATGAATGTGTTTAAACTTTAAGCTCTGATTAGGCTGTTAATGTTTCCTTATTATCCGTTAATAGCATAATGTCGTCGCCGTGATAATAATATCAACTTTTTTTTTTCAATGAATAATTTTGTTAAAGGAAAATTTTTAAACAAATAAACATAAATGTTTACACTGTATGCTTCCTGAATTTTTTTTAATGTAGCGGCAGCCTGTGAAGGAAAGAAAAAAACTGATTTAAATCTCTAATGTTTGATCAATCAAAAAAATCGATTGATCAATCAATCAATCAATCAATCAATCAATCAATCAATCAATCAATCAATCAATCAATCAATCAATCAATCAATCAATCAATCAATCAATCAATCAATCAATCAATCAATCAATCAATCAATCAATCAATCAATCAATCAATCAATCAATCAATCAATCAATCAATCAATCAATCAATCAATCAATCAATCAATCAATCAATCAATCAATCAATCACTCAATCAATCAATCAATTAAATGTAGCCAAGCGGTAATTTGAAACAAACCAATTTGTATTCTGGATGATACCATTTCTTCGCCAAGACTGAGTATGCGACAGCAATTTCTTCCTGGTTATTTAAATTCAAATAAATAAAAAGGTTTTTTTGTTCCATTTATCTGCCCTATTAAAGACGCTAATCATATATAACCAGATTGCAGAAACGAATGTTGGTCATGAAACAAAATGTCTGTAAATGATTTTTAATACTAGATTAAAATTTCTCAGAACACCGGGCTTGGGTCGGGTTTCTCATTTTCGAAATGTCGTGTACGGGTTTCACTTTGTCGAAAGTCTGGGTTCGGTTTTCAATTTTTTTGAAAGTTCGGGTTTGGGTTTCACGTTTTCAAAAGCACGGGTCGGGTGCATCACTAGTATTTATGTGTATTGAACATTCGCTACCAAGAGGTTTTTCATTTTTACCCTATTTAAGGTTTTCCTACTAATTATGTAAACTAAAAAGTTTACCTCATAAAATGTGACACTTTGACCCGACCCCCCTTCTGACCCCCTTTCCGACCCCCTTTCCGATCCCTCCTTTCTGACCCCCCTTTTCCGCGCCCCTTTTGCTACGCTACTGTATGCAGCTTATGAAACAACAAACAAACAAAATAAGTTATTGAAGTAGGCAATAATCTTAAATTATTTACCAAAAGCAATTTCAATTTTTAAATAATTGATCAATCTGAAAAGTTGTTCAAAGCTCGATAAATTTTATTTCCTGGAAACACAATGGTTTGATTTCTCTCTGAATAAGCTGAATTCATATCAATATATTGGTACAAGCAGATCATGAATTTAAAAATCAAAATAAAAAATTAAGAAATAAATTAAGAAAAATAAATTATTCGTTAAATATAATTACTTTTGAAGATTCGTTTGTAACGCCAAGTACTGAAAAAAATCAAAATATAATCGTTATAACTTTCACTAAGTTTTTTTTATGCAAGTTAGAACATGTTAGAATTTCCATACTTATCTCTCGACTAAACAAAAAGTATAAACATAATCAAAAGTGCACCGTTAATGGGGGCGCCATATGGGGAAGGGGCTTTAAAAAGTGTGTTTTCTAAAAAAAATAAATTAGAAAGATACTTTAGACTAATCTTAAAAGCAAAAGTGCCTTAGAGGTTTAGAAAATGTTTGGAAAATGTAACTCCGGCTACCCCCTGCTTTGGTCTACAGCTATTTTTTGAGAAAAAAGTGAAAAATATAGTTTAAGAAATATTTGTTGTGTTTGGATGTTTAAAAAAGTTTTCCCCCTCCCCCCCCCAATGAATTGCTGAAATGACTCTCCTGCTGTGAATAACACAAGTGGATATTTTGTATCGGTGAAATTAAGTATTTCACAAGTGGTTAATCACAGTGTGACGCGAAATTTCTTCAAGAATCAATTGAAACAATTTGAAAACACTGTAGATTGGGGAAATTACGTGAACGGGCCGGTTCGGGCCTAAATTACAAGCCAGACCCGGAATTTTCTGTCTGTAAAAGAAGCCGCATCAGGTCTAAAAAATCCGTGTAAGTCTCTATAGATTTGAGTACCGATGTATTATTGACATTCCGTTTTGTTTGTTTTATTAGAAAAATAAATACAAGAGCCAAATAGTAGGAATTAGAAAACAATAAAATTTTAAACGGAGTTAACAAGACTCTACCGAGAGCAACTACTGATCCTTATAGTTGCTAACATTTAATTGCCCCCAAAACAAAGACCGCACAAGTAGGTACTCCAAAACAATTTATAAAAAAAACATAAAATAATTTATTTTTGATAATCAAATTAAAAATTATTATCACAAACGCATGCAAAATTTCAGCTCAATTTGAAAACGCATAGTAAGTGAAAAATCGAGTACAAAATTACAGGTAGCCATAGATATATATCTATGCAGGTAGCACACTTCACGACGAAGTTAAGTAAAAACGCTTTCAACAATACAGTAAACCCATTTTCAGAAGAAGTTTTCTGAGAAAACTCATAAAAAAATAGTTATATACTCTACACAGTTACACACTTTACACAGTCATACACACCACTACAGAAAACCTGAAAAAATGTGCAATCAAAACAGAGTTTACAAAAAGCTTTTCATTGGCCTGCATACTTTTATTGTGCCTTACCAAAACAACCAAAAAATACAACAAAAATCACGCAGAAGCAACAAATGCCGGGAAGAAAATACATTAAGCAATTTAATCAACCTACAATCATAGCAGTTGTTTCTTCCGCAGTCCAGATTTTTCTTACTGCAAGTTCCATAAAATAGAAATAAATTGATAATTACCAGCTTCCTCATGTCCTACAACAAATCAACGAACTCTTTGATTAATAGAAATTTCTGCTCGCACATTTAACTTCTGATTTTATCTCGAGAGTTTTTTCACGAAATGTGGTTTTCCGTAGATCTATTAATAAACCTTTCGGTTTTGCCACGTTACTATGGGCGCGTTGTTTTTAATAGGATTCGTTTTTACATGCGCTAACACCTATAGCTCCAATAGCTCCATGTTCAATCCATCTTAACGCTTAATTCTATCAATTAACTCGTACTTCTACTTTGAGAAAGAGCTACTAGGGCAGGGTTTGCACTGAGATTCACAAGCGCAAGCAATTTAACAACGCGCCATGTCGGAAGTGTGGTTTTCGTTCTGGCCAATCATAGATATGCCGGTTTTCGGTACAGGTAGGTAAGTACGTAAGTAAGCCTCAGAACATCAAAATTTTTTTTAATCACAAACTAAATGAATAAAAAAAGTTTACTGTTATGAAAAAGTGGTGGGCTCGTTCTTACGTAAGATAGCTCAAAACTTTAGCAACTTATTTGGACCAATCGGGATTAAATATTCATTATTTTACACCGGCAAGCACATGACGACAGCTATTGAATAACAGGAAATAAAACGTACATTGATAAGTTTCGTTGTGCGCAAGAAATTATTAGCAAGTGAATCACAAACACGGTTTTTTTTATAGATCCTTGAAGCCCTTACAAGATTTGAGGATCACAAAAGCTAATTTTCTGTTAACAAAAAGTAAAATCCTATTTGAGAGGCCGGGGGAGGGTTAACAAAGCATAAAATTCAGTGGAATATACTCCAGGTATCTGCTAGATTGGGCGATGGACATTAATAACCGCTCCAAAGAATCGAAATTGTATTCAGACCATCGACCATCCGTTTGATTGATAAATGTTTGCGAAGACCAAAATCTAGTCCACGCAGCACGCAGGGCCGTATTTAGGAGGGGTTACGAATTCAACTCCTCTTCTTATGTGAAAAAATAAAAAAAGTAGGTAAAATATGTAATTTTGTGATGGGAAAAAGAGAGTTGTTAAAGTTATAAGACTAGCAAGACTATGATATTCATGATATATAAATCAATCAGTGGGGAAATTTTTATGAATCACTGCTTCCTGATTCAATGCTTTTTATAAATGCTTTTATTAACTTCTAATCTCGGTTTCAATTTGTACAAACGTTTATTCAACTTGCAATCTTTGTTTGTTTGTTTGTGTGTGGCTTTCTCTGTAAAATTTAACCAGCTTTTTGACTAGCTAGGAAGCTGAAACTTTCAGCATATGGGATGACAATACATGATTCAATTGAGAAAACCCCGAAAAATTTAATTTGAATATCTTTCGTATTTCTAAATCGAGTGTATTTGAATTAAAAGTTTGTGTTGAAAAACTCGTTTTTTCCTCTACTTGTCTCCAATCAATTTTTCGAAGATAGATTTTCTTCAAAGTTTGTACATATGCTCTTGCTTGACAACAATGCAATATTCAATAATAAGTTTTGCAAAAAAAAACATTTGAACAATTAAAAAATGACTTTTAAATTTGAGTTTTAATAACATAAAAACATTTGGTTTAAAAACTTTGTTTTTATAATGTTAACTTGTGGGTTCTGAACTTTTTCTGTGGCAACAAAAAGATCAATAATAAAGATGGACCAATTTTAACAATTAGCTCATTTTTGGCCTGCAATGGAGAACTTTATAAAACTCTTCTCTAGATCTTTTTTGACATTAAAAGAATTAAATCTTACATCAGAAGCTCTACCAGCGGTAAAAAAAAATAACTGGACTTGTTTTCCTTAGCATACATATCTATATTATAGTAGCCCACGTCACTCACTCACTCACTCACTCACACTGATTCTGTCGCGCTTACGTAATTAGTCGTATAGACGATATCGATGTGCACATAAGAATTTATTGCGCGCAGTCGAGTAATAAAAGTTATTATGCAATTGTACCTATATACCAAGGATATCTTAATATAACAACTGGATGCACAATCTACTCTAGTAGGCCTAATGTTTTATCGCTTCTTATATCATAATTATAAATAAATTGATGTAACAAACTACAAAAACAAACGCTTCAATTTAAATGCACACTATTTTAATATTTTGCACACTATAAAATGCAAACTATAATTAATAAATGCAAACTATAACTAATAAATGCAAACTATAATTAATAAATGCAAACTATAATTAATAAATGCAAACTATAATTAATAAATGCAAACTATAATTAATAAATGCACACTATAACTAATAAATGCAAACTATAATTAATAAATGCAAACTATAATTAATAAATGCAAACTATAATTAATAAATGCAAACTTTAATTAATAAATGCAAACTATAATTAATAAATGCAAACTGTAATTAATATTAACTAACTATAATTAATATTTGCTAACTATAATTAATATTTGCTAACTATAATTAATCATTCTTTTATATGTACTGTTGGACTGATTGAATGGATTGAAAAATGGTCCCAAAATTATGAATCGAGAATTATGGAATTCAAAGCTTTTCCAAAAATTGACTTGGAACTGTGGACTAGCTCTCACCAGTGGGCAAAGATGAAAAAAACCATAAAGCCAAAATCAACTGAGAGTGGAGTTGTGTACAACATTGCTGCAAAAATTAACAGAAAGCTCTAATGAAATTAACAACTGGGAGACTTTTGATGAGTTTAAAATCAATGCTTTTTGTTCTTGGACCACAATTTTACCAAAAGATCAAAATGACTGGCTGAACGGAGAATGCAACTGCCCTGCATTCTTCAAAAAATGCTTTGCAAACACATTGTTGGTTTAGCTATTCGACTGAAGCTGGCAGTCTCACCACCTGCAGCAAAAAACATCCCAATTAGAATCAAAAGAAAAAGAGGTCGCCCAGCCAAAGCAACAAAAGCTCTATTGGTGCAATAGATTTTGAGGTTTTTTAAGCATTTCAATCTCATTCAACAACATACCATGAAATCATTTGCTACAATCTTTAATTTCTTTAAAAAATAAATTTTCTATATGAAATGCATACCATAAGACATGTTTCCCAATTACATTGCTTTCAAAAAGTTATTTTATAGTGAGCAAAATACAGTATGCAAAATTAGAGTTATAGTGTGTAAAAATTTTTTATAGTGTGCAAAATATAGTGTGGAAAAACTGAAATTATAGTGTGCAAAAACTTTTTTTATAGTGTGCAAAAATTATTTTTATATTGTGCAAAAATTATTTTTATAGTGTGCAAAAATTAATTTTGTAGTGTGCAAAATATAGTGTGCAAAAATTATTTTTATAGTGTGCAAAAATTAAATTTTTAGTGTGCAAAATATAGTGTGCAAAAATTATTTTTATAGTGTGCAAAAATTAATTTTGTAGTGTGCAAAAATTATTTTTATAGTGTGCATCTAATATTTTTATAGTGTGCAAAATTGAATTATTTAGTTTGCATTTAATTGTGAGCCAAAAACAAAGATATCTTGATATAACAACTGGATCCACAACCTACTCTAGTAGGCCTAGACAATTTAGCTAATTACATCATAGTTACATCAAGATTTTTAGAAGTGTGATATAACTACTGACCATTTTGGCGTTTGTTACATAAATAAGATAAGATAAGATAAGATAACGTTTATTATAGTGGTTTAGAAGACTTTACGCCTATAGACAACCACTTCGAATTAAAAATAATAATAAATAGAATAAAATAAAATAAATGATAATAATAGATAAATAAACTAATAAAAAATAAATAATTGCATAAAAAATCAGTATCCATGCCTGGATAGCGCTACTTTAAAAGATGTGGTAGTCTCAGATGCTACAGTGTCATCGTCCAAGTCATTCCATATGTTTACCACTCTAGAACTAAAAAAAGCCTTTTTTAAAGTCTTTTCTTGTTTTTTAAAAAGCTTGAATCTATGTCCCCTAGCGCTTTGAATCGGTGGTTGTTCGAAAAACATTGCTGGTGTTAAATCCTCTTTTCCTGTTATTATCTTGTAGGCTTCGATCAAAATAAATAAATTTATTTATAATTATGATATAAGAAGCGATAAAACATTAGGCCTACTAGAATAGGTTGTGGATCCAGTTGTTATATCAAGATATCCTTGTACAAAAACATAGTAGTAAAATAATACTTCTACAAATTTTTATGTAACTATGACGTAACTGGCTGAACTGTCTAGACCAACTAGAGTAGGTTATTATTATTAAATTATTATTATTAAATGTAAATTTGTAATGCGCTTTTTTTAAAAAGTCACAAAAGCGCGTCGCGTCAAATCATAAATTTAGGAATAGAGTTCGGTCTTGAGCAACTTCCTGAAACCGCCGAGGTCCAAAGCTGGATTCCTCAGGTCAGCAGATCGGCTGTTCCAAACAACTGGACCAGCAGTGGAGAATCCGCGCCTGCCGAGAGTCGGTGTCTGACGATGGAACGAACAAGTCACCAGCCACCGCCGATCGAAGGTGGGACCGACCAGCAAGCGTTGAGATCGGTACACACAATTGCTGCAGGTAGACCGGAGCCGTGTGGCGGAGGCACTTGTATACCATCAGACCCAGCTTGAACTGAATTCTCTGCGGGAAAGGAAGCCAGAGAAGTTGCGTCCGCATGAGATCTGATACGGGAGACCAGCCAGGCAGCTGAAGAACAAGACGAAAAATGCGCATGTCAGAAGTGGGATTTGAACCCACGCCTAGAGAACTAGACTGCGACCTGAACGCAGCGCCTTAGACCGCTCGGCCATTCTGACATCTGTGGATCCAGTTGTTATATCAAGATATCCTTGCTATATACACTCTCAATCCTAGAGATCAAAAGAAATGGCGCTGCAATCGAAGAATATTATATAATAAGATTTTAAAAAATCCGTCGTTTTTGACGGGCTATTTCTCTAGTAAGAAAATAACCATTGACCCTATATTTTCTTGGGTAAATTTGCAAAAAACAGTTGAATTGTTAATTTTTATTATAATCACACTGAAATTTATGTAATTGTTTTTTTTTTAAATTTTTTATATTAACTTCACTGCTGGTCCTGCTTGCTTGCTTGAATGTTTGCAAACTCTGAAAGTGAAAACTAACTAACTTCCCGTCATCCAATCGAGCTGCAATTTGAAATATAGTTTTGCTTCTCATGATTAATCATTCTACTAAAATTAAAAAAAATGTGAAAAAATTCTAATTAAAATATTAGTTATCTATGTTTTAAAACAAAAAGAAATTAATGCAATTATATAGATGTTTACATCAATTCCAAAAAATGTCGTTTAAAAAAATGTTTTGCAATAAATGAAAATCCGGCATATCCTGAATTATTAGGGGTTTGTGAAAAAAAAACTTGGTTTTTACAGTTTATTTGCTTATAATAAAGTATTGTAATATAGCACAAACAAATTTTGAAAAAAAAAAATTATTTGTGCTACCATAAAACCCCCGCGAAAAACCCTTGAATACGTCCCTGAGTCGATGTATGAATGTTTGTTCAACAAGACTTATCTTCTTGTTAATTTTATAGCACTTTTCAAGAGCTGACTGACTTTTGATCTGCGTAATAGCAATTGCTATGTCAACAATGCAATTACGCATAAACAATATGAGGGACGAGGAAGTACCAACCTCCTCATTGACCTCATTTCCGGTTGTATTTTTAAGTTTTATATTTTTCTATATGCAATAATTAACTATTCCACTTGCTAGTTCAAATAAAAATATCAACGTTTTAATCATATTCAAATTGGCATAGTTTCCAGCAGTGGCGGATCCAAAAATTTATAAACAAATTTGGTAAAGGCCAAAAATTTATTTTTATTCCTCAAAATGTATCTATATATATAAAAATGAATGTTTGTATATATATTAATGTCCTTTAGGCATTGCTACACCATTCATCCGATCGTAATGAAATTTTCACACAACCTTGAGAGTCAAGGGGAAAGTCAAATAAAAAAAAAATTTGAAATCCGTCACAAAATGAGCGGAGCGGAGCGGGTGAGCGAGCGGGAACTATATATATATGTATGTGCGTATGTATGTGTGTATGTATGTATGTGTATGTGCATGTATGTGTGTCTGTGTCTGTGTTTATGTATACATATATATATATATATATACTAGCGGAGATACCCGGCGTTGCCCGGGTTTTTTAGAGGTTTTTCTAATGTTTGTCTCTTTCTCTCCCGTTTCCTTTCCCACCTGCTTTCCCACTCCCGTTCGCTTTCCCGTTTTCGGTCGTTTTCCCGCTCCCGGTCGCTTTCCCGCTCCCGGTCGCTTTCCCGCTCCAGGTCGCTTTCCCGCTCCCGGTCGCTTTACCACTCCCGGTCGCTTTCCCGCTCACGTTTGCTCTCCCATTCCCGCTCACGCTTGCTTTTCCGTTCCCGCTCGCTGTCCGTTCCGGGTCGCTTTCCCGTTTCTATAATAGACAAACTAACCCACAAACATTCATATATATATATATATATATATATATAGTCTTAGCAAATCTATTTTACGTTTTATAGGCTAACAGAAGTTATGAAAGAATGGAAAAGAAAAAATGAGCGTGAACGGGAGAGCAACCGTGACCGGGAATGGGAGAGCAAGCATGACCGGGAACGGGAGAGCAAGCGTGAGCGGGAACGGGAAAGCGACCGGGAACGGGAAAGCGACCGGGAACGGGAAAGCGACCGGGAAAGGAAAAGCCACCGGGAACGGGAAAGCGACCGGGAACGGGAAAGCGACCGGGAACGCGGAAAGCGACCGGGAACGCGGAAAGCGACTGGAATCGGGAGAGCAAGCTTGGAAGGAAACGCGAGCAAGAGAGAAAATCGATAACAAAACTTCTGAGCGGGAAAGCGACCGGGAGCTGGAAAACGACCGAGAGCGGAAAAGCGACCGGGAACGCGACGAAAACGGGAAAGTGGAGAAGGAAACGGGAGCGAGAGGGACAAACATTAGAAAAACCTCTAAAAACCCCGGGCAACGCCGGGTAACCCCGCTAGTATCTATATATATAAAAATGAATGTTTGTATATATGTATATATGTATGTTAATGTCCTTTATGCATTGCTACACCATTCATCCGATTGTAATGAAATTTTCACACAACCTTGAGAGTCAAGGGGAGTCAAATAAAAAAAAAAAATTTGAAATCCGTCACAAAATGAGCGGAGCGGAGCGGGTGAGCGAGCGGGAACTATATATATATATATATGTATGTGCGTATGTATGTGTGTATGTATGTATGTGTATGTGCATGTATGTGTGTCTGTGTGTGTGTTTATGTATGTACTAGCGGAGATACCCGGCGTTGCCCGGGTTTTTTAGATGTTTTTCTAATGTTTGTCTCTTTCTCTCCCGTTTCCTTTCCCACCTGCTTTCCCACTCCCGTTCGCTTTCCCGTTTTCGGTCGTTTTCCCGCTCCCGGTCGCTTTCCCGCTCCCTTTCCCGCTCCCGGTCGCTTTCCCGCTCCCGGTCGCTTTACCACTCCCGGTCGCTTTCCCGCTCACGTTTGCTCTCCCATTCCCGCTCACGCTTGCTTTTCCGTTCCCGCTCGCTGTCCGTTCCGGGTCGCTTTCCCGTTTCTATAATAGACAAACTAACCCACAAACATTCATATATATATATATATAGTCTTAGCAAATCTATTTTACGTTTTATAGGCTAACAGAAGTTATGAAAGAATGGAAAAGAAAAAATGAGCGTGAACGGGAGAGCAACCGTGACCGGGAATGGGAGAGCAAGCATGACCGGGAACGGGAGAGCAAGCGTGAGCGGGAACGGGAAAGCGACCGGGAACGGGAAAGCGACCGGGAACGGGAAAGCGACCGGGAACGGAAAAGCCACCGGGAACGGGAAAGCGACCGGGAACGGGAAAGCGACCGGGAACGGGAAAGCGACCGGGAACGCGGAAAGCGACCGGGAACGCGGAAAGCGACTGGAATCGGGAGAGCAAGCTTGGAAGGAAACGCGAGCAAAAGAGAAAATCGATAACAAAACTTCTGAGCGGGAAATCGAACGGGAGCTGGAAAACGACCGAGAGCGGAAAAGCGACCGGGAACGCGACGAAAACGGGAAAGTGGAGAAGGAAACGGGAGCGAGAGAGACAAACATTAGAAAAACCTCTAAAAAACCCCGGGCAACGCCGGGTAACCCCGCTAGTATTTTTATTTATTTATTTTTATTCCTCAAAATGTATATATATATATATATTTTGTTTTCAATTTTTTATAATAGTTTATAGTCCTTTACACCAAGTGTTTTAGTACTGAAAGTGTGATATAGTTTGTATCATTATATAAACAACAAGCATATTAGCATAGACAATAAATAGTTCGACAAATAATTATTTAATTAAATTTTGGCCAATCGATCTGAAAATTTAATAGAATACATTGTTAATCAGTTCGGAGGTATGTTCAAATTTTTAAGTCTCTAGCTCATCGGGAAGGTTGTTCAAAATCGATTGCAAAGTTTGACGACAGACAGACAGAGAAGTCAAGTAAAAGTGTGTAATTAAAACTTTCCAGGCTCAAAATACTTATGTACGGACATTAAAGTTTATTCGGCTGAACCTGCTGCGTGCGTATGTCAGTGGATAAAATGGAGAGGGGCAACTTCAGAAGGCCCAAAAAATATAAAAAAATCACACTATTTTGCTTCTTGCTCCCAAAAAAACCTGATGACCGGGTGGTTAGTCGGAACCACTTTTCAACAATTTTTTCGAAACCCTTTTTATATTCCTCCTAAAAAACCTAATGTATGATCGGAGTGAGGTAGCCGTAGCCATTTTTCAAATTTTTTTTGGAAAATAGTAAATGTCTCCTTCAGCCCTACGACAACTGTCCCCCCTCCATACGCTAGCAATACCTTACGGTTACACCCACGCGTATTACTCTGATTTGCTGTCCAGCAGCAGTAAATAGTCTGCTGGCTTTGGTGCTAAGAGTAGGGGTTCTCTTAGTCCTTATACGCACTCTGGTGTCATGAAGAAAAATTATGTGCACAAAGGTATTTCATATAAGAGATGAGCTAAACATGGTGTATGAGGGACTTCAAAAGTACTGATTATACATGGTGTATGGTTTTATTAATATAAACTAAACAGGCAATTTTCTACATTCCAAGATCACCTTCAGCTCCAAAACAACACATTTTGAATCAATTTGCAAAAACAAAAACCAAAAGAAATCTGTCACCATTCAAAACAAAGACAAACTGAAATTTTAAATGTACAATGTATTCGACTGACACGGTTAGATGAAGTAAAAAATTTCAACACAATAACCAAAATCGTGAACGAAAGACGAAAGTATTTCTACATCGTTTAAACGTCGAACACTTTATTTTAATTGAGAATTAGCACTATTTTATAAAATACCTTTCCTAATAATAATAATAATGAAAAAAATATTTATGATAATAAAAGAATTAATGTTAAATATAAAAAAAACTATAGTTAAAAAATCATCAATCTGGACCAAAAGACATTTGTCCGGGTCCGCCTTTCTTCATGTAACGTCTGTACTGTTTGTAGCGGTTGTTTCCTGCAAGCTGTTCCTTCATTTTCTCTTCTTTTTCTTTCTTGTACACCTGTGAGGGTGTGAACACGTGTTAATAATGCGTATAAGAGCAGATGTTTGTAAACATAAACGCAAATGTACAAACGTATCTTTGTAAACATAACAAAACATGTATGTGTGAACATATGCATGTAAATGTGTAAGTAAATTTGTGGAAAATGTTTCGGTAGGGAACATGCATTTGTAAGCTCGTATGTGAACATATGTATGTGAATATGCCATGTAAAAATATGCACAGATAAAGTTACAAATGCCCATGTGCAAATATATACTTATGCATGAATGTAAACATTGAACATTGAAACTTTAGTATGTGTCTACATCGGTATGCGCTTCTCAAAAAAAGATTAATGAAGATTTGATAAACGTGCCACGAAATTGTCATAGATCCACAGTTCCTTCTGCATGTATTCCTCAACTTCAGAGTCTTCCAGTCCCTGGAAATTAATAGCACAATGATAATAATAAAAGTTCAATAACAAAAATTAAACATAATGTGTGGCAATTAATTTATTCGGAACAAAATACATCAATGATCATAAACTGCAAAAATATCTTGATTGAAAGTGTTAACAAATCCTTGGCCTTTGCCAACCTTCAAAATAAAAAATAATAAAAGTTATCAATAAGATACAAGACTCACATCCCAAAGGATTTGACTGAGTTTCATATATTTCCTGATTATGTACTTCTTATCTTCTTCAGAGTACTCTTCCCTTTTGATCCTGTACTTCCAGACCCACCTAATGTACCAGATGACATAGGCAACGAGGTAGTAGGGACAACAGAACAACTGGACCCAGAGAGTATCGCATATACTGGGCTTGCTGTATCCGCCCCTGGTTGTGCGTTATAATGATAAGAGTTTTTATTTTCGTGAAAATGTTTTTTAACAATATTTACATATCATAAAAATTCTACCTTATATCTAATTTCTCTCTAATAACTGATTTGATCAGATTTTCTTCCTCCTCTCTCAGCTCTTCCTGATAAGAATTTGTAAACATAAATAAATTAAAAAACACATAATCATTTAATGACTATTTGAATATTAATTAATATATATATATATATATATACAGCTAGTTGTAACATAATCACAAATACTTTTTTTACACATCTACAAGCATATAAATCACATTAACAAAAACAATAACAAATAAATAACAAGAATAATTATTAAAAAAATAATAAAAAATGACAGGCGGAAATAAGAACTTCTTCGTACTTTGGTCTTGTTTTTATCCTTTTTCTTTTTCCCTCCTTCTGAAGTAAGAAGACCTTCCTGCTTGCAATACTGCATGGCTTGAATTCTATACTTTTGCACGGAAGCAAAGTAGTCTATAGCTGTTTTGTAGTTGTTTAATGAACTGAGATACTGTGCAAACAGCAATGGACTAAATTTAAAAAAAAATGAAATGTAAATAGAAAGAGAGAGAGAGAGAGAGAGAGAGAGAGAGAGAGAGAGAGAGAGAGAGAGAGAGAAAAGACAGGGAAAGAAAGAAAGAAAACAAAGAAGAAGTATAAAGAAAGAAAGCAAAAGACACAGAAAAACCAAAACATAAAAAAGTAATTCAACCTGTATGATGGAGATGATAGTAATCGTAACGACAATGACCACACGAACATCCACTTTAGGTGCAACTCGTCGTCTGTAGTAGCGATAGTAGTGAGAGTAGAACTCCTCTGCAGATGGAAAAAATATATATACATAATATATTTAATCCACTAACTACTTAGATGAATTATAAAACGAGCTTAAATCGATAGAGCACAATGAACGCTAATAGCTTAAATAAATGAATTAAAAATAAACAAAATAAATATGCTCAAATTCTTTGATGTCCTGAAAATATTTAAAAGCCATAACTTAATAAGAAATCACTTGAAAAAATAGAAATATATAAAAATAATCAACCTGGGTGGTCGAGCATGTAATCATAATCTCTTCTACTTTCTTCATCTCTTAGAGTCTGTAAGAGTATTATTATTTAGTTGATAGTTTTATTATTTAGTTAATAATTGTATTTATAGTTAATAGTTTTATTATTTATATCAAATTATCTTTAAAATCTCTAAGAATTTCACTATCAATATTTTATCCTAATAATAGTTTTGGACCATCGAACGACAAGTGTAAGTTAAAAAGCAACTTTTAAGGCATTTAACATTTTATTGCAATGTTATATTTCAAAGTGTTTATTAATTAAATTATAACTGGAACAGTTGAAACAAAAGAAAGACTGACAATCACGTCCAAATGTTATAATTATAATTTAGCAATGATTATTATTTTTTATAAGATTACAAAAATCTATGAAAATTCATAAAAATATCAGTTTCCGCTAGAAGCAAAAAACTATTAATTCAAACAATTTGTTGAAGAAAAAAAAACTAAAAAATTTAAAAATTGGAATTCACAGCTGCCTTAAAAGTAACGTGGAAACCTTTAAATTGACTGAACTCATTCATTACCTTGATTACCTTTATACAATTACAGAAGCAAGCAACCTTATTAGAAAACATCATCTATCTATCATGGCATACTGGATTCAAAGGGCAGACCAACCCCTGACCCCCATGTGTAATAATAATATTATTTGTATTACGATAAACTTATAAACCTCGTAAGCAGTAGCAATCTTTTGGAACATCTCAGATGCTTCTTCTTTGTTTTTCTATAAAAAAAAACATTTAACTGATGAAATTGAATTTACAATAAATAAAAGTTAACCAATTATTTATATTACAAGTTTGTTGATTTTATTAATTTTACTAATTAAGTCAATATTTCTTTTAAAACAAAAATTTTTTTTATTAATTTCTATATTTTAATAATTTTCAATGCGCCTGTGAGAAGAGAAATTCACGAATAAATTAAAAAAAATCTATGATGAGAAAAAATGACAAAAAAGACCAACCTTGTGTTTGTCCGGGTGCCATTTTTTCGCTAAACTTCTGTATGCTTTGCTGATGTCATTCTAATCAAACATAAATAAAGGATATAATGGAAAATAAGACACATTCACAAACAAATAAAACACCTGGTGTAAAGGAGTATAAACTATTATAAAAAAAAAACTAAAAGAAGTACAACCTAAATAGTAGAAAAAAATGATTTTAGACTAATAAATTACAAAAATTTCTAATTATTTACTTTTGCAGTGTCCCTTGCGATGCCAAGCACTGAAATTATAAACAATTCTTTGTAAATGAGCTAATTCACTTTAATAAACCATCACCGGAAAAACCGCACAAGTTGTGATCTAGATTACCAATACTACTTTTAAATTGAAAATAAAACTTAATTAAACATATGCACTACTTTTCTAGTAGTTGTCTGCAGCTACACTCAAATAAAAAGTAATAAATAATAACAAAAAGAACACTATTATTATTAAACACAACTTCATCTTCAACTTGTAAATCATCTAAATGCATCTTATCATCTTAGTTAATATAAAAAGCAAACATGAATTTAACAATTTCATTTAATCAATTTCTCCCAGGTCCCAGTCTCCCATCCCAACTCACAATCGTAACAGTTATCTTCTCCACAATAAAGACCCTGCAACATTCCATTACACAAATCAATATATAAAACAACAAATAAAAATAAAATCTTCATTTTTTGGTAAAATTTTTCATTTAATTTATTCGGCCCGGCAGAGTTGGCCAAATCATACGTTTCAATCTATACTACTTCTACTTTTAAATGACAGCAACGTAATCCAGTGATGAGTTGATAAACAGCTGACCAGTAATTTTATTCAAATAAAAATGTTTGTGTTTATTTAATTATTGTTGTTGTTTTAAAAATAAAATAATTAAATTAAGATTGTAAAAGAAGTTTCACATCGGCATGCCGGCCCTGTAATATCTGACGTAGAGCTGAGTGGGATCATCGCAACTGATCCCAGGACAACTGATCCCAGGACTACTGATCCCAGGACTACTGATCCCAGGACAAGTGATCCCAGGACAACTGATCCCGGGACAACTGATCCCACGGACAACTGATCCCACGGACAACTGATCCCATGGACAACTGATCCCATAGACAACTGATCCCACATTTCTGTTTGTATGTACGAATGTATGTGTATGTATGTATGTATGTATGTATCTATGTATGTATGTATGTATGTATGTATGTATGTATGTATGTATGTATGTATGTTTGTATGTATGTACGAATGTATGTGTATGTATGTATGTATGTATGTATGTATGTATGTATGTATGTATGTATGTATGTATGTATGTATGTATGTATGTATGTATGTATGTATGTATGTATGTATGTATGTATGTATGTATGTATGTATGTATGTATGTATGTATGTATGTATGTATGTATGTGTGTGTGTGTGTGTATGTATGTATGTATGTATGTATGTATGTATGTATGTATGTATGTATGTATGTATGTATGTATGTATGTATGTATGTATTTATGCTGTAGTGATGGTCCTAGCCATGGACTCCTAAATAAGCCGATAAGAATGTTGGAGTGTCTTCATTAATTCATTTAATTCATATCTTCGAAAAAAACAACTTCTGAAATGGGCTAAACTCTATTATTTTTGGTTTGGCACAGTTCCATTTCTCATTGTGAACTTCACGCAGAAAGGAGTGAAACGATGAAAAGTAATACGAACTTGTCAATTTCATTTCAACTGTGTATCGTGCCCTCGTGCGCTTATACTAAATATTATTTCTCCGTTTACTAACTGGAGTAGCCAGTATCATTATCACCACCACCGTTGTCGTATGCAGCCAGCCATCGTAAGCTGGCTACGTAAGCATCATCACCACCACCATTGTCGTCAAAAAATGAGTTAAAAAATGAGTTGCTTATGTCTATGGGATCAGTTGTCTACGGGATCAGTTGTCCATGGGATCAGTTGTCCGTGGGATCAGTTATCCGTGGGATCAGTTGTACTGGGATCAGTTGTCCTGGGATCAGTTGTCCTGGGATCAGTTGTACTGGGATCAGTTGTCCTGGGATCAGTTGTCCTGGGATCAGTAGGCACTAACCCGAGCTGAGTGCCGTAAATCCTCCTGAACAGTCTGTTTTTTGATGACCTGAATCGCCTGAATCTAACGTAATTTGTCAGCGTTTGCGAGTTTAAGCCGCATCAGAACCTTTGACTCGATGTGTTGTATTCAAAGGTAAAAACGTCCAAACGTCGACTATCTCGTGCCAGTCTCCGTTGCTCTTCATCACCACTTCTTACTTCTACCAACTTCACAACAAAACAATCTGGAAAAGGTCTTGAACATTTTATTCACTTTTACACAAGCCAACAAATCGCGTAAGATCCATATAACGACTTTACGACTGATTTCTGAAAATTGCTGCAAACTGCAGAAATCATCGTAATTTTTTTCGAAATCGCTTGCCAATGGATGAGGGATGAGAGTGCTGCTTCAAGCTTTAATAAAAAAAAAACTCTTACATTACATACCTACCTTTTAAGAACCCTCTTTAAAGTGATGAGCAAAGTATTTCTTTTATCAGTCCTTCATCTACGGCTCATGGATCTCCATTCTTAGACATATTATCGTACTTACCCATCCTTGGAAGAAAAACACTCGTCACTTCTCTAACTATTCCTCCAATTCTGCCCTTGACGGTTTACCAGCATCACAACTTAACCGCCTTCAGCTTGTCATTAATACCACTAACAAAATGATAACCAACACCTATTCTACAAGATCCCCATTGGCTACTCCTACAGGAAAATATGTCTTCAAAGTTGCCCTACTCGTGTTCAATTGTCTGCACGATAAAGGCCCACTCTACATCAGCCTGGATCTTCAACCGACAAGCTCCATCTCCAGCCTTAGACAACTCAGATCTTTGTCTTTCGGACATCTCGTCGCGTCTGCTTCACGTCAGATGATAGATGTTTTGGCATAAGGCTTGCAATATCTAAAACAGAATTCTGGAGTTAGCTTAAATCATTTCTGTTTTCCTTCTCTTAGAATAGTCAATGGCTGAAAGTGGCTCCAAAGCTCGTTTTATCGTTGGGCCACTTACAAAGTTACTGTCCATACTTTCATACATAATTACATTATTGTATGAGCTTTAAATTGTCATCTGTTCAATCACAACTTGACTATTAGTTATTTGATGGATGTCAAACAACAAGCCCACACGGATGCCTTTACATATTGGAACAATCACCAGGATACTTATAGTTTTCTGGAAGAAATGGATTGTGACATTTGGGCAGCACCAGCCTCACAGGTTTATTTAAAGAAAATCCTATATTTTCTATTTGCTGTATGTTCTAATATTCTGTGAAGTTTGACGGTGACGAAACAGAATGTCAAAATTGCTAGAAATGAAAGTAAAGCCAGTAAAACTTTAATAAACCTTTACTTTATATTCGATCTATTTTGTTAACAAATTATTTTTCACAATGCAAAAATAAAACAAAAAACTGTATAGAAGCTGGAACTGAAAAATACACAGAGAAATCTTTATAGAAACTGAAACTTAAATGATTTTTGAAACCGGAATATATCGGGTGTTTAGAAGTGGACCCACGGACTGCTTTGATTAAAACGTAAAATTGGAAAAAGGAAGTTACTGAAAATGTATTTTGAATTAAGACCATCATTTGAATTTGAAAGTTGTTTTGGTTTTTTTCAATATTAATTTAAATGTTGCATATTGAAAAAAAAAACCAGAATACAAACTCCGGCGTGAATTTCCGCCAGAAGACAAACTCAATGAAATGCCAAAAGCCTCCCTAGACCGCCCTGAAACAAACTAAGCTAGAATAATTGCATTGCACATTCAAAAATTATAATTTGTTAGCTACATTTTTTACTTGAATTTTCCTATTTTAATTGAATAATTTTTTCAGTTTTTTACTTTTATTCACGTTTATTTTGTTGATTTATTTTTCTTTTTACCATGCCAAATAATTTCTCCTGCTCGGTCTAAAAAAATAAAAAATAAATTATTAATCACAATAAATCACATTTATTTTCTTTATTTCCTTTTTTTCTAAAAAAAAATAATCAGGCGCCATATTGACGTACCACTCACAACCTCGAGGCCATCTATGGATCGCTAGCAACGGGGCACCAGTTTTTTAACGACCGTGCGTACACATTTTTCTACGGAGTATCGAAGTGGACACAATTTGCATTCTTTCGAAGTCTTAAACCAGTAATAGCTTTTAGCGGGTTTAATAAAAACAAATATTAAGTTTTGAAATAAAAAAAAAACTATATAAAATGCCAATTTAATTTTTTTTCATTACAGTTTTAGCCATTATTCTAGAAACTTTGCTTCTAAAGATTTTTTGTTGAACCGTTAAACACATATAGCAATACTTTTTGTTGAACAGTTGAACACAATTTAGTTATTTAAAAATGTTAATTAAATAATTAAAACTTACGTATTTTTATTCAATGCAAAAACATAAAAAACTCTTTGAAAAAATCGTTTTTAAATATAAAAAACACCATTGACACTCGAAACATCAACCGATCCATAAACTAGAAAACACATACAAATTCCCGATCACAACTGTACTATTTATAACCCGCCAAAATATAGGTGGCCGCAATTCGACACCGTAACTTTTATATCGACGTCGTACACTGCCGGTCCAGCAAGCCTGGATTTAAGCAGAGCGCGAATGCTCTGTCGCACGGAAAAATAGGAGTACGAAAATAGAAAGGAGGACTCAAACCTTCTCACTACTAAAGAAGGTTATTGATGGCTTTTTTTTGTTTAAAAAATAAAAATGCTGCTAAAATTTTTGTTTTTTTTTATCGGATTTATTTGGACGATTTTTTATTGAGTAATATTTCTGTATTCTCTCGTATGAATTTTTTCGTTGGTGGATCTCATTCTGAATTTTAATGTCTTGTTTTTGTTTTGCTGTTTTTATGGCGCTATTTAAGTTCAGATTTAAACGTTTAAAAATTAATTTATGCATAAAATATGAAAACGATTGGTGAAATATAAATGGACCTGAGGAAAAGAATAAAATACATGATTGCTGATTACATGATTTTATATGCATAATTTTGCTTAAAACTTAAAACTAACAATCAGGAAATTAATTACCGTTTGCTGGCACCGATTTCGTAGATTTCAGTTTTTTTTTGCTAAAAATTGAATGTTATAAAAAACAATAATTTGGAGAAAAAAAACTGGGTGAGCTTATATATATATTAGAGAACACATGCTGGAGAGAGCAGTACTGCGCTGGCACGTTCTCTTCTTCTTCTTCCATAATACATGAGCTCTGCAAGTTGATATTCGACTTGAAATCAAGCCTCCCGAGGCGAGTGCCGTGGGCGATTTTTTGACTCAGCACAGCAGCTATTAATTCTTTGCGTCTTCACCACGTTCATCAGCACTATTCTCATCATTGTTGTTGTTGACTTCATCATCATCATCGTCATCATCGTCGTCATCATCGTCATCATCAACATCATCATCATCATCATCATCATCATCATCATCATCATCATCATCATCATCACCACCACCACCACCACCACCACCACCACCACCACCACCACCACCACCACCACCACCACCACCACCACCACCACCACCACCACCACCACCACCACCACCACCACCACCACCACCACCACCACCACCACCACCACCACCACCACCACCACCACCACCACCACCACCACCACCACCACCACCACCACCATCATCATCATCATCATCATCATCATCACCATCATCAGCATCATCAACACTATAAATTTTACTCTGTATCATTACAATAATCGCCGTAGCATGTAAACATCGCCATTACCGCCATCGTCATAATCAGCATCATCATCACCTATACCGGCTACATATAAGCATTGGCGTCGTTACTAAGAATATCTGTTACATGATAGCCAATTTGCATGGAAAGATTATCGCTTGCATCCGGACTGCATGCTATTCTCCGTTTCGCTCTCTTCTCTCTTCCATTCATCCATCCCTTTTTCTCTTTTTCTTTCTCTTCCTTTCTTTTTCTTCTTTGTTTTTTCTATTTCTTTCTCCACACTTTTGTTTTTCTTGCTCTAATTTACTTCCTTTCTATTCCCCCCCCCTCTCTCTCTCTCTCTCTCTCTCTCTCTCTCTCTCTCTCTCTCTCTCTCTCTCTCTTTCTCTCTATCTCTCTCTTTTTCTCTCTCTTTGTTTCTTCCATTCTCTTTCTTCCAGTCTTTCCATTCCTTGGGTTCTTCTGTTATTTCTCTCACGTTCCATTCGTTCTCTCATTTGTAGTGAAAGCAGTGCTTGGGAAAAGAAGAAAATGAGAAGGAGAGAAAGTCGTGTAATTGGGGTCACTCCTCCATTATCATCGAGGTCGTTTCTACGACTTATTCTCTCTGTCTCTCATCATCTGTCTCTGTTTCTGTTTCTGTCTCTCTGTCTCTCTGTCTCTCTGTCTCTCTGTCTCTCTGTCTCTCTCTTTTCTTTATCCCCTCTCTCTCTTTCTCCCTCCATCTCCATCTCTCTCTTTCTTTTTTCTCTTTTTCTCTTTATTTGTTTTATCAATTTTGTGATTTTACTCTTTTGCATTTTTTTAATCCCAAAATAAACATATTCAATTTTTAAATGTAAATTTTAAGTCAATTAAGCCGAGCTTATGAAAATCTTTTGCAAAGATTTATATCTTTTTTCAGCGGTTTCGGTTCTCTATGACGAAAGCCCGCCATGACCAATGCCTGCTATGATAAAGGCCTGCTATCACAAAGACCTGTTATAAAAAATTTTGCCACACTACTGAAAACCCAAAACGATCAAAACCTACGATAATTAATAACCACATGCCTTGATGACTGAAAGCTTGTCTTTACTTTTTTTTAATCAATAATTTTTTCATACTTTGTGGCAGTTAACGAGTTAAGCTTTTTTGGCTCCCAAGAATTGGCTGAATATAAGCAGCGGACGTTGTGCAGTATGTCGAACAATTAAAGATTTAATATTTTTCCTACGCCTGCACACGAAGCTTAACGTTTTGTGTTAATTTTACGATTTCGTTAATTTTTACAGAGCTTTTTAATAGGCTTTTAAGAACACTCGGTCATGAGCTTCCCAAGCGGGAATACTTTCAGACCATGTAGAAAAGCCACGAGCCATGAGCCAACAACTGTACACTAGACTACTGCACGAGCCTGGCTAGACCTTGATCTTAGAGCTTTCAAACGGGCAGTGAAGAGTATGAAGACAAGCGGGGCCGGGACGGACCAAGCCAAAATTTGTGTGCCAAGTATAGAGATTTTAGGCCTATGAAAAAGTTCCGGGCCAGTGCAGTACTCTAGTCTGTATTACTTGATTTAGAAGTCAACGGTATCGGTAAAGTCGAAGAGTTAAGAATCGATATTCTCGGATTGAAGTTCGACACCGTCTCTTGTATTTGCATGAAAAATTTCACGATAGAGTTCTTCTCGGATTATTACAGAATCAATTACACGGTTTCTCAGTTTGGTTTTTTTATTTTCGTTTTGTTTTGAGCAGCAGGTATTTTAAAACGATTAATTGCAAGAAAGGTTTTTTCGGTTCTTTCGGGGATTTACGTCCCTGGAATGCCGGGACAGGCGTAGATTTTCATTAAACCCCTCGTAATGGCCTCGACGTCATCCATGTTTTATGCAATGGTAAGTGTACATAACGGAGAGCAACTGGAAAGAAAGCAAGGAAAATGGAGATGGTAATGACGACGACCCGGATGATATGGTAGTTGATGAGATGATAATGATGATGTTGTATTTGGAAGGTATGATAGTGATGATGATGATGATGATGATGGTGATGGTGATGATGATGACGACGACGATGATGATGATGATGTAGTATTTGGAAGAAATGATAGTGATAATGATGATGATGTAGTAGCTGGAAGAAATGATAGTGATGACGATGATGTAGTAACTGGAAGAGGTAATGATGGTGATGATGAGGATGACGATGACGATGATGATGTAGTAGTTGGAAAGAAATGATGATTGTAACGAAGCATTATCGTTTAATGGTGATTCTTTATGGACGATTCTTTATGGACGAAGCAGTTATATTAGGACAAACAAAAATAGCGAAGTAGAAAAAATAAATTGTTAATAAACGGACTGATGGATAAGTTGGTAGAATGAAGATGTGCTGGCAGTTAGATGGAAGGGCGCTTGATTGAATGAGTGGCAGGTGAGTAGATTGATGAGTGATTGGACGGTTTTATAATTGGATGGACGGGCAATCAATTGGGGTGGGCGGGCGATCAATGGGGAAGACGGGCAATCAATTTATTGTAAGGGCGATTATTGGAGTAGATGGGCGATCATTGGGGTGGATGGGTAATCAATTGGGTGGATGGGCAATCTATTGATTGTACCGGGCGGTCAATGGACTAGATGGATGATCAATGGATTAGATGGGTCATCAATGGGGTAGATGGATGATTAATGGGGTAGATGGGTGATCAGTGGAGTAGACGGTCGATCAATGGGTTGGATGAACGGGCAAACAATGGGATGGACGGCGATCTATTGGGTGGACGGGGACGATAAATTGGATGGACGTTTAAGTAAATGGGTAGGTGGATGATGAGCCTGGAGTTGATGGCGGAAAAGAAGGATGAATGGGAAGATGGATGAATGGAAGTTCAAAGAATTCGAAGAACGACACTACTGAAGAAGGAGCATTCATCATTTCCTAGAGACAAGATAACTAGGATGATACGTTTAACATTTTTGAATTTTAGTGGCCACATTGAAACATTTTGCAAAGAATTAAATAAAACATTTTTTCTGATAATTTAATTAAATTATATATATTTCATCTATGCATGGTGGTTAATTCATTTTGCCATTCCTAACTAATGCTGATCACTTTAAAGTTTTCGTTCGCCAATTTGTGTTAGTGGTCATTTGTGACCCTCTTTTTGGTTAAACAAATAAATAAATAAAAAAAAATAATTGATTTAATTATCGGATATTTTAACTATAGAAGAGCTTCTTGTATCATTTTCAAAGTTCACTTCCGGTCCATCCATCTCCAACTAATATTAAAACACAATTTTTTTCTCAATTAACTTTCACTGTTTCTCTTCGCCTTGACCATATTGGTAATGAGACTGCATGGGAGAAATGTGTGCTCTGATGCTTGCGAAGAAATTAGGATCGGTTTGCGTCAACTGTGGAGCCGCACAGTGCTGAAAAACGTAGATAATGGTGTCGATGACGACGACAACGACGACGACGATGACGATGATGACAATAATGACGATGATGATGACGACGACGATGATGCCGTTGCTGATGATGATGGTGAAAACGATGACGATGCTGATAATGATGACGGGAAAGTGATGATGATTTTTATGATCGTGTAGCTTATTAATAATTTCGCAACAAAAAAATATAATTTTGTGCCATCGACGATAATGACAGGGAAGCATCTCGATTGGTAGGAAACGTTTGAAATAGCGAACGGAATTTCCGCGCAAGAGAGAAAATTTATTAGAAGAAAAAACGCTGAATTTTTTTGTTTGTCCCACAATTTACAAACTCACCCACCAACTTATAAGCCAACCCACTAATTTACAAACTCACCCACCAACTTATAAGCCAACCCACTAATTTACAAACTCACCCACCAACTTATAAGCCAACCCACTAATTTACAAACTCACCCACCAACTTATAAGCCAACCCACTAATTTACAAACTCACCCACCAACTTATAAGCCAACCCACAATTTACAAACTCACCCACCAACTTATAAGCCAACCCACTAATTTACAAACTCACCCACCAACTTATAAGCCAACCCACTAATTTACAAACTCACCCACCAACTTATAAGCCAACCCACTAATTTACAAACTCACCCACCAACTTATAAGCCAACCCACTAATTTACAAACTCACCCACCAACTTATAAGCCAACCCACTAATTTACAAACTCACCCACCAACTTATAAGCCAACCCACTAATTTACAAACTCACCCACCAACTTATAAGCCAACCCACTAATTTACAAACTCACCCACCAACTTATAAGCCAACCCACTAATTTACAAACTCACCCACCAACTTATAAGCCAACCCACAATTTACAAACTCACCCACCAACTTATAAGCCAACCCACTAATTTACAAACTCACCCACCAACTTATAAGCCAACCCACAATTTACAAACTCACCCACCAACTTATAAGCCAACCCACAATTTACAAACTCACCAACCAACTTATAAGCCAACCCACTAATTTACAAACTCACCCACCAACTTATAAGCCAACCCACAATTTACAAACTCACCCACCAACTTATAAGCCAACCCACAATTTACAAACTCACCAACCAACTTATAAGCCAACCCACTAATTTACAAACTCACCCACCAACTTATAAGCCAACCCACAATTTACAAACTCACCCACCAACTTATAAGCCAACCCACTAATTTACAAACTCACCCACCAACTTATAAGCCAACCCACAATTTACAAACTCACCCACCAACTTATAAGCCAACCCACAATTTACAAACTCACCAACCAACTTATAAGCCAACCCACTAATTTACAAACTCACCCACCAACTTATAAGCCAACCCACAATTTACAAACTCACCCACCAACTTATAAACCAACCCACTAATTTATAAACTCACACAGCAATTTATAAATTTCTCCACCATAATATCAACCCACCAATCCCTTTATAAGCCTACCCATCTCTTTATAAATTCACCTACTCATTGCTGAAGCCTCCCACCAACTTTTAAACACCCACCAATTTTTTAACACCCACCAACTTTTAAACATCCACCAACTTTTAAAAACCAACTTTTAAAAACCCACCAACTTTTAAACACCCACTAACTTTTAAACACCCACCAACTTGAAAACTTCACCGCCCTCTTATAAACTTCACCAGCCTCCATTAAATTTCAATCGGCCACATATAAGACACTCTCAAAAATTTAATTCAATGAAAAAGAAGATTTGTTTTCTTTAGTTATCAATAAGAATTACTTTAAGCAAACGACTTTTAAAAATGTGTTTTGTTGTTGAAGTTGTTGTTGATTCACTGTCAATTTTTTAGCTTTAAGCCCCGACCAGTAATCTATCAGCTATGAATACACCATTGACAAGACCAGCCACCCACACTTTAACCTGACTACCCACATAGGGACCCACCCGCTCACCCTCACATGTTCCCTCACACACACACATACACTCTTTCATTATATTTAATCCGAACCACTATAATGCATGGCTAATCTTACCATCAATTTCCCTGTTTTTTTCCTTCTTCTCATAAAAATTTAATTCCATGCACATGTTTTGTGCTCGTTCTTTCACAACTACTCCCTTCTCCATTTTCGTGGGCAATCCCAATTCTTCTATTTTTTAAAATGAACTTTTGCGTAACTGTAAAAAAAATTATAAAAGTTTTTTCATAGTATATCGAATGGACTTCAGCGTATTTTTGGATAACGTATCCAAATGCTTATCTTTCTTTCATTTTATTAAATTACTTGCGAGATAAATTTTTAGCCCAAACCGAATGCAAAACCCCCGAACTTTCTATGTTGTCATATTTTCGAGTTCATTTTCCTAACCAGCCAGCCAAAGTTTTCCTATTAAGCTGCCTTTTCGAAAACAAGTTTCTAAAAATACGCTAAAATCTTGAAGCAGAGTCAATTGATGGTATTTAATAGGAATTTATGGATGTTTTATGAAAAGAACGTTGATTCGAAACCCAAAGTCTTGTTGTAATTTCATTTTTTAAGCTCAATTTTAAATCATTATAAATTTGCTGTAATACATTTAGAAAAATAATTATTATTCTCTAATGCGCATTTATTTTTCAGTTGTGGCTAACACGCTTATTTACTGGCTTAACAGTCTGGATAGTTTCATCGTTCGAACAGAAGCGGACCAGGCAGTACTTAAATTTACGGCTCGAATAAAACCAAAATATTCACGCAATGGGATCGTAAAAAAGCACGACAGTATTTAAAATATAAATAAAAAACACTCGGTTCGCTTTAAAGTGAGAAGAAACGAGTTTTTCAATTCTTAGGAAATTATTTCTTCCTCCAAAATGACGTCCATTTATTGCAATAAAAACACCTGAATAGCAAGGTTGAACTAACCCTCGCACCACAAAATGCTGTCAAACCTGTCGAAATCATCTTCCTCATTGGCCAGTCACGCACGCCACCATCATCATCACCACCACCACCAGCAGCAGCATCAGCAGCAGCAGCAGCCGCAACTTCATCACTATCATCACCACCAGCAGCATCACCAACTATCTCAGATGCAATCGCTGGCCAACATCAGCAAAAGAAACAACAGTATCGACGAGGACGACTACACACGCTACCACCAGCCCCACCAGCACTACCACCACCACCATCACCACCCCCTATCGCACAACCGCCAGCATCTGTCCCAGAACCTCTCCCAGCATCACCACCACCTCCACCACCACCACCTGCCTGAAACTCCCCTGCCGCCACCTCTTCCTCCGCCGCACCACCTCTACGACTACAGCTCGTCTGAGAACGGCTACCAGGATGCTGCTGATGCCTTGCCTACGTCTGTTCAGGTTCAAGGTGACGACGAAAATGACGATGATATTGATGATGATGATGATGATGACGACGATGATGGCGATGATGATGATGACGACGAAGACGATGTTAATAATGGCGATGATGGTGATGATGACGATGACTTCGGTATTTTGATGGTGTAAGTTAAGGGCGATAATATAAGAGATATTGATTATGGCAATAATGATGTTAATGGTGATGCATTATTATTATTATTCGGCTAACATGATGTTTGTCGTCTGTTCAATTAAAGTTCTTTCATAACATAGATGATTGGGTTCAAGAGTTCGTCCACGAACTTTGCAGTCGTCATGGAGACGCGTTGAAGCTCTATTTTTTTTATTTATTTTTGTAAACCATATTGTTATGGCAATAGGGTTTTCTATTTGGAACGTGATCGAGGCAGAACGACGACGACGACGACGACGACGACGATGATGTTGAGAATGATAATGATGATGATTAATATGATGATGATGATGATGATGATGATGATGATGATGATGATGATGGTGGTGGTGGTGGTGGTGGTGATGATAGTGATGATAATGGTGATGACGATGGTGGTGATGATGTTAATGATGGTTTATAATGGCGGGGACGGTGACGACGACTACGAAGATGATTTAATAAGAATGGCATAGTTGAAAAAATTCATGAAATGTCGACGTTTTATTAATTTTTCCCGACAACACAGCACACGTGCACAACTCCTCGGTGCCTCCGTACGTCAACCAGCGATCACCAACTCCGCCTAATACGTTAAAGCCGACAGCAATCGCGACACCAACGTCATCGGCTGTGGTTGCCGCACCGACCGCCGCCGGGGCGTCAACGACGTCGCACATGCCTGCAATGACGTCCAGCAAAAGCTCGAACCGCAACGAAAGTGTCTACGGAAACGGCAGCGACTACTACGGCGTCTGTTGCGACTCGTGTGGCAGCTGCGGCGCGTCGCACTGCTTCGGACGCTTGTGCTGCCCGTGTTGCTGTAGCGATTCGTGCAGGAGAAACTGCTTCTACAAGTGCAACAAGTTCGTCACCAAGTTCACGAGACTATTCCTCATCATACCCAATCTTCTGTTCTTGGTTAGTGAGATTTTTTTTGTTCCTTTATTGATTTTCTACCTTTTTTTCGTCACGTTCATCTTGTTCGTATTTCTGCGCTTGGCGGTCTTCAAAAAATTGCGTGCAAGCCAAGCAAGCAAGCAAGCAAGCAAACAAACAAACAAACGGGCAAATAGAAAGCTGTGAGAACCAGCACTCATATTATATTTTTCAGTTTCAGTCTTTTGAGTTTGTCATTTGCATATCTGAGTATCTGTAACTGTTTGCTGCTTAGTTTATGTTTTAGTATAATTAAAATTTACAAACACTATATTTGAAATAAAGTCTCTTAAAAGGTGGATTTTTTCAAATGTATTTCAAGGTATTTGGATCGGCCATGATCGGTATGGGTGTCTGGATAAGATCCGAGCGAGAGTCGTACTTCTACGGAGAAATTCTAAACAGAGTTCCAGTTGGACCCCTCCTGACGTTCGATAAATTTCCAGTAGTGGTTATGGCCGTCGGCACTTGCATCCTCGTTCTCAGCTTTCTCGGCTGCTGTGGGGCGTGTGCAGAAAGTGTCTGCTTCCTTTGCTTGGTGGGTTTTTAAACATTTTTATTGGATTTGGTTTGAAATGGAAAATGCTGGAGTGAAAATGCATTGGTGAATAATTATAAAAACCACAACAAAGGGAAAAAAGGAAAAAAAGAAAAAAGAGAGAGACGCTAGTGGCTCTTTAAGTGACAAAACCATACGTGAAAGAGTGAATAGTGGTGCATAAGTCCTTTCTAAGAAGATGCTTTTGCTATAATCTCAGTTGAGTAAAAGCATGGAAAGTAAAAAAATAAGCTAAAAAGGTGTTTATCCGCTGCTTAGTCAGTTTCTTAGGAACTGTTGAAATGTGGACCGACTTAGCGATAAGCTGATTGAAAAACGTATTAACAAAATCGTTTATCACTGTCATTTACTTCATAATTTTGGCAAAATCCTGTCATAATCTAATCTAATCAAGTTAAATAAAATGTTTGGCATTGTTTTGTCGGTAAAAAATGGTCGAAACAATAGACGAAGTCTACAGCAGCTCAGAAAATTGCAGCACTCAGGGAAGCTGTCAAGTCGAGTGTTTGTATCCCTTGATGGTTTTGTTGTGTTCACTATTAAAAAAAAAATAAAAAAATTAGCTCACAGCTTTAATCGCGCGAAACGAAGCTATAAGCTGCTGACTGCCATTTTGTTACGAGTGAAGATAAATATATCTGACAGTGGTGGAGTACTGGAGCATGTCTTTCAAGTTTGTGCTCTCATTGTCGCTCAATATTCAAAGGCTGGTCGAAAATTCTTTATTGCTGCAACTAGCCGCTAGGCATACGCTATACGCTGGTTAACATTCTATTAAATAGGCGTTGCTGGTTTGCAAGTAAGTTTTCCACATGTTTTTTAACCGGTCTTCGTCTCACGTGTGTTTGTAAGTTAAAAAAACTGCCTCGGCTGGTAGGGATGTGCAAGTTAATGTGTTTTAAAATGCGGAAATGCAATTGAAAGATTGAGAGGTTGTATAGAAGTTCAGAGTTTAAACGATACAGCAATACTGCAAGCTTCTAGGCGTAACACAAATGTAAAGTTAATGAAGTTTGATGCTTGCTTTACGAAATACAAACTACATGTACAACTAGGAGCAGCCAATGTTTAATGAGCTCCTGACCCTGTTTCATCTGCCACCGACACATCGTGGTTGGAATCTGAATGATCCGAATCAAGGAACGTATGAAGGATTGAGTTTAACATCTGCTGTGTGTTGTTACATATGGATTCGAACCCACGACTCTTAAGTCATGTGATATCTGCAAGGTAAAATAGAAAAACTTGCTTACCATGCTGTGATTGACACGAATGTCGCTTTCGAACGACTGTGGATGTGCAACTCAGCCGAAACACTCAACAAGTGTTCGCGACACGCGATGCTTTTTCAAAGAGTTTGACATCTCCAAACATGGAATGATGCCATCACGCCCATCACACACTATAAAGCAGCACGCCTGTCATACCAACATGGTTTTACAAAGAATCCTCCATCGCATCATGACATAAATTACTGCCATTTTCTCGCACAAGTGTAAGCAAATATATAGTAAATTGACATTTCTGGAAAATGAGCTGAGTTTGGGAAATAATTTAAAGCAGTTTATTTGAAGTTTGTATTTATAGAGTTCTATAGTATTTTTATTTTATTTTTTAATGTTTTAAAATGTTCATTTCACAGGTGGACAAGAGTTGGGTTACCCCATGGGTGGAATTGGGATGGGTTGGGTCGGGTTGGGTTCGGTCCAAATTTTTTGATGTATGCGTTGGTTGAGTTGGGCTGGGTTAAAAAATAATCAAAAACGAATTTAATTAGATAATTTTTTTAACTGTGGGTTGGATTGGGATGAGTTAAAAAATTTTCAGGATGGGTTGATAAAGTGCTGGGCAGGGTTTTTAACAATATCCATAAATTGTATTGACAGTACTAAACAGCCAACACTTTGAAATAATGGTTCTTCTTTGCCTAGTTAAATTGTGACTGATTATTTTTATTGTTCATCATTGTGCAATAATGTCTGGATTTAATAGTTATTTTTTTATTTTTAGCGTTTTTCTATTTTTATTTGTTTTTCAATTTTGTGAAAATGGATGATTTTTTAAGTTTATATACTTGTTTTGTGCCAACAATAAAATAGTTGAAAAAAATGTTTTTGGAAGTATAAGTGCTTGGTATTTGATAATACTAACAACACGTTTTTAGGTTAGTATTGAAATTGGTATGCTCAATACTTTTTCAAGTGCCTATTGGGATTGAATGTTAATACAATGTGTGGATATTGTTAACAACCCTGGTTTTTATATTTTATCAAATTTTCAGATCGATTGGACAAAATTTGAGTGAATTATAGAATAAAATCAATTAAAACTTTAAACTTTTTTAAATTACAAATTTTATGTAGAGAAACGAACTTTGAATTTTTAGTTTATTTAAATAAAAGACATTTAATTTTCAAGTTTAAAATTTGTATTAAAAAATTTGTTTATTTTATATTGATTAGAAAGCTTCTTAAATTTTCAATTCTCACATACTTCACATATTAAGTATTAAGAAAACTGTGGACAATGCTTTTATATTTTATAGAATTACAATCATCAACAAAATTTTTGCAAAATATTTTAGTTACCGAATTGCAAAATTATAAAGAATTTAAAAAATTAAATTTTTTACAGTTTTCTTGTTAAATCCTTTATATTCACTGTGTTTGCTTGCTTGAAAAAAACCAACTTTCCGGTGTTTAATCGAAAAGCGAAAATTTGGTAGGTTTATTTGTCTCTGCGGACTTCTGTAAAGTGTCGTCTGATTAGACAAAATTTGTGTGGATTAAAGAATAAAATCACTTAAAACTTTGAAATTTTTTAAACAAATTACAAAATTTTCCTAGGGAAAAAAACGATTAATTTTTACTTTATTTAAAAAAACAATATTTAATTTTCAAACTTGAAAATTCATAATAAAAAGTTTGTTCCATATTGATTTACAAGTTTCTTAAATTTTCAATTATAACAAACCTTACATATCAAGTATTAAAAAGACTGTAGGTAATGTTTTTCTATTTTATAGACTAATTATCATTAAAAAATAATTTACAAACAACTATTATCCGCTGAATTACAAAGTTTTAAAGGATTGTTAAAAAACGAAGTTTTTACGGTGCACTTGTATCAACATACATAATTTCCGATGTATGTATGTATGTATGTATGTATGTATGTATGTATGTATGTATGTATGTATGTATGTATGTATGTATGTATGTATGTATGTATGTATGTATGTATGTATGTATGTATGTATGTATGTATGTATGTATGTATGTATGTATGTATGTATGTATGTATGTATGTATGTATGTATGTATGTATGTATGTATGTATGTATGCATGCTAGCAATTTTGCATAACGCAGCATGACATGTAGTGATTTTATTCGATTCAATCCAAAGTATTCAACATTTTCTGATATTGCTGTGTAGTTAAAGCAACCACATTGTCTAATTACCACATTTAATCATTCAAAGCGATTGAGATTATGACTTCATTGAACTTCATATAATACTAGTAGAGAAGAACAACTTTTTTATTTTAATATCTGACAGTTCGATAAAAACACAAAAAACCGTCATTTTTGACGGGATATTTTTAGTATATAGATAAAGACTATCTGTGGAAACAATTTGAAATTGTTTATTTAGTAGCTTTCTATCGTCGGGCGTCGGTATGTTTTCTGGTATCCAAGAATCCTGTTTATGGTATCAATAATATGGCAACTAACTCGCAGTTTGTTATATCGATCATGATGCACTGTATCGCAAAATAGATCGTAAATCATAAATTTTTCCTAAGATTACAAACAACAAGTGAGACGACTTGCATAGAATTTTAAATGAAAGCTGACGAACATGAAATGCAGTTCTTATTTCTGGTCATATCAATATCAGTCTAGAATAGGTACTAAATCAGTCAACCAGGAATTATCAAGAGATTTTAAGAACGTTTAGAAGGTTTAAATAATCAAGTCAGATTATAATTGGATAAATTTTTAAAGCTGCTTAGCATAATAATTATTTACTTCATTTGTATATTAGTTACGTCTATTATTCTTTAACTTTTGACGTACTGAGAGAAAGCTTCGTTTTTTAACAATCCTTTAAAACTTTGTAATTCAGCGGATAATAGTTGTTTGTAAATTATTTTTTAATGATATTACACAATTTGTAGGTTGGCATTTAGATAGGCATAATATAGTAAGTAAGTAGATTGTACGCAAAATAGGAAGTTGCCAGAAACCGTTCTGCGGGCAAGCAATAAGAACATAAAGAAAAAAAGAGAGTGAATCAGTTAAGAAGATATTTATTAAATGAGTTTCTTGGTTTTTGTCTCTTTCTCTCAGTTTCTCTTTTCTTCTTTAATTATAGCTTTAAAACAAAATTTGTGTCAACTTTCTTTTTCCGTCTCTCTTTCTCTCTGTTTTTATGTCTTTCCATCTTTTTCTTCTTTTCTTTTTAACAACACAAAATTTAACAAATAAAGAACACCGAGTATGTACTTTTGCAAGCCTTTTCAACTTCTGAAATGCACCGGCAATAACCTTTCATACTACAGAGGGTTGGCCAATTAAGGAAATCCAAAAATGTTTCTTGGCCATACAACGCGATAAAAAACAAATTAAAAGAAGTAGACTAAAACGTTTTTCCTTGTTTTTTTTGCTCCGCAAGTGCACCAAATTTTAAACAGATCAGCAGAGGGGATAAGAGTTGTATAAGAAGCAAATTAACAAACATACAAACAAGCCAAACAACATATATTTACACACATACATACATACATACATACATACATACATACATACATACATACATACATACATACATACTTACATACATACATACATACATACATACATACATACATACATACATACATACATACATACATACATACATATATACATACATACATACATACATACATATATAAATAATCTTTGTTTTAGTAATTTATTTAATTGTATTACTCTTCAATATTTCTTTTCTCACTCAACCTTTTTAACATTTATCATTTCTTCCGGCAGTACACGACGTTCCTAGTTGTCATAGTGATGACCGAGGTGACACTGGGAGTCATGGTGTTCGTCATGAGAGAGCAAGTTAGTGACGATGGTGATGATGACGACTCCGAAGATGATGATGGTGATGATGACGACTTTGAAGATGATGATGGTGATGAAAAAAAGTATAGTTCTGGTGATGATTGTGATAGTAATGGTGTTTGGAGTCGTATTAAAAATATATATATAAAACCGGTTCGTTTCGAACATGAAACATTGTTTTTCTAGATTCAGACGAAACTAGAACAGGCAATGCATCACCAAATTAAATACGACTACAACGCCACGGGCACATCACTACTTATGACGTCACCACTGACTGACCAATCACAGAGCCGCCTTGACGAAAATTACATACAGCACGTCTCCGTAGCTTGGGACAGGCTGCAAATTCAGGTTGAATTTGCAATAGTTTTTAAATTCTTAATTATAACTAAAATTACCTAGGTGCGTGGCTGGCCGACGTTTTTTGATAGCTAACTAAACCACTTCCAGTCATCCAATCAAGCTGAAACTTGGCAGATAGACTCGTTGACGATGTCAATGTAATCTAGTAGTAAACACTGAGAAACAGATTGAAAAAAAACCTGATATGGTTTATAAAAAATGAATGCATTAATGACGAGTTGTGTTTTTTGTTGCCACTTGCTACATATAAAACTATTTTTTATCCTAAAAAGTATTTGCGACTTTTTCGTTCACCTGAAACAGTTTAAACGTTTTGATTCTCAAAAGTTCGGTTGCTGCGGTGCAGTCGATCCGAGCGATTACACAAACAGTCTTTGGTACAATCAATCCAAGCCTGCCTACACCAAAGTGCCGCCGTCCTGTTGTTACGAACTGGACAATGTCAAGGAGAACTGGGAGAAAACTTATAGGAAATGCCTGTCGGAGGCATCGGCCTATCAGATCAACCGGGTTGTAGGCTTAACTCCGTCTCCGGGAAATTCACTCCTTAAAACTCAGGTTTAAAAAAAAACTTATTTTGTAACTCTAAGAATGATATTAATTTTTGTAACTTATAATATTTTATTAAGTTATGTTACTTTTAAAAAAATATTTAAGTTAAATGTGTGTTAGGTACTTTACAATGCCACCTTGATACAAATAATTGAATGTTTTACAACATTACCCTTTGTCTCGGGACATCTAAGGTTAAGGTCATACGACCTTGGTTAAATTGTTACCAGAAGTAGCTGGTATATGTTGGCGACAGGCCTACCGACGTTTCGAATAACATTATTAAAAGACCTTGCTATATTGTCATTATGTAAATAAATGGTTTTTGAAGAGGTTGAACGGTCATTATGTAAATAAATGGTTTTTGAAGAGGTTGAACGGTTATTATGTAAATAAATGGTTTTTGAAGAGGTTGAACGGTTATTACCATAGGGATGTAAAGATGCTTTGGTGATGTTACTGCAGAACAACATAACAGTGGTCATCACTATAGTTACCGTCATCACCATTCTTCAGGCAAGTCTTTTTGGTAGAATTTTGTCTGAATATTTTTATTGAAAACAAACAATAAGATTTAAATTTTCTATCAATTTATTATCAATGGCATTTTTGTAATGAAGTTGTTACACGGGTTGATATTCTCTTTTGATTTCGGTGAATAAAAACAACGTTTTTAGTAAAGTGAAGTTTTTGAATATTGAATACCACCAGGAATATCGTCCATTGAAAAACTGTTTGTATTGTAGTTTCTGCAACTCTGGTTCGAAACGTTCAATGCATCGAATATTTAAACGAACGTGTCGCATGCATTAATGGCGGCTAAAAAAGAAACATTTGTTGGCATATTTTTTCAATCAAAGTGGCTGCTGCGATAAATTTTGTGCTTTTGAATTTCGTCATAATAGCGGTTGGTCGATCAGAAGAATTAATCTTATAATTACTAATTTTTATCTATGCAAATGCAATTTTGTATCTATGCAAATGCATTTTTGTATCTATGCAGATGCAATTTTTGTATCAATGGAAATGCATTTCTGTATCTATGGAGATGCATTTTTTATCTATGGGGATGCGTTTTTGTATCTATGGAGATACATTTTTGTATCTATGTTTTTTTCCATTTAGATACATTTTCGTATCTATGTTTTTTTATTTTTATCTATGCAGATGTATTTTTGTATCTATGCAGATACATTTTTGTATCTATGCAGATGCATTTTTGTATCTATGCAGATGTATTTTTGTATCAATGGAAATGCATTCTGTATCTATGCAGATGAATTTTGTTATCTATGGAAATGCATTTTATTTATTTATGGAAATGCGTTGTTGTATCTATGGAAATACATTTTTGTATCTATGCAGAATTTATATCTATGGAAATGCACTCTTGTATCTATGCAGATATTGGACTTTATTTTCGCCTGCCTGCTCATGAGGTACTTCCGAAAGAAGATGGAAGAGCTGGGATGGTACGACGATGACGAATTCGACTGAAGAACATCAACGAAGCAGAAATAAAAAAAATACCAACAATTACAATCATCAAAGCGGAGTCCAACTGTGAAATTATAGCTCCGGGGGCAGTTTTAAAAAATCTGAAGATACAAAAAGTCACAATATTTGATTTTTCAAAATCGATTTTGTCTTTAAATTGAAATTATGGAAAACTTTTTTTTTAATTTCATTTTTTCAACATTGTTTTCAAACACGTGGTTTGAAAAAACTACCCTTAATTAAAATAAACATAAAAATCAATTTAATTTCTGCATGATAGCATGAGGTTTATATTCACTTCAGTTACTACAATTTTAATAAAAAAAAGAAATAAAAAGAAGCGAAAGCGAAAATAAGACTGAAATTCATCGCTGTGTGGACGAGTCACCAGCGCAACCAGCCAGTGTAGTTTTGTTTCATTTTTAGTGCATTCAAGTTTTAATTTATTTATACTAATAATTTCAAATGACGAACTGTGTAGCGTTTTTTTTCTTCAAATTAATTCTTTCTTTTACTATCATTTCATTTTCTGATTCAATTACATATAATAATGTTCATTGAAACGATGTTTTAAAACCTCAGTCGATATATAAAAGGCGTTCACGAAGACTTATTTGTAGATATGTAGTAGATAGATGCTGTTCTTTCTAGGAATGATCGTTTTGTTGTACACGCCACATTATAAATTATTGGTTATTTTATTTCTATTTTATCATAGTTTAAAAAAATTGTAATTATGATTTTGAGTTATATGCGAGATGCATTCTGTTGCAGAGATATTATTTGGGTTTTTTTCGTTGTGGATCCAAGAATCAGGGTTGGATTTGAATTGAGTTAGACTTTCTATTCGGGGTTGATTGCTGTTTGATTGAACTGGAAATATTCTCTTTCTCTTTCTCTCTCTCTATCTTTTTCTCTTTTTTCTTCTTTCTCTCTCTTTCTTTTTCTTTCTCTCTCTTTCTCTCTTTCTTTTACACACACAAACATTGTTACACTTTCTTGTTTGAATTCTTTCATATTTTTTTGTTTTAGAAAACCTAGGAACAAATTTTTGCAATTTTCAATTATTCCGTTGACGACATTTGAAAATTGTTTCATACAAAATAGAAATTTTTAGCTTTCTTTTATATTTCATGCAAGAGCAAAGTTGTCATTTTTTGAAATACATTTATATATTTATACATAAATATTTATATATCCTGGATCACGCTTGGACCAATTGTGATGTTTTAAATTCCTATTTAATTTCGCGTTCTGACCTGAAATATTATCTTCGACAAAAAAAGAAAATAAGAAGAATTTCGCAATCTTGCAACATATTTATGTTCACAATTTGTTTTTGTATGTTGTTATTTTATCTATATATATCTAAATGACTGTTTGTCAATTTGTCAGTCTCCTATGGAAATCCAAACCGCTGGACCAATTTTAACAAAATTTAGCATGGAGGAATAGCTCAGAAGTGGACTCGAGTCCATTTTTGGCAAACCCATCCCACCACTTTCTCAACTCAACCCGACCCATCTGAAATGTTAAATTTTCTGACCCGACTCAACCTAAAGTTAAATTTTTTGTGTTAATTAAAAAAAATCGGTGTTTTAACCTAACCCAACCCAACTCTCGCATGTGTTAAAAACAATTAAACTCAACCCAGCCCAACCCATGGGTCAACCCAACCCATGTCTCCGTCTGGTATAGCTTACAGGGTAGAAATTCATAGACACTGCTAGTCATCGAATAAACGTTAAATTCATTAATAAATTATATTTACTTCAATAGAGCAATGACCGACAACACACATTTTTCAACATCTGTTATCTCCAATGAACAGGCATAATCGACACATCTCTAAGAAAAATATGTATTTTTGTCCCAGGTCTAAATAAAGAAAAAGCTGAAAACAGAAATCAGAACAAATTATAATTTTTGAAAGTTTCACTTTACTTAAATGCTACTTAAAACGTCTAGTGTAGAACACTGTATGAAACAATTATGAGAAGAAAATAAAAAAATAAAATCCTCAATAATTTTTTTTAGATATTATTCCACATCCGAATTATTGATACTTAATTTCCAACATTCAGAAAGCCTTATGCGTGACATATTTTTTGATAGACCTAAAAATAGTAACAAATAGTTGGTAAAGACTTTACTTATCTTATAACATAACCATGCAGACATTGCTGGAGAAATGAAGCAACTCATTCCAACATAAAGCCTGTTAGAGTTTGATGGCCACGACTTGTCAGTTAAAGTTTAAATTTATATGATTGGTTTGGTTGTGTCTAAGCCCCCAATGATGACTTAAAAACCATTAAAATAATAACACATACAAAACTGTTCGATCCTGAAAACGAGAACCGTTTTTAAAACTGAAATAAAAACTAGGAAATTTTAAATAAATTTTTTAACAAAAATTTAAAAATTATTTTGCAGAAGGCCGGTGTTGCATTTATACAACTTTTTTTTTTAATTTTTGCAATTAGAAAGTATTTAATCGAAAAAAAATTAATTTGATTAAACTCGTTTCATTTTCGTTATTTAGTCTAGCCGAGAATGATGACGTCATTATCTTTGAAATTATTTACATAGCGTTGGTCGTAACCGATAATAAATGGTTTACATTAAAAAAAATTATCCATTGGCGTAATTGATATGAATTATATGCGCTTTGTTGAGAGATGTTGAATAGGGTTTTGTATTTCTCTTCGTTTTTATGGGGTTGGTAATTATATTATAACTACCAGCGTGTTTCATCGAATATAAGACCTACCTATCAAAGTATAGAAACACAAGTAAAAAGTAGAAGAAAAGTGAAAAAATAAGAAGTAGGTTTTATATTGAAATCTCCATGACAAACCTTGGTAGGTCTGACTTTCTAGGTAGGTCTTATATTCAAGGAAACACGGTACAAGAGTTACTAGAGTTACAGACTAGTGAGACTAGTCGACTAGTCTGAGAGGCTTTAAGAGTGTAAGACAGTCTTAGAGTTACTAGACATATTTATAGTCATTATACTATTTATGCTACTAGAAATTCTTAACAGTTTTCATCCACCCACACCCCTTGCTGTTTTACTGAAAGCCAGGTAAACAAGGAATATGATACACAATACCGCAATCAATTTTAATTTTAAGATCACACGACCAAGACTTTTAAAACAAACTCGAGTTTAAACCGAAATATCGAAGACAACAAATCTGATAACGTTATCAAAAATAAAAATAAAAATAAGTGTTTGTAGGTTTGTATCTATCGGCATAACATAATATAACAACCTGAGCTGATTTCATTGAAGTTTGTTACACTTGAAGGTCAAGGTCTATTCTACTTTGTAGAAATTGTTAAAACTGGATGGCGTTCTAAAAAGACCAAAATTCAAAAGAAAAAACCGTGCAATGCCGGGTAACCCAGCTAGTCAGTTAGACAAATTAGGGCAGTTACAAGAATTCTCTTCTGGTGTTTCCAGAAACAAACAAATAGCTTAATGATGACTTACAAAGAAATGAATTTTTTGTAGTACTTGGAATTGAATGAACATTTTTTGTAGTACTTTGAATTGAATGAAATTTTTTGTAGTACTTGGAATTTAATGAAATTTTGACTCGAAGTTACCAGTCGTGAAGTTTTTTTAACCAGGATTACATCTTCGAATTAACAGGTTTTATCGGCAGCCTAGAACATATGATCGAATACTATAAGCCTGGCGAGATCATACAATTTCCCAAATTCTCGACCTGCCACTGGGAAGACAATCACAGAAATCAAATTGAAAGCGATGTAATAGCTTCTATAAGGACGTATGGAACCTATTTCTGCACTGGTAACAGACTGCATATAGTAGTCATTGGTAAGAATTTTATCTGTAGTTTCTGGTTGTTATTTAAGGTTTATAACATTTATTCCGAAAAAGCTTAATATTTTTAAAAATTTTGAGTGTTTGCAAGATCCTTTTGTTCTTCAAGATGTCTGATTAGTGGGGGCCGTAGCACAATGGTGAAAGCAGTTATGCTATCCTCCTGCCATCGTGGGTTCAAATCTCAGTCACGGCGAGGCGTAATTCCGTTGAGCAAGGAATTCATTCACACTGCTCAGGCCAACTCAGCCTTTCATCTATATATATATATATATATATATATATATATATATATATATATATATATATATATATATATATATATATATATATATATATATATATATATATATATATATATATATATATATATATATATATATATATATATATATATATATATATATATATATATAAAGGCAATACTTTGGGACAAGTTTTTCATTTAAGCAAGCTCGATTAAATATTACGGCCCATTTTCTATTAATTAACTTTTGAGCCAACTCTTCCAAACGTCTCCATTTCAAACTTAATATACTCAACACCTTTTCTGGAACATAATTTATTATTGGGGTTGACCGGCCGGTTTCGCCATCTGTCATCGTCAGAACCCCTGAAATCAATTGTATAAAATAAACATATAAGAACCAGCAATACAATTAGAATTCTAAAATGTCAGGTATATACACTTTAAATAAAATAAGTACCAATAGATATATACATAAATACTTACTAATGGTTTGAGATTTCGGCAAGCGGCTCGAAACTTGTTAAAATGTAAATATTATAAAAGCCGATGTTTACAAATCTGTAATGAAACAGGTAGACGGAAGGGATTAGCTACATTAGTTGAAATACTTTGTAAAATGTAATTCAAATTATACAATTAGTCATTAAAGTCAAAGCATAAAATTAAATCCGCAGCAAATTATCGCTCTTTTCGATTCTAGGACCGTTCATCAAAGGACGATTCATCAAAGGACTGTTCATCAAGGACTATTCATCAAGGGACTATTCATCAACGGACTATTCATCAATGGACTATTCATCAAGAGGACGGTTCATAATAAGGACTGTTCATCTAATGTCTATTCATCAAGCGGACTATTCATCAAAAAAAGTTAAGAAAATTGTTTAAGATGTTATTTTCAACCAAAATATGTTACCAAAATGTAGAGTAATTTATATCAAATTTACAGCGCTACTGTGCTTGCATCCAAATACTTTATTCTTTATAATAGAACTAGCGGGATAACCGGCGTTGCCCGGGGTTTCTAGAGATTTTTCGATCGTTTTTCTCTCTCGCTCCCGTTTCCTTCCCCGCTTGCTCTCACGCTCCCGGTCGCTCTCTTTTCCCGCTTGTCTCCCGCTCCCGGTTGCCTTACCGCTCTCGGTCACAGCACCAGAAAAAGTAAATTTGAATGTTTTCGTAAATCGTATATTTACACATTCGCCAAAGGCCACAAACACATCAAAGCATCACGCATGCTCGCCACACGCTATGTCAAATCTGGCATCGGTCGTTTAACACCAAGGGGCCTAGCTTCAAAGACACTTATGCCTCTAGCAATCAACAAGTTTGTAGAAAACATGGTTGTAATATACAATAATTTTATTCGTCACATATAGTAAATAAAACAACTGGACAAGAAATAACGTCAAGATCTTAAGATCAAAAAGAGCAAAAGACAATTGAATATAAAGTTTAAAAAACTGCCCCTTCAACTGTTCGTACAAACTGTAGGTATATACACACTCAAACAGCCAGATACCATAAATCTCAAAACATCACTAACACCTGGTCTACCACTTCTGCCAAACTTCAAAGAGACTCACACGCTTGTTTTATCGAGGTCAAGATAGGTTCCACATTTCAAAGAGACGTTTACGCTCGTCTATAAATCAACCAGACTCAGATTTCATGCGAACTTCAAATAAAAACTGAATACATTGGAAATCATTTAATTGATATAAAAAACCTATTTTGTTTTTGAATAAAAGTAGCGGTTGCGAATAGCGCTAAAGAAATGTAGCGGCGCTGCCATCAACAATCTCGTAAGCCAATAGTACCGCTCTTAACAACCCTGGTTGCCATCACTATTTTTTTTAAATTACCAATATGTTTAAAATTTATTTTATCAAAGATGAAGAACTGTCTTTTAAAACACATCAAATTACTTTACGCTGAAAATATCTTGGGTATATATTGATAAAGGTTGTTGAGGATTGGCTTCAAAATTTGATGAATAGTCCTCTTGATGAATAGACTTTAGATGAACAGTCCTTATGATGAACAGTCCTCTAGATGAATAGTCCTTTGATGAATAGTCTCTTGATGAATAGTCCCTTGATGAATAGTCCTTGATGAACAGTCTCTTGATGAATCGTCCTTTGATGAAAAGTCCGCATACCCTCTTTTCGGCGTATTGTAATGTGACCAACATTATCTAAGTGCACAAACAAATCTGTACGGTCATCATCACACAACATATCTTCAGCATCAACATAACAATCGCTATTCTCTTCACCTTCCACATCATCCAAGGCTATGTCACCACCACACTCAGCATCGCACACGTCAGCATCACCTTCTCAAATACCAATGCACATCTGCTCCCCGCCGACGATGTCAGCAACGACAAAGCCATTGCACTCACAAACATCTTTACTGTATTCCCCATAATTACAAGTATCAGCATTATCAGTATCACCATGATCACAATTACAGCCATCCATCTCAAAATCAACGCCTTTATCAGTCAGTCCACCATCCACATACGCATCATACGTAATGATATACGATCGTATATCATTAGCAATAACAGTCGCATCATCTAAGGACCAAACAGACTCAAGAGAAAAATGTATATATATAATATAAGATATAATATAAATAAGATTATGTAAGTAAGTATCTATATAAGTCCTTTATGCATTGCTACACCATTCATCCGATCGTAATGCAATTTTCACACAATCTTGAGAGGCAATGCGTCCGGGATGCATATTTCTAAATGGTAGTATGCGCAATACAGAGAGGATGACTAGCAGCCTAAGAGGGGCGTGGTTTAAGGCTAAACGTAAATCGAACTCAATTCCACATTTTCAATGATATGTTATTAATAAAAATGATATTAATAAGAAGTGTCGCAAATAATATGAATTGTTGATTTAGTTAATTCAAAGTTAGTTTGAGTAAATTAGAATAAAACTTACTTATAATTCGTAAAATGCCTTGACTTCATATTCATGTTATTATTACTATTAACATTATTACACACTAGTAAAAATGTTCTTTTAAATCCTTTTTCATCCATTTAAAATGACGAGAATTGTAATCAAAGAAATTATTAGTTAAAAAATAGATAAATAGTAAAACAATCAGGATTAACTATAGCCATTTCCAGCTATATAAAGCCATCTACAGAATCCTATGTTAAAACAATAAATTAAATATTATAAAAGTTGAAATAGTTGAGTTAAAAATCAGAAATAATTATAAATTTTGTTTAGACAGAGACATTGAATAGGAGCTAAGCTGAATCGACTTCACTTAACAAATTAAGACGGCTATTGACTGATGAAACACATTGAAACTTAAGTTGAAACCACATAAAAAAGCGACCATATTATATGTAGCTGATCAAATATAGCTGGTTTTATATATGTTATATATAATAACATAAAACCAGCTCGTTTCTCGGAGAGCAAACATTAGAAAAACCACTAAAAATCCCGGGCAACGCCGGGTACCCGCTAGTTGGTCGATAAATGAGTACCAGTTTCACGACTGGGCCTAATAGGGTTCGGCACATTCCGATTTCGGAGACACGTTTGGGTGGCAGGTAACACTGTGTGATCCCATATGCACGAGCAGTTCCCGGCGCTGCTGGGGTATTAATTGATATACAAAGTAGCGCCCTAATGTTATACATTTACATTTTACATTTACATTCATATTTAACAAGCTGGCAGATAATAAAAGATAACAAGTTTTTCTCATAGATATAACTACCAAATCTATTAATTTTTTACTCTATAGTCGTAGGAATTTGAACAAATTTTAGTGGATTGTTTGCTATGGTGGCCTACCAGACAATAATCTCAAAATGCTGACATACATTTGCGTTTATGTAGCATTTGTTTTTAAACGTATTCAACTGGTTTTGGTTGTTTGCTTGTCTGCTTGAATGCTTGCTTTACTGCTGGTCTTGTTTGCTTGATGGTAAACAAATCTTAGAAGGGAAAACTAAAAAACTTTATGTTTTTCAATCAAACTGACTTTTGGAATATAAATTCGGTCCTTGTGACAATGCATTCCATTAAATTTTAAAAGTTTCTGAGAGAACACGTTTTACTTTCCAGTTTTGATAATTTGTTTTATTTATGTTCTAATAAAACAATTTAAAAACGTAAAAGATTTAAAAGAAAAAAATCTATTTTTTCTATGTTATTTTAGAAAAAGCTGAGATAGTTTCGTCAAAGCCATTTGTGATGGTCAACGAGAACTTCACCGTCACCTGTACCATGATAGCATACGTTGACCACAGAATTATAAAGCCGATTCAATTCAAGATAACATCATCTTCTGGTGATCCCGGAGTGACTGTACCAAACAACGAGAATAACAGGCTGTTAATGAGTCTAGAAGTTTCATACAGGGCTACTGCCCACGGTTCAGAAACGTTTAACTGCTATTGGAACCACTCAGTAACCTTTTATAAGAAGCCTGAGTTGAAAGTCTACAAAGTTCAGACTCCGCTTGTAGTCCCAGTTTATGGTAAGTCATTTTTTTCTTAACGATTATTGAGATTATTGACTAATACAGTAATGTAAAATGTGTTATTGTTGATGGTGTTGTTATAATTTTGGGAAAATATATTTAGTTGAGACAAATAATTGCTTGCTTGCAAGTGTTTTGCGGTTAACAGTTGTCAGAAGGAATGCGGTGGCGGAAATGATAGCTAGAGAAGATGTAGTGCTAAAAATAGTGGTTTCAAAAATGAAATGGTTGGGATTGTATCACAAAAACCTGATGACTGGTATAATAGTTAAGAGAGTTTTAGTTTAAGGGTAGAGATGAAAAAGATATGTTGCAACAAGCTGGGGGAATTGGGAAACTAAAACAAAAAAAGTAACTGGTTGTAATTCCACCAGCACCTCCTCTGTGCGTCGGCCTCGATCCTGTGAACATTGAAGTCAATAAAGTCATCCAGATCAAAGTTATAGCCGAGCCACTTCCGCATAAATACCATTGGTCGTGTCGCCATGATGTAGAAACCGAGGTTGCCAATGGCACCAAAGGACAGATTGTTCTCCTAAAAGCTGGGTCATACAGCTGCATCTATGTGGCTTTCAATGTTATCAACGAGACAGAATACAGTTGCCAGTGGAATGGCTACGTCATAGTCAAAAGCATTGGTTAGTCAAGTATTTCTGAAAATTTTATAATCCTCAATAAGTCAGAAGAAAATATACTTTTATTTTTGTCATCCATCCAAACCATTTGAATTTTAATCACTTAAAAGTTCCTATCTGCTAATAAAACTTCAGAAAGCCTGTTTTTACAAACTTTTATTTAGGCTACAATCTCTGTGTGTGTGTGTGGCTTTCTATGTACACAACTCTTGCAACTAAAATTTAACCAGCTTTTTGACTGGCTAGGAAGCTGAAACGTTTAGCATAGTTTCATATTGGATGACAAAACATGATTCAATTAAAAAAAACAATTTAATTTGAACATCTTTTGTATTTCTAAATCAAATGTATTTGAAATCAAAGTTTGTGTTGAAAAACTTGTTTTTTCCTATACTTGTTATTTATTTTTATTGTACATTTATTAAAATAGTATTAGTTTAAGTATGCATCTTAAATTCAAGGACTGTGAAATGTCAACTTTTTTCCTTTTTTGGACGACTTAAGGCTTAAGACAAGTAAGCTGAAAGACGAAAGCAAGCCCAAAGTTTTGAGCTACTTTTGCAAGGTTTAAGTTTTCAGTAAATTAAATAAATAAATTCAATTAGTCTAAATGGATTTCACCAGATCGAGTCACAGAAAAACCAAAGCCAGGTGCTGATGAAAAAGATGATGATGATGATGATGATGACGACTATGATGACGATGATGACAAATCTAAAAGTAATTATATCACTACGCATTGTGAGGGTTAATAGGTTTTCACTTTTAAAAGTCTTAGGATGTCATGTGATTAAAATTTTCAAGTTTCAGCCTTTTGTTTATTAGGCCTTATTTGAGTTGTGTGTCTGATTCATTCTTTCTTCATTTCAAATTGCTTTGTTTTTTAGAACATTATAAAAAGCGTGTCAATATTTGCAAATAATAATAATAATGATGATCATAATGATGATGATGATGATGATGATGATGATGATGATGATGATGATGATGATGATGATGATGATGATGATGATGATGATGATGATGATGATGATGATGATGATGATGATGATGATGATGATGCTGATGATGCTGATGCTGATGATGATGATGATGATGATGATGATGCTGATGATGATGATGATGATGATGATGATGATGATGATGATGATGATGATGATGATGATGATGATGACGATGACGATGACGACGACGATGGTGGTGGTGGTGATGATGATGATGATGATGATGATGATGATGATAATTATTTTCATTATTTGTTTTAAACATTAAAAAAACAATGCAAAGGATTGTGATTTAAAAATCATTACTTAATCGTAATATTTTTTTGTGTCTTATTCAGGTTCAGTAGCGGTAGTAATGTTATCATTCTTCAATGTCGTTGATCTCGCTGGTTTCACGTGCTTCTTGCTTTTGTTGAACTCTGCAAGATGAAGTCTTGAAAGATTTTATAGAATTTATACTTTTGAACAAAGAAAAACATAAAACTTCGTGATATATAAAAAATCTGATTGTTCAGAAAACTCAATTTGTGATTCCGTAATATTCCAGCATGATTGCAATTAGCAAAACACAAGCTATTGGTGTATATAATGATTTATATTCAAGTAACATAACAAAAACTAATACAAATATACAAAAAATGTCAATGTTGATTTATTACTTTGTTTAAAAAATATCGAAAACAAAAAATTCTGAAAGTCGGAATGTTTATTTTTGGCTTATTTACCGTGAATATAATTAGTAATTTATAACAAAAGTTATAACAAAAACTTTTACAACAAAGTTTAAAAATTCGCCGATCAGTCAGTAAAACTAAAGATCCCTAAACGAATTGAACAATTGAAATATATGACAGGTGGCGTTGCTGGCGAACAGACTTAAGTGGAGTTTAACTATAGAATGCATTTACCAGGGGTTTGTGATCTGTTAAAACGGTAACAGTTCGACCCTCAATAATTGGTTTGAAGTGGACTAATGCAAGGAAGACGACTAAAAATTTGCGGTCGAATGCAGAGTAGGAAAGTTGAGGTGTAGAGAGACGTTTCAATTTCTCGAAAGTTCTACGCGCATCATCCGTCCATAATAACTTCACATTTTTACCATTACATGTTCAAAAAAGTTTATAAAGTGGGTCAGCTTTGTCAGCAAACGAAGAAGAAATCGCGAAAGTTGAAAAGGTTGCCACTAGCTAGCGCGAGCTAAGGAGCGCTCACCTGCGGCTTACTACACTTTTAAGTGGCGATAAATTATGCCGGGAGCCTGGATAAGTAACACTAGAGTTTAAAGTAACATATAAAAAAAAAATTTAAAACTTTAAAAAAAGTTCTAGATCATGGTAATTTTTTGGAAAAAACGCAATTTTTCCTAGGGTAATAAAATACAAAATTTTCAATTTATTTTTATTTTGTCGCAATTTTTTAGCGCATTTTGAAAACTAGTTTTTAAAAAGGAAGCTTAATAAAAAACTTAGGCCGGCTGGCTGGCTTGTGAAGAAAATAAACTTGAAAACTAGACAGCGTATTGAGTTCGAGTTTTTTGCATTAGGTTTGTTTATTAAATGTAAACTAGAAACAAATTTCAAATTCTTTATAATAACACATATCCTCTGTCTGTTTGTTTGATTGATTGAACGCAAACTCATTTTCCCGTCATCCAATCAATCTGAAACAACTTGGTCCATAGACTCGTTAGAATCAAAAAAATAATTTAGAAAAAAAACAATTATAAAGGATTTTTAAAAAACGAAGATTTATACGGTTCACCTGTTTCTATTTCTCTCAGCTGTCTCTATGAAATTGCGGACATTTTGTTTATAAAATTATATTGCGTAAATAAAAACACTAAAATTTTAAAATCTTCTTAAATCTCTTAGATTAACTTTACCTTCGGTTTTGTTTGCTTTAATTTTTGCAAACCGTCATCCAATCGAGCTGGAACTTAATAGGCTCGTTCTTCATAGAAATACATTCGATTAAAATTTGAAAAGTTTTTGAAAAACAATTCTTGATTAAGAATAATAAATGTCTATTTTTCAAACAAAAAACATACAAAATACAATTAAACAATTGCCTTTGATAACCACGAAAGCTACTTGTAGGATTTTTTTGCCACTTTGTATACCGTATTTTTAACCACGAATATATATATATATATATATATATATATATATATATATTTAAATTTTAAGGTTTCATTAAATATGTCTCCATTGTTCATCAATTCATCTTTGGAAGAAAAGGCATTCTTCAGTTGACGCCATGTTTTTCAGAGGATAAATCAAAAGCTTATTCAAGTCTTTTGTCTAAAAAATAAAATTAATAATTGTTTAATACAAGTATTTAACTAATCAAACAATATCAAATAATATAAAAAAAATTTGTTTTTTTTTTTCAAAACTAATAGGTATCGTCTGCTGGATGAAGAGTCTAAGAATTAACAGTGTGTAGATAAAACATCCACTATAGAAACCATTTAGAAAAGAATAAGAAAATAATGATTTAAAAAATATTTTACTCACATTCAATGACTAATAAGATGATGACAAGAATTATGAGCAAACTGACAATAAAAGTTGCAAAAGCTAAATATGTGCATTGAGGACGTTCTTCAGATGCTTTTACTTTAATGTTATTTTCATCGCTTTCCTTGAAATCTGCTGTAATTTCAATATATATATATATATATATATATATATATATATATATATATATATATATATATATATATATTAACAATTTTTTATGTGATTTTAGATAGTATAACAATGTGTAATAGAAAAATAGACTGAAATGTGTTTAAAATTTATTTTTAATAACTATTAAAATTAAAAAAATTAAATAAGATGGAATAAGGTCAGAAGTCACCACTGCTGCTAGAGCCGGTATTTTTCTATATTCAGACAAATTAAAAAACCAACGTGTACCCGAGCATCTGTACTCATTGTCGTGGGTATAGGCATAGATGCAATAACATTTATACGATCCGGGGGAGTTTTGACAGCTTGTCGTATCTGGATCACATTTATTTCTTTTTGCACATTCATCGACATCTAAATATTAAAATCCGAGTCAATAAATTTGCTCATAGTAAGCCACAACACAAGATTTGAATAGAAATAAAAAAACTAACCCATAAAAACAAAGTTTTTATTATAAATCCTTTATATACGATCCTAGATTTTTATTTTATTTGAATTTTTGAAAAAAATTTGAATTTTTTTAAAAAAATTTTTGTATTTTTGAATTTTTTGAAAAACTTAATTATACAATATCCGATCAAATTGAAATTTTGATAGATTCAATTGTCTCGCAGCCCAAGTCGATGTGTCAAATTTCAGCTCGATCGAATAACGGAAAATGAGTTAATTTTGAGACTCAAAGTTTGTGACCTACAGACAGACAATCGAAAATAATATAATGGATTTAAAAATAGTCGATATTGGTAGGTTTAATATAATTAAAATCAACAGAATTCTTTTATCTAAGAGCCAGACCATTACAGCGTTGAATATATTTTTTTAGAAACTAATAATTTCAAGTAAAATTAACGAACTAACCCACGCATGTTTTAGTCGATATGGCAGTAAAGCCGTCTTTGCACTTACACCCATAGGAACCGTATGAGTTGAAACATTTTGATTTATCAGTTTCGCAAGTACTATTCAAAGTGAGACATTCGTCTACATCTGAAATGTAATCAGTTTAAATTAATTTGGCAGTTCAGGATTTTGGTTAGGCGCTATAGCTTTTTAGTCAGTAAAACTGTGATATTGGTTTGCTGATGAAACTCTTTTTCCTAGTTATTATTTCTTGTTAAACCTTATTTTTATTCTTATAAAGCATTTTATAAACTAATTAATAAACCTTTTATCTTCTTTTATTTTACTTATAATTGTTATGTTAATCTAAACGTAAAGAGCATATTATTTTCAAATTTGTTATGTTTTCTTGCTTTAGACTGCTGCAGATTTTTCTGCTATTGGTCTTATATCTAAGTTTGAACAAATCCGATAAATGGTGGTTTCCAAGTAATAGTCTATGGGTCGTATTATAATCTTTCCAGACTTGATTGCACTCGATAAGCTGCAATACTTCTTATGTTTGAGGGAGGTACAAGATAGTGTTATTTAAGTTCACGGAATCTTAAAGCCCTATGAAAATTGTGAGTAAACTCTTTTTCTCAGTTATTATTCTTTGTAAAACTTTATTTTTTATTTTTATAATGTATTCTATAGCTTATCAATAAATCTCTCATCTTATTTTACTCAACTTATAATTTTTTATTTCAATCTAAATGTTATTTCAAAAATTTGTTATATATTCTTGTCTTGAACTGATGCAGATAATTTTTGCTGTTGGTCTTATACAGTGGGGTAGCGAGGGTAGCTGGCGCCCGGGGGCAAAGTATAAAAAATGCGCCCTCATATTCCACTGTCATTTTAATTGGACGACCAAAACCGAGAGAACCGAAAGCGCTCAAGCAATATTCGGGGCTCAGTGAGCCCTTTCCCCAATAAAATTTTAAAAATCACTTATGTGAAATAGTGCAAAAATACAATTTGTTAATTTTACTTGTTTTACATGTTCAAAAATTACTAAACTTTGATGAAATTGTTGTCTTTCTTTTTGTTTTTTTGCGCCCCCAAAGCCTGGCGCTCGGGGGCAGATGCCCCTCCCTGCCCTCTTTCGCTACGCCCCTGGTTTTATATCTAGGTTTGAACAAATCTGATGATTATTGGTTTTCAATAATGGTTTGAGGGTTGCATCGTAATCTTTTCAGACTTGATTGTACTCAATTGACTGCAGTACCTCTTACAGCTAATGTAAGTACTTTGATGAAAGATTATCTAACCGGGCCACGCAGGGCCCAAATAAGCACGGGCCAGGTTGGACAAAGCTGCCAACGCAACAAGCTTTTTTAATTCTTCTTCTGTAATAATCCTGTTTATCAAGCTCCTGCTTTGAATAAAACAGAAACTTTTATACAGTAACACCAATCTTATTATATTTGAATTTTCAGCTTCGGACACTAGTAATACAATATTTTAATGGAAATTTAATAAAAAATTCATCATTTACATCCTAGAAATGGGCGCTTCCAGTACTGCCTTTAAGAAGCATCTTTCGGGTTTTAGTCGATCATTGTATCAGTTAAGTGTTTGTCTAAATTCCTACAAAAACAAAGCATACCTTGACATTGAAAATTGGAATAGTTATCAAATCCTTGTTTGCAAATGCATGAATAGCTGCCAATAGTATTGTTGCACACTGTTGAATTCTTTTCACATTGGTCGGTTTTTCTGGAACACTCTTCGATATCTTTAAAATTTAAAATATTTTGGTTAAAAAAACAAAGATTTTTAGCGATTAAAATAAAAACATTTAAAATTAATTTGACAGTTTAGGATTTTGGTTAAGCACCATAGTTTTTTTTAGCAAGGAAGACTTTGATATTTGTTTCTTTAAGCCCTGTAAAAATTGTAAGTTAAGCTCCTTTTTCTAGTTAACTTTCATCACAAATTTTTTTTGTCTTAAAATGTATTCTATAGATCAGTGGTTCCTAACCTTTTTTTCCCGCGCCCCCCTTTGGACAAACTCGATTTAGCCTTGAATCTGAAAGCTTCACGGTTCGACTGGTTGGCTTGGATAAAAAATTTAACAAATTTAATAAAAAAATTTCACTGTGGATTGTGTTACAAAATTTAACTTTTCAAGTGGTTCGGGTTGGGTTGGGTCGCTAGAAATTGACCCATTTTTCTAGTTCTGCTTTCTAGTTTTGCCCTCCGGCTCAAACTTCTAAAATCATTTTTATTAATTAAATTAGTTTGTTGTGCTTTCAAAAAAAGTTTGAAAGAGTATTTCTAGTAATGGAAGATTAAATAGTTATTTTTACCAATGCAAATAGTTTTATCTTCGGGAGGGTTGTCATAACCGTCGATGCATTTGCATAAGTAAGATCCGGCAGTGTTTATACATTTTGATGTTGCGTTGTCACACGGTTGTGAAAAGCATTCGTCAACATCTGTATATTAAAACTGTGCAAACTTACTTCAATAACTTTTCAACGTTTTTCAAATAGAGTTGCAAAAAAATTACATTAACTAAACTAATTTTTTGCATTTTATATCCAATTGTTTATTAACAAATTATTATCTATGAAGCCATCGCAAAACCGGCGCTGTACAATGCCGTGCCAGACAAACCCACGCCAAACAGTTCAGAAAGTAAGTGTATAACTTGAGTGTTTGTCTAAATTTCGACAAAAGAAAATATACCTTGACATTGAAAATTTGAATAGTTAGCAAATCCTTCTTTGCAATTGCAAGAATAGCTGCCAATAGTGTTGTTGCACGCTGTTGAATTGTTATGACATTGGTCGGTTTTTCTGGAGCACTCATTGATATCTAAATTTTTTTAATATAGAACAAGTGTTTTTTGCGATTAAAAAATTAGCCTTGCATTTAAAAATTATTTAACTCTATTTGTCTTAAAAACTTAGCAAACTATTGTAAAAAATCTCAACTATAATATCACTTGTAATTAGAGTCCGACCGTAAATGATTTTCATTTTCGGCCGAAAACGAAAGTGAGGCCGAAAATCAAAAGTCATTTTCGGCCGAAAAAGAAAACGAAAATTTGAAGCCATTTTCCGCCAGAAACGAAAACCGAAACCAAAAAAGGTCAAAGTTTGCAACTTTTTCTTCAGTCAAACTGTCAAATCTTTTATAAATTTATACTTGATTCGGATACGCCTGAGTTCAACACCTTCTCTGGAGAACGTTTCAGCAACTTTGCGACTCTTACTAAGGATGACGTCAAGGACCTAATTAAGAACTCTCCAAACAAGTCATGTGGTCTAGACCCGGCGCCAACATGGCTCATCAAAGAATTTTCAGAAACCTTGGCCCCATTTGTTACAGATCTGTTTAATAAATCGTTGGATACTGGTCACTTTCCGGTCCCATTCAGAGTGGCCGAGGTCACGCCAATCTTGAAAAAATCTACGCTGGATGTTTCTCTGCCTGCCAGTTATCGCCCAGTTTCGAATCTTCAGTTCATCTCTAAGGTTTTGGAACGGGCGGTTAACAAACAAATTCAACATCACCTGGATGGACACAACCTTCTACCGGAGCATCAGTCTGCCTATCGGAGGTGCCGTTCGACGGAAACTGCATTACTCAAGGTTACTTCGGATGTTCTCTTGGCAACCGATCGAGGGATGGTAACACTGCTCGCTATGCTCGATCTCAGCGCTGCATTCGATTGCGTTGATCATGGAATCCTCGTGACCAGATTGGAGCGTACATTTGGCATTGATTCTGTTGCTCTTCGGTGGATCGGTTCGTATCTTTGCGATCGGAGGCAGTGTGTTCGTTATGGAGGTATCCTTTCTGGTTGGTCCTCGATTGTGTGTGGTGTTCCACAAGGTTCAATTCTAGGACCGCTATTCTTCATTGCATACACTTCAGATGTTTTTGCCCTGGTTGCTCAACGTGGTTTCAATATTCATGGTTATGCTGATGATCTACAAATCTATGATCATTGCGGCACTGAGAGTATCGGTGTGCTCGCGGACAGATTGGACGGCTGCGTTTCGGAGATAATGGAATGGATGAGATGCAATCGACTAAAGTTAAATGCCTCCAAGACAGAGGTCATTCTACTGGGATCCTCTAGACGTCGGTTGCACTCCACCTTTGACGAGATCAATATAGCTGGAAACATCATTCGTCTCGTCGATAGGGTTCGCAATCTTGGGGTCATCATAGATTCTCAACTGACTTTCAGCGAACACGTTGCAAAATTGGTCAACACCAGTTACTACCATCTACGACAGATGAGGTCAGTTCGCAAATCCCTCACGGTCGATTCTTCGCATGCACTTGCCCGCGCTTTGATCTTGTCTAGACTTGATTATTGTAATTGTCTACTCAGTGGAATACCGGATCTGTTAATGAGGCGGCTTGATGGTGTCATGCGTGCCACGGCTAGGCTGATTCTCCGATTGCCTCGATACGGTCATGTCACTAAAGCGATTCACGACCGACAACACTGGCTGAACATGCAGGCGCGTATCGACTTCAAGCTATCTCTCACTGCGTACCGATGCCTCCATGGTTCTGCGCCGTCATACCTCTCCGGTCTGTGCATTCCGGTGACTCAGTTTCCTGGCCGATCTCACCTTCGCTCGGCTTCTTCCGGTCAGCTTCTTGTTCCTTCCTGCGGAACCAGGACGTTTGGACCGAGGGCTTTCGCAGTTTCTTGTCCAACTACCTGGAACAATCTACCGATTGAACTTACCGATCCGGCGTGTGTTGATAGCGTTTATGTTTTTAGGAAACGACTTAAAACTCATTTTTTTCTTCGCATGACGAACGGATATTGACCCTTTTTGTTTCTGATGTGTGATTCTGTTCGTTCGTTTATTTTGGCACTGCCGCCTCGTGCTCTGAGAAATTTTTCTTTTTAGAGAGCACGTTAAATAAATAAATAAATAATAATAATAATAATAAAATAATAATAGTAAGGTTGAACACTATGTTAACTAATTAAGCAACTAATTTAAATTCGTTGTCCAGAAGTATCATTAGTAGACTAAACAACGTCAATCGATTCAAATCTAAACAGTTTATTTAACAGAAAATCAGTATTCAAAATTGAATAAACGAATATTATATGCTAGAACTAACATTTTGTCTACATTCTCTCCTAGCAAATTGCTACGGCGATCAGCATAAATTTGACCTGCAGCACTGAACATCTGTTCACTGGCAACGCTGGTCGGAGCAGCAGACAGATATTTTCTCACTGCTGGCTCAAGAACGTGAAACTGGCTGTTGTACCAATATCCGTAGATATTGGTAGAACGCGGAACGCGAGGTTATCCATGATAGATGGATAACTGCTTCTCAACTGTATCCAGAGTCGATGTGCTTGAAATGGTTAACAATTTTCGCGACTTTTTCACAACATTTTCCACCTTTATCTAAGCAAAGATTGCATCACGCACAGCCAGTTGTAAAGTCAGTATGAGCCATACACCCGATGTTTTCCACGTTAGCTAATTTCATAGCATTGACCATGTTGGCTGCATTGTCTCGGACGCCCATATGAATTTTTCCATCGAGCTTCCAACTGCTGATAGCTTTTGTTAGCTTAGAAACCAATTACGGGCCAAAGAACTTTTCAGATTTCTTGGGATATTTACGAATGCTCACCGGATCAGCAAAGTTGAGTCGTTTGAATGCGTCATCTTCCACTAATGAATAAGGCAGCATATCCACAATGATTAAATCCATTATCGACTTGTCCACAGGCTGCACTACTGGGTGATCTTCGGGCCATTGGTTATATATGACAGTAGGAATGTCGCATACTGATTTTCGGTTTCCGGCCGAAAATTGTGGAAGATTTTCGGCCGAAAACTGAACATCTGATTTATTTTACGGCCGAAACCAAAAATGTACCGAAAGTCCATTTTTAGTCATTTTCGGCGCCAAAAACGAAAACGAAACCGAATTTTGGTCAGACTCTACTTGTAATAATAACGATAATGACAGTTGTTAAAATCATTATTATTATTTTAGATGCGTAACGGAACATAGCACAGTTTTTAACTGTCATCCGAACTCATTTTACAACGTTTTTATTAGGTCACTTTCTTGTCTGTTTGAGATTTTGTAAACTTGTAACCCGCATTAGTCGTGATCTAACTACTATAAAAATACAATATATCCACAATCCAAAAACGTATTGTTTAGCTTCAAAAGCCCACCCCCTGATGAAACGTATCAAAATGAAACTTAGTCGTATTAATACCTTTACAATAATAGATAGACAGGTTTTCAAATCCAATTTTACAGATACAAGTGAAATTGTCTCTATTGTTGATGGACACTGTTGATGTTGTGTTGCATTCTTTAAAACAAAATTTAAGTTATTGATTGAAACTAAGCATCTGCGTCCCGATATCGTTATCTCGAATTCAATCGAGATTTCAAAACGATACGGGAGATCCCGTATCGCCATTGAACCGATACAGCCTGCAGAAGAAATCCCGTATCTATATAATTAGCGATACTTAAAATTTCATTCCCGATTTAAATCTCGAAAATATCGAGATTTTTAACAAATATTTTCCAATAAATAAAGTCATACATATTTAATTAACGATTGTCACAACTGTGAATATTTGCAATTGATTCAACAACTATTATCATCCCCACTTTAAATTCGGTTTTCCAGACAGCCTGTAGCCCCATTATTTACTATTTTTAGTCTGGGAACCGGCAGCAAAAAAGCCACGCTCCTCTTAGGCTGCTAGTCGAGCTCTGCGCATACTACTGATACTACAAGCCCTACAAGGCAATCGTACTCGCTGACATCGATGACTATTATTAATGAGAATAATGAGTAATGTAATAGTAATGATCATTCTATGTTTATGTTTTGGTTTATTCTGTTTCATAAACTTATTTTTTCAAATTTGTTACATAGAATTGGAATGATTATTTTAGTGTTTCGATATCCGTAATTGACCGTAATAGTAGTTCATCTAAGATATATATTTATAATCTCGATGATATTCTTGGTTGTGTGTGAGTATGTGTGTGCCACCTGTAGTGTGCACGACAGTGCCGTCGCCAGTATCGTCTGCAGCTGGAATTCGAAACTTTCTCAGCTTCTTTCTTGCTATTGCTAACCGCATTCGCCATCGCCTATAAATAAACACGCTGTGTTTTTTCACTTTTTTAATTCTTGCATAGAGGCACTTTCTCGTGTTTGTCATCATTATCATGCCGCGTCACTAAATAAAGTAAATAAATACTTTCTATCGGCGGTAGCATTTTATTTAGAGTCTAAATTTAAACAAATAGATGTACCGAAACTAAACAAATGAAACTTATTTCAAGTTGTAAAAAAAAATTAAATTTGGTAAATTTTTATAAATTTTGAAATTTTTTAATATTTATATATTTTTTTTCAATGAATTTCTTCAATGTAGTTATTAATATTGTCTGTCGCGTATAGTTCATCATTCTATGTTATCTCTAGGCAAAATTTCCGCTTCAGTCGAGATCCCGAAATCGTATCGTATCGTATCGATATCGTATCGTTATTGTTCGAAGCGTCTCGTATCGTATCGTTTAATTCGGGGCAAATTTCAGAAATCGTATCGGATCGTATCGTTCCAAAAAAATAACGGGACGCAGAAGCTTAATTGAAACATATCATTTATTGTGTAAAATAAAGCTCTCCACAAGCGGGTTTTTTGAGTCTCGGTGTCTCGAAACCGTATCTCCCCTCTAAAAGTCGCTCCCCGGCGGCATTTGTACGTGAAATACTTTCCCCCGAAAATTTTTTTGAAGTGAAACTGCCAAAGGGGCGAAACATATTCCCCAGCATGTAATTTGTCACACCCTCCAGAAAGTTTATTTTGTTACAAAGTTACAATTTAATTAAACCGAAAACAATAAAAATATTAAAATAAAAGTTTTATTATGACAATTACAATATTCTCAAATTATGACAATGAATTTTTTTATAAATGGTGCATTTTGGTCTATAATAATTAGTATTGTAAAACGAATCGGTCATGAAAAAGTTTTATTATGACAACTAGCTGGTTTACCAGGCTTTGCTCGGGTTTTTTTATGTTTCTTATGTTGTTTTTTTTTTCAAACGAATTTTGTCTCATCACATATGAATTACAGTTTAAATATTAACAAACTCAAACATAAACATCAATAGTACCCGACTACGCATTGAAGCCGAATTGGGTTTCCCAGCCTTTTAAATTAAATTGCACATTTGTTGACTCATAGGAATGCAAAGGCTAAAAACATCATTAAAGTTTTAATGTTTCTGGTGGTTGTGTGAGTCGAAGCCTATTTTTTTTCTCTATTAAAATTTAGAGCCTTTTCGATGTGAACATGCTGGTTTAGCTGGACTATAGCTAAATGCAAAGTAATGTGATAGCGTGAGTGATGTGCGCAGAGTAGTCGTCGAAGTTGATCTGGGTTGCATGTAAGATTTTCTGTAAAATTATTTTATTTTAGTTATTGTTGGAAAGTTGAAAATAAATAAATAAAAGACCCCTCGCTAATTGCGAGCCAGTCCCAAGTCTGGATAAAGTAGGAGGGACAGTTAAAAGGATCAAACTTTGATCCACAACAGGAAGTACTTATGTGCTTCCTACATACAGCCAATTCAGTCTTAAAACACTTGGTGTAAAGGACTATAAACTATAATAAAAATAATTTATTCAGAGTCTTGCAGAAACAATTGTTCTTTTTCTGTTGCTCTTTATTTGTTTTTGTGAAAATTGTGATTTTTTATGATTAAATTTGAAAAAAATAATCTAAATTTTGGATGTCTAAAATTATTAATTTGCTCGTAGCAGACTAATATGCTCGTACATCTCGGTTCGTACTAAATGGCCACTGTAAGGTCGTACTGAATGGCCATAGTCATTCCGTATTGCTGAGTGTTTAAATTTTCATAAATGTTTTGAGCTTCAATATTTATCAAAATGTTAATGTAATAGAAAGAAATATATATATATATATATATATATATATATATATATATATATATATATATATATATATATATATATATATATATATATATATATATATATATATATATATAATGAATGTTTGTATGTATATATGTATATCCTTTATCCATTGCTACACCATTCATCCGATCGTAATGAAATTTTCACACAACCTTGAGAGTCAAGGGGAATCAAATATAGTGAAAAGAAATTTGAAATCCGTCACAAAATGAGCGGAGCGGAGCGGGTAAGTGAGCGGGAACTTTACACACACACACACACACACACACACACACACACACACACACACACACACACACACACACACATATATATATATATATACTAGCTGGGTTACCCGGCGTTGCCCGGGGAATTTAAAGGTTTTTTTATCGTTTTTCTCTCTGGCTCCCGTTTCCTTAACCGCTCGTTTGCCCGGGCATCTTTGCATCTATTGAAACATTTATGCAGATACTTTTGATTTTTAATTAAAAAAAATACAACAAACACATACAGTCATTTTATTGCAAAGCTTTCTGATACACAATGTTTTTTGTTTTTCCATAAGGTGCATTAATAGTTATACTATTATACTTAAAATACATTAATAGTTATATTGATATACTCACTCACAATAACTTTTTCAATTTTTTTGTCTGTAAGCACAAAATAATATCTGTTAGACTAAAAGTAGCACAAAATAATATCTGTTAGAGGTTAGAGTGGTTAGACTGGTAGAGCGATAATGATAGCCTGACACACAACGACCGAAACAATTTACAATTTAATATATACACAACAATAATTAACAATTAAATAATATAAAAATAGTAGCCTAAGTAAATAATATAAGAATAGTAGCCTAAGTTTTTAAATTACTTTGATTTCGAGAAACCGAGACGATAAACAGCGAATGTAAACAAAACATAGCTCTGATACAATAGCGAAAATATTTAAAAAAATTAATTTTCTAAAACATTCAAAAACATTTGAACGATATACAGTAATTAAAAAAATAATAGTATAGTATATAGTATATTATATATTACTTTTGATATATTGATATAATTGATATAAGTAAAATAATACTCACTTTTGATTTTGAGAAATCGCGACAACCAACAACGACGGAACAGAAGTCGAAAGCAACCCTAAGCTCGTTAAGCCGCGATATAATTGCATAGATAAAATATTTCTAAAAATTAATTTTCTAAAATTGCATAGATAAAATATTTCTAAAAATTAATTTTCTAAAAACATTCAAAACAATTTTTTTAAATAAATGAGATTATTTGTTAGGTGGTAAATGTTTATTATGTAAAATTTCGTGCAAATCCCTTCATTGGTTTTGGCGTTATTAATGAACATACGTTGCCTTTTATATATATAGATATATATATATATATATATATATATATATATATATATATATATATATATATATATATATATATATATATATATATATATATATATATATATATATATATATATATATATATATATATATATATATATATATATACATATATATACATAAATGAGCGAAAACGGGAAGCCAACTGAGATCGAAAGGTAGAGCGGGAAAGGGAAAGCGACCGAGAACGGGAAAGCGACCGGGAGCGGGAAAGCGACCGGGAGCGGGAAAGCGACCGGGAGCGGAAAAGCGACCGAGAGCGGAAAAGCGACCGGGCGCGGAAAAGCGACCGGGAGCGGAAAAGCGACCGGGAGCGGAAAAGCGATCGGGAACGCGACGGGAACGGGAAAGCGACCGGGAACGCGACGGGAACGGGAAAGCGGAGAAGGAAACGGGAGCGAGAGAGACAAACATTAGAAAAATCTCTAAAAACCCCGGGAAACGCCGGGTGCCCCCGCTAAAATAATTATAAAAAATAATTTTCTTTTAAAATAGTGCATTTTTGTCTATAATTATTATTGATATTTTAAAACTGTTTCCCGAAGCAGTTTAAATTTTTAACTTTTGTACTCTAGCTTTCCTACAACGCTTTTTTAACTCTGTGCCAAGAAAGAGAGCCACAATCTCATCAGGGACGTAAATTCAGCATTTTCCAGGGGGGGGGCAAAATTTTCCCGCCATTTTATAGCTTAATACTGACAGGGTTACCCGGTGCTTCCCGGGTTTTTTTGCTTAGTTTTTTTATTTTTTGCCAATGGAACGTCAAATAAATAACAGATTTTTTTAATTTTTCAAACATTTTTCATCAATGAAGTCTCCCTGCATGTCAAATGTTGTTCAGATTGCTCCTGCGGCTTGGATGTAATAAGCGAATGCTCTCACACACACAATATCTTTAATATTTCTATAAATACGTAGGTACAAGTAGAGATGGGTGGAAAGATGCATCCCCCCAGTAGAGTATCAATTGAATTTTTTTTGGGTATAATGCCTGTTTTTTTTTTTGGAAAATGGTCGTAGGTTTTTTGGGAAGAGAAAGTGGAAGTCTTTGAAAAAAAATTAAAAAATACCCCTACCCCTAAAAACGACTACCCCTCACCGATCATCGGTTTTTTTGAAATTTCTGAAATGCATCTCCTCACCAGGAATTTCTATAGTAAACTCTAGGTTAAAAAAATTAAATTTTGGAAAACAAGGGAGACAAATTGTCTACACACACCAGAAGATATCCAATACGCATTGAATCATCACTAGGCTGAGTAAATTTAAAATTTTAAAAATATATAGTAAATTCTAAGTAAAAAAAAATGTTTATTTTGAAAATCAGGGCATGGATGCATTGTATTAAATGCTCGCGCATTCTATGATAATCGAAATTAATCTGCAAAGATTTGATTCCAACGATGCATTCAAAAGAAACGCTGCCGTGAAATTCCACAATCGTAGCCATTTATAGTAAACTTCAGCTAATTTTAAAAAGCGGGCGCTGGTGGTATAGCGGTAAGGCGTTCGCCTGTGGACCTGAGAGTCGGCGGTTCGAATCCCGCCGGCATCACCAGCGTCTGCAAGGGGTGTGGGTAGGCGCCTACAAATGGCTGCCTCTGGTTGTTCTGACTAAATACAAGTGAGTTGGATAAAGTTGGATAAAGTGATTCGTGGCTTAGAAGTCTACTAACGATTAACGCCACGTTAAACATTGTCAAACTTTAATTTAAATTTAATTTAATAACAAATTTTATTGAAGCACTTATCATATTCTTTTTATAAACTAGAAATATTTACAATTGTTTTCATTATAACTGCTTTTATCAACTTTTAATCTCTTTTTATTTTTTTCCAATTAATTTTTGAGTTATTACTTGATGATAGATATTTTTCAAATTTTGTATACATGCTGTTGTTTGATGACAATGCAAATTTCAAAAAGTAGTTTTGTAAAAAAAATTTTTTAAATAAAAATTTAAAAAAACATTTTAAAATTTAGTTTTAATAATTTATAGACATATGGTTGAAAAACTTATTTACTACTAAATCATGCATTAAAAAGCGACTTAAACCCACAACACCTTTGTCGACAAAACCATTTAAAGAATTAGAAGAAAACGTTAAACTCACTTTTCAACCTACAGTAGTAATAGTGCTGTTGGTAAAAAGGCTGAATTTTTTCATTAGAACTATAAATTAGGTTTATGTCAGGATATTTTTTAATATAAGGGCACAATTTAGTCTCATAACACTGTGGCAAAGGAGCATGCAAATAAGGGCACAAAGTACGATTGGCACAATTTGAGCCATTAGCTTGAACAACTGGGTCTGTGATAAAGTCCTTGTCATCATAACCGTATGTAGTCCAATCATCCGTTGGTAACTGATTCCCTGTTAAAAGACATTTCCAGCGTGACGCATCCGTGTTGTATGCTCCGGTAGAAGACCAAGTAGCAATTCCAAAAGGTCCATTAGAGTTAACATTCATTATTGCCAGAACAGTCTTAAAAACAAATAAATTATTTAAACATTTTATTGAGATGTAAAGCTGAGTTAATAGCAGAAGCGCACGCAGAGAGTGTTCTGGAGGGTGAGTTTGGGGATTTGTAAAACTGTTTAAAGCTTCAATAATTTATTATTTCTTAAACCATTTTAAATAACAAAGCTTTTCAATACACGTTGATAATATCTGAGTTTAAAGCATTCAAGAGATTATTTTATAAAATGCAAATACTTTCTAGTACGTCAAAAACTTTTTTTTTAAAGTAAATGTTTTGTTTTTCTTGGTTATTCAGCCATTTTGAATAATAAAAAAGTACACTGAAGGTGCGAGATTTTAATAAAATTACAAAAGAGTTGAACCAATTAATCTGTTTTTTGATAAACAACCTCTCAAAAAAATTTTTTGTGCCATGTTTGTAAATGGAAAACCACAAACAAATACATACATACATACATTGTAACGGACTACAAAATTTCTAATGATTAATAAACAAAGATGTTTTACAGCAATATTTTTGTTTTTCTTTCAACACTAAAACCCGTTTAATAAATTATGTTTTTGTAATAAAATTATTTTAAGATACAATTTTGAGAGGTTCTAACTTTCTAACTTCATAAACTTATATATTATGTGCGCCACTTCCTAGTCATTAAGATAATAATTAAAATAGTAGTTATGTTTTTAAAGCCCAGCGTTTTATGACAAAAGAGCTAAATTTAAAATCAACTGGTATCCTGATAAGGGCGAAAGCGTATTGCATGTTCTTACTTCAAGTTGAGAAAATCGTTTTTATATTTACTATAAAATATATATTAAGCCAAAGTTTTAAATACAAAATAACTTCGAAAAACATTTGTACCACATTTCTGGGTATACGATCCCTGACACCTTTTTTCCAGTCCTTTAATTTTGTTGAGCTATTAGCTAGGTTTTGTCTCTTTCCATCGTAATAGACATGGCATGCATCGTCGCAAAAAAAGACGATCTCTGTATAAAAAAAGAAAGTCCTATGTTGAAATTAAAAGAAATTGTTAATAAATTATTAAGTGACTAGAGATAGCCCATAGTAAAAAAACGATTCTAGGACTATAGCACATAGGCTTTCTGCACATAGGACTGTGACTCATAGGACGATCGCACATAGGACTGTGACTCATAGGACGATCGCACATAAGACTTTTGCTCATAGGGCTTTCACTCATAGGACGTTTGCTGATAGGACGTTTACTCATATTTGTACTATTTGAACAAATTTATAAACTTCCAACATAACAAACAGAACACCGATTATGAAAAAAAAATTAATATTGGCTATTTTTATTATTATTCATATTCATATTTTTATTAACTGCACGTAGTATTTAGTTATATGAATGTTCACTGTTACAAGTTTAAAAAATATTTAGTTTTACGATAAGTACGCCATAGAACGGAGGTAGGTTAGAATATCTGTCTGTCCATTAGTGGCGATCTCGAAGTATTCGGTAGCGTTTGACGGCTGGGTGTTCTGTACCTGTTAATCCCTGTAGAAATGATGCCTTCTGCTTCGAACAGGCATTCTTGAGTTCTGATAGGAATTTTCACAATGTCGGGTGACTGCACTGCAATAAAACCTGTAGGTCACGCTGATTCCATGTTTCGATGGAGAATAAGGGGGTCCGTAATTTTCAACTCGACCTCTCAGACGACGACCATGTATGTACTTGTGCTCGAAGTAAGTTAGTAGTTCATCCATATGTTCAATTTGTGGCATTGACTCAGCAAGGGTCTCGAATGACTCAACGATGTCATTGACAGGTACAAACGCTAGCGCAGCGAGACAACGTACTGATCCACGCACCGCATCATTTTGTTCATAATCTAGTTTCATGCCAACTTGGTTAACTTTGCAAATTATGCTTTGCGACATATGAAAATAACATCCAGCCACACGGGCATTCGGAAATGTGGCCCACTCAAAATCAACGAGGACATTTGTAGGATTTGCAACTGGAACTAATCCTTTAATCGCAATAAGCATGCGGTTATATATCTCTCGTGTCTTATTTGGTAACAAGCAGTAAATGGCCACCGGTAATGAACTGAAAATGTATGGTGTAGAGTTGAAAGTCCGTGATCAGGAAGCTGGGAACAAACTAAACCTTGCGTTGCACTGCATCCGGCAAGTGTATTGCTCATTGTAGTTTTCATTTCTCCGATCGCTTTTCTGGCGAGTACCCGGGCGATGTTGCCTTCGTGATTATGATCGGCGATGTTTATTCTAATCACCTTCGTCGCATCACTTACCAAGTTTGTGTATTAACTCTATGTTTATAATATTCGAAACCATTCAAAATAAATGTTTGTTTTCCTGTTTTTGAAATACCAAATGTACCTTCCATATCTAAATTTTTCTCTACTTTTCTATTAGGCTTTCTTACTATGCCTTTATATACTGTACCGTGTTTAAATTTGTTGAGTTCATTTCCAAGCGATCGCTTTTCTGGGAAGTTATCTGTTAAATTCACTTCAAAGCGATCGTTTCACATCAAAGTGATCGTTTTTCTGGCGAGATAAATCTGTTGAATTTACTTCAAAGCGAGCAAATGAGTCTCCAGCGTTAATTTATTGGCTAACGTCCTATGAGCGATAGTCCTACGAGCGAACATCCTATGTGCGAAAGGTTTATGTGCGATGATCCATGGACTCCTAAATAAAATTTAGGAGTCCATGGATCATCCTATGAGCAACAGACCTATGAGCGAAAATCTATGGGAGATAGTCCTTTTGTGTGAAAGTCCTATGTGCGATCGTCCGGATACCAAAAAAACAGATTTTTTTAAAATATCATTATATATCACACACACATACATACATACATACATACATACATACATACATACATACATACATACATACATACATACATACATACATACATACATACATACATACATACATACATACATACATACATACATACATACATACATACATACATACATACATACATACATACATACATACATACATACATACATACATACATACATACATACATACATACATACATACATACATACATACATACATACATACATACCTCACTGGAAAACAACTGCTAAATGCTAAAAGTTTTGTAATTTACCTAAAAAGCAGTAAAGTTTTTTTATTATTTAAAAAAGAGTAAATTTTGGAATCCACGGTAGGGCATGGCCCCCCGGCCCCCTAGATACGCTACTGTATACATACATGCATACAGTCAAACGATGGAAATTATGTATATAAACTATTGATAAATTTATCAACAAATATTTACAAGGTTTATGTTTTAATTAATTTAAAAATTGATCAACCGATCATTGATTGGTTAAGAAAGTTACTTACCCTCAGACAGAGCATCCCCTGTATCACTTGTTTTTGCCAGACAAAAAGAAAAAATAAAGATTACAGTCAGAAAAATGTTTCTTATCATAATGTATTAGACAATTTATAAACAAGGGAGGTAGCTGAAGTTATTTACGATGTCTTGCTGTGGTCGTGCTGATCGCTTTCACAATAAACAAATATTAATATGACGTTGCGCAAATTTAAAGGTTTCAGTCAAATTTACACCTACGAAAACTATATTCGCTTTTTCTGCTAACGTTTAATAAAATTTAAATTAAATTAAAAATAACAGTTATATTATTCAATTAAATTATAAAAATGATTGAATTCAAATAGAATTCCAAAAACGACTATTAAAAAGTTATTTGGGATTTAGTTTCTACTAGCTAGGAAGCTGAAACTTTCAGCATAGCTTTATGACAATACATGATTCAATTAAAAAAAAACTTAATTTGATCATATTTCGTATTTCTAAATCGAGTGTATTTGAAATCAAAGCTTGTGTTAAAAAACTCGTTTTTCCTGTACTTGTTTTATTTTTATTTTAGAGATAAAAATGTTAGAGACAAAATTACTTCTCCATAAAACACCAACGGATTATCAAATTTTTTTCCAAACTTAACACAAACCACCGAATAATTATCTTACGTAAGTGTACCAAATTTCAATAAAATCTGTTTATTATTATTATTATTATTATTATTATTATTATTATTATTATTATTATTATTATTATTATTATTTTATTACTAGCGGGGTTACCCGGCGTTGCCCGGGGTTTTTAGAGGTTTTTCTAATGTTTGTCTCTCTCGCTCCCGTTCCCTTCTCCACTTTCCCGTTTTCGTAGCGTTCCCGGTCGCTTTTCCGCTCTCGGTCGTTTTCCAGCTCCCGGTCGCTTTCCCGCTCAGAAGTTCTGTTATCGATTTTCTCTCTTGCTCGCGTTTCCTTCCAAGCTTGCTCTCCCGATTCCAGTCGCTTTCCGCGTTCCCGGTCGCTTTCCGCGTTCCCGGTCGCTTTCCGCGTTCCCGGTTGCTTTCCCGTTCCCGGTCGCTTTCCCGTTCCCGGTCGCTTTCCCGTTCCCGGTCGCTTTCCCGTTCCCGGTCGCTTTCCCGTTCCCGGTCGCTTTCCCGTTCCCGGTCGCTTTCCCGTTCCCGGTCGCTTTCCCGTTTCCGGTCGCTTTCCCGTTCCCGCTCACGCTTGCTCTCCCGTTCCCGGTCATGCTTGCTCTCCCATTCCCGGTCACGGTAGCTCTCCCGTTCCCGTTTCCGTTCCCGCTCATTTTCTCTTTTACATTCTTTCATAACTTCTGTTAGCCTATAAAACGCAAAATAGATTTGCTAAGACTATATATATATATATATGAATGTTTGTGGGTTAGTTTGTCTATTATAGAAACGGGAAAGCACCCGGAACGGACAGCGAGCGGGAACAGAAAAGCAAGCGTGAGCGGGAATGGGAGAGCAAACGTGAGCGGGAACGGGGCAGCGACCGGGACGGGAAAACGACCGGGAGCGGGAAAGCGACCGGGAGCGGGAAAGCGACCGGGAGCGGGAAAGCGACCGGGAGCGGGAAAGCGACCGGCAGTGGGAAAACGACCGAAAACGGAAAAGCTAACAGGAGTGGGAAAGCAGGTGGGAAAGGAAACGGGAGAGAAAGAGACAAACATTAGAAAAACCTCTAAAAAACCTGGGCAACGCCGGGTATCTCCGCTAGTACATACATAAACACACACACACAGACACACATACATGCACATACACATACATACATACACACATACATACGCACATACATATATATATAGTTCCCGCTCGCTCACCCGCTCCGCTCCGCTCATTTTGTGACGGATTTCAAAAATTTTTTTTTTTTTTTGATTTTCATTGACTCTCAAGGTTGTGTGAAAATTTCATTACGATCGGATGAATGGTGTAGCAATGCATAAAGGACATTAACATACATAAATACATATATACAAACATTCATTTTTATATATATAGATTATTATTATTATTATTATTATTATTATTATTATTATTATTATTATTATTATTATTATTATTATTATTATTATTATTATTATTATTATTATTATTATTATTATTATTATTATTATTATTATTATTATTATTATTATTATTATTATTATTATTATTATTATTATTATTATTATTATTATTATTATTATTATTATTATTATTATTATTATTATTATTATTATTATTATTATTATTATTATTATTATTATTATTATTATTATTATTATTATTATTATTATTATTATTATTATTATTATTATTATTATTATTATTATTATTATTATTATTATTATTATTATTATTATTATTATTAATATTATTATTATTATTATTATTATTATTATTATTATTATTATTATTATTATTATTATTATTATTATTATTATACTAGCGGAGATACCCGGCGTTGCCCGGGTTTTTTAGAGGTTTTTCTAATGTTTGTCTCTTTCTCTCCCGTTTCCTTTCCCACCTGCTTTCCCACTCCTGTTCGCTTTCCCGTTTTCGGTCGTTTTCCCGCTGCCGGTCGCTTTCCCGCTGCCGGTCGCTTTCCCGCTCCCGGTCGCTTTCCCGCTGCCGGTCGCTTTCCCGCTCCCGGTCGCTTTCCCGCTGCCGGTCGCTTTCCCGCTCCCGGTCGCTTTCCCGCTGCCGGTCGCTTTCCCGCTCCCGGTCGCTTTCCCGCTCCCGGTCGCTTACCCGCTCCCGGTCACTTTCCCGCTCCCGGTCACTTTCCCGCTCTCGGTCGCTTTCCCGCTCCCGGTCGTTTTCCCGTTCCCGATCGCTTTCCCGCTCCCGGTCGTTTTCCCGTTCCCGGTCGCTGTCCCGCTCCCGCTCACGTTTGCTCTCCCATTCCCGCTCACGCTTGCTTTTCCGTTCCCGCTCGCTGACCGTTCCGGGTCGCTTTCCCGTTTCTATAATAGACAAACTAACCCACAAACATTCATATATATATATATATATATATATTGCGAATAAACTGTGGAATCAATAGCTTTTCGTTTAGGTGGCATAATTAATTCGATAGAAAGATTTGAAATTTGAAATTGTATTTTTTCAGCCAATTTTCAATATATGACGATGTTTTAAAGGAAATAGTTTTGTACTTTATATATATATATATATATATATATATATATATATATATATATATATATATATATATATATATATATATATATATATATATATATATATGTGTGTGTGTGTGTGTAGTTCCCGCTCGCTCACCCGCTCCGCTCCGCTCATTTTGTGACGGATTTCAAATTATTTTTTTTTATATTTGATTCCCCTTGACTCTCAAGGTTGTGTGAAAATTTCATTACGATCGGATGAATGGTGTAGCAATGCATAAAGGCCATTAACATACAAACATTCATTTTTATATATATAGAAGAACACTGTAGTTTCAATTGGATTTTAGGATCCGTTTGAGTTTGTTTATAATAAACAAATTGGTATGTTGAAAAAAATAAAAAATAAATGTTTGCAAACAATATCAAACAAAGTAATTCAATTTTTAAATTTGCGTTTTTATTATTATATATTTAAACAAGTTTTTGTTATAAATAAACACGCGGACTTGTGGAATCGCTCACTTTAATCTCAGTTTTGTGAAGAATTCCGCAATAATAAGTGAAAATCTTTTGTACAAAATCTTATTATTCACTATTATAACAATATCTAAGTTATTATTAGTTATTTCAGCTATTATTTTCGAAGAAAAAAAATTGTTAAAATTTTCGAGTAGCTTGATGTTACTTCTGTGCCGACCTTAATCTCGAAACTGCAAAAAGCGTTTACGCCTATACTAAAACACTAAAATATACAAAATTAATTATTTTAAAAGATTAACTAAAACTTTATTATGTATATTAAATGAATATTTAAAAAAAATTTGAATACAATCGTTATATTCCAGTAATTTGATAGTAAAATGAAATGGCTAAAATGGTTCCGTAAATCCAATAATTTGAATTGCAGTTTTCTGCTATAAATGCTATTTTGAAAAAAAAAACAAATTTACATAATTGTTTTGCTTCATTAATCAGTGGTACCTACATGAAAAACAAATGCTACTGTAAATAAAATAATCATTATTATAATGGTTCAAACAATTTAAAGCACGATGTTTACGATGCTTAAAATCCGCTTTACTTTTTTATAATAATTTTTAAAGAATTCTGTTTTTTGTCTGCTGGTTGTCATATTTTAAATATTTGATGGAAAAATGCATTTGACTTTATAAAAGTTCTTAGTTTCACTTATATGACTAAGAAATGCTTATGTTCCAGTTTACGATTATCTAAAAACCGGGTTCTGGTTCATGGCTTTTAAATTTTAAGATTTTCAATTTACAAAAATTTCATTTAAACAGTACCAATTTTTAAATTTTTTTCTATATAAACTTCATCGCCGGCCTTGCTTGCTTGTATGCAAAACTTAAAAGTGAAATTTAACTAACTTTCCGTTATCCAATTAAGCTGAAAATTTTAATATATATTATTTTTTAAAAATTTTCTGAAATTTTTGTTTTACTTTTTAATTTAAAAAAATTATCTAAGTTTTGAAAAAGCAATAATTCAAACGTTAATAAATTAATAAATAAATTTATAAAAAAACTTTCATTAAAAAAGTTCTGCATTTAATGAAAAATCGCCGAATCATAATAAATGTAATAAGGAATTTGTGAAAAAACCTGGATTTTATGGCTAACTTGTTTGTTTTTGGAGAAATACATATGAAGCAGAAGTTGGCTGCGCAGCTGGATCCCCGAACTATAGTGCAAAAAAAAGTTCGTGCATTGGGGTTGTGCTATAGATCGTTGGAAAGGTATTTAAAAAAAAATATAATGGTGTAAAAATAAATTTAATATTGCAAAAAATAAAAAAGTTATAGGCGAAAAACCGTCGCCGTCCCTATGTAAATGTATGGAGACGATTTTTCATACCCTGATCTATATTTTGCTTCATAACTTTTTTATTTGTTGGACTATTTTCCAAAAATTAGTTTCTATGTTTAGCTAATATATTTGTCTTTCTAATGCATTAAGCTAGAACCCCAATGCAGTCGAAAATTTTAATCTACATGGCTCCAAACGCAAGTGAAAAATCGTCCCTATGTAAATGTATGGAGACGATTTTTAGTGTTCTGTTTATCAGATCATCAGCGATAAAATTGTTTTCTATAACATCAATTTTCTGTATAACATCCGTGATTTTAATACGGATAAAAAAACAATAATCGGCAAAAAATTATATTACAGTCTGGAATTACACCTTTGTACGTGGCATTAATCATAGCATAACTTCATAGCAGAAAAATTTCTGACATGTCACTGTTAGCAGATGGCGAAGTTGAAGACAAGAGCATTCAAAATTCAAAGTAAATAACGATTTTACAGTCAGACAGCATTTACGCGGGAGTTTCAGATTTGTTGTAATTTGTAAACTTTGCTTTTCAGCAATGAGAGTTGCCTTTGAGATGGTCAAATCAGCTCCTCAGAAATTCACTTTACACTTGGCGTATTCGGACTCGAATCCATGCACGAATAAATGAGAGTGAAAACTTACAGACATGGAACTGAAAAAAATTGAAAAAAAAACCCGCCATCTTTGAACGCCCATAAATCCATATTCGGAATAAGAATTAAAAAAATTCTACCCCCATCAGATGGTCCCATTCAGGGGTCGTCTTCTCATGTAGAGTGCAGCTCCGTTTCGCCTGATGGCAGAGGCGTGGATTCAGCAAAATGTTGAGGGGGCGAAGATTTTTTAACTTTAACCCAGAGAAATTTCAAACAAAAATGACCATCCCAATATACATTTGTATGTTGTATTTTTGTAAATCATCATATTAGCTAAAAAACGGTTTAGAAAAAGTTAACTTTTATTTAATATTGAGTGCAGGCAAAAAGCGTTTAAATTATGAATGTAACAAAGGGTATCGACGTTCTTTCATTTTTACAAAATTGTCCACTGAATCATCAAGATCAAATATGATAAATATTGCTTTCATCAACTAATCTAAATAGTCAACCGTGTATGAGCTAATAAAACTAATTTAAAATGAATTGGAAAAATCTTGGTGAGAGAGCTCAAGCAACCGTGTAGGATAAGAATATGCTAATTGTTCGTCAAGCTAGGACAGATACACGAGTCTAAATTTCATACGAGTTCGATCGGATGGACCGAAAGCAATCAATCAATCAATCGATTAAATTTCTATAGCGCTATTTCCTTGGCGTTCAATAGTGTTCGGACACGAACTTATTAAACAGATAAGTTTTAAGCCCCCGACGGAAAACAGAGAGAGAAGTAGGAAGAGAGTTCCAGAGAAAGGGACCAGAGTAGGAAAAAGAGCATTTAGGAAAAGAATGCTTAACAGAGAAGATACGAAAGTGGCTAAGAGAGAAAGATCGAAGACCAGACTTAGGAGGGATTTTTATTAAATTAGGTAGGATGGAAAAGAGCAATTTCTAATTTTAACCTTAGTAAGCAAATTTTAAAAATCACCTTATATTTAAGAGGAAGCCAGTGAAGAAGAACAAGAGATGGAGAGATAATTATAAGAAAAGTAAGAAGTGCGAGAAACTAAGCACTAAAAGATTGAAAAATATTAGCAGTAGGTAGATTATAAGTAGATATAATTCAAAAAGTTTTTTCCTGGGCATTACAGTGGAAAACATTTGGGAAATTATTCCTGATTAATCTACCCTACATCACATTCTCAATTGCTCCTCGCTTTTGTTTTGTCGCTTAAACTTTAAAGTCGAACCGTCATTTTGTGTCTCCTTACAATGGCATTCTCAATTGCTCATCGCCTTTGTTTTGTAGCTTGAACTCTGAGGTTGAACCGTCACTTTGCGTCTCCTTTCTGTTTCTTTTTCTTCCGCTTTTGTTTTCTTTTTGTTCGAATGCACAAAACACATTTCTGTTTTGTTTATATTGCTATCCAAATGGTGTAAGTGGCCGTTGGCCCTGCTATTTGACGACGTAATAATAAATAAATAAATAAAAATAAATAAAATAAAATAAAATAAAATACTGTTTTTATCAAATAATCTAAATACTCATTCATGGGTGGAAAAATCTTGAGGGGGCCGTGGCCCCCCTCAGCCCTCCCAATCCACGCCTCTGCCTGATGGGGTGGCTGTAGCGTGGGTCAAAAAAATAGTGCCGAATACGGGGTACCGATTTTTGAGCGCTCATAACTCCGGAATCGAAAATCACGTAACTCTGCAATTCAAACTCGAATTAGGGCACATGGACCCCTATGTTGTTTTTGAGTTTGTTTTTTTTTTAAGATCACGTGGTTCCGGAGATATTCGACGTCGAATCCGTAAGCGTTTATAGCCCAAAAGCGAAAGTAGGCGTAGTCGCACAAACTTCCGGTTGACCCCCATGAACCTGTAAAATCTCAGGTTGCTGGCTATTACCGTTTTTGAGAAATCGCGATTTCCTGCTCGGATATTTATCCCTCCGGCTCATAGGTCGTATTCAACTATAGCTGACTCGCTATAAAGAAGTCCTTTACAATGATTTCACTTGGCATGCGGCCCATGGCTGATGATGTTAACCAGCTTTTCAAAGCCGTCGACAAAAACGGTTTAAATGAGTCTTAATACTTTTGCTTTAAGGCTTATATAAATGTATCAGACTATTTATATACATATCGAGCCATCAAGAATACCTATTTAGAGATTAAAAAAAATTGGCTGGTCTCACGTATTTATTGTCCATCTCCTTCAATGCCATTCACTTTCATGATTGGTGATAAAAATAGAATTGAACATGCAGATTCTCTTAGAAATATTGTCTGCTATCGTTGAATTAGCTCTTTATCAGGCATCTAAAACACTACATATTTGTATATTTCTATTTGGCTTTTTTACAACTATGACATTTTTCGTTGGCAAAAATCACGTCTTTATTAGGGTACTAAAATCAAGTCTGACCTACTTCCTAATTAAACGGAGCAACGTGGACGACGCACGTTAAAAGAGTGCCAGCTCTAGTTGGGAACTATCATTAAACTATTTAGTAAAAATTTATTAACCAACTAGCGCAGGGTACCCGGCGTTGCCCGAGGTTTTTATAAATTTTTCCATCGTTTTCTCTCTCGCTCCCGTTTTCTTCCACGCTTGCTCCCCGCTCCTGGCTGCTTTCCCGCTCCCGCTTGCTCTCCAGTTCTATTCAGAATGACTATCTCATATATAATTTTTCAAAGCAAGCTAAAATATATTTTTTATTTAACAATTACTAAAAAAAAAACTTAATAAAACTTCAAAGCTTCTGTGTTGTGAATTTCCCGTAATGAAAACACCTTGATGGAGTTATTTTATTAACCTGTGTACTTTTAAAAGAGATTCAATCGAGGTAAATGGCGGTCTATTATTTGTCGGATTACTGTCCCGGTATTAGTACGAACGTGACAGAAAGATCGAAGACAAGTTCCTAACATATTTTGTCTCTTTTCACTTTTCAACATTGCCATGGGTGCCGAACATTGGATCGGGAAAATGGTTAGTGATTGATTTATTATTTGAATTTCATTATCATTTATTTTATAATCAATACTAAAAGACTAAATAACGACTAAAATTAAAAAAATACTGATCTGAAGAAAACAAAAAGACCAACAATAATTATAATGAAACATGAAGCACTGCAAACTTCCAAGTCAACATATATATAATTATTATAATAAAATTTCTATTTTAATATTTGCTTCATTAAATGCATAAAAAATCGCTTTTTATATTAAGTTCAAAGGAGGGAGTCAGTTTCTTGAAAGCTTGCTGTCCATTAAAGTGGAAGCCATTGTACTATTTGTTAGTTGAAATTCAACCGTTTTTGTGATTGTTATTTTATTATTTGTTTTCTTTAATTAGTGCAAACCTTTTTCTATCCTTCACAATATACATCACAAGATGAATTATATCATCTTTTAAAATGCTCTGATACTTTGATTAATAATTAACTTTTGTATAATATTGCTGGATAATTATTTATTATATTTGTATGTTTGCTACATTATTTTTGGGATAAAAATATTATTACAAATTTCGATTGTATTTCATCGGAATAAAAGCTGCACTGTTATTGTCATTACTTATAAATTATCACTTTAAATATTTATGGCTGTTATTGTGATAATAATTAATAATAAAAAATTCTATTACTATTATAGCACATGTACTTTAAGCACACATATATTCACATGTAAATTTACACACTCACACACATGCTTACAATTATTACCGAATTAGTTTTCAGGCATCATGTCCCTGATTGCAGCTGCCATCTGCTACAAAAGTTCCCATCTGCAGTATGTACGCCTTGTTGTTATTGGACAGGAAGACTCTGACATCATCGGTATCAGCTGCTTTTTATTACTAGCTGCTGGAGTAGCAGGCATTCTTGTAGCTGTGGGAAAGTCCTCTGGTCTATTCAACTTCACATTTAACTTGGTGGACTTTACTATGAATTTATTTTTACTTTTATTTTAGTTTTATTATGTATATGTGTATTGTTATGCAATATGGGTTGAATGTGGGCAGATGTACCTGAAATAATTTTGCTCTATTTTTTTTAGTGTGGCTTTCATTTTGTGACAATTTTACAGTATATAATAATTATAAGTTTAAAAAAATTATTTAGATTTTTATGACTTTTATATTCAGTATCTTCTCGCTGTCGTCACGACTTTAGCAGTTAACTTCTTGGTTGTAATCATTCTTTCAGATTATAAAAATCAGGTAATATTTTTAGTAGATTTAATATTTTTAATAAACATTTTCAAACATTATGTTGCAAACCACTAAAAATTTTTTTATTTATTGTATCATAACCCGATTTGATCATTAATTAACAAAATTTCTTATAGTTTCGTTCAGTCAAGTTGTTGTATTTATTTTGTTTTAAAGGTTATAGAACATCTAGACCAAGGAATGGTCAAACAGTTCAATAAGTCCACCTTTCTCAGAAATGACCCGCTGAACTATTATGACCTTGTTTACGCATGGGACAGAGTTCAAATGAAGGTTATCAATTGATCTCAAATTGGTTCATCTGATTATTTAATAATATAAGGTTGTTCAATAGTATTTCTTATGTTTCAAAATCATCTCAATCACCTTGCCAATATATGAGATATAATATTGTTTCATATCTCAGTTGGGGTTTCAGGGCAGTCAATGTCCTAAATGGTCAACTATTTTGAATTTTAAAAAACTTCCTACTTTCAGTTAAAATATAGTCCAACCTAGCATATTTTTTATAGATATGTTCATATAAAAATTTTATAAATGTAACAATAATAATAGTTATAACTATAAATTGATTTATAAATTTATATCTATAATAGATTTATTTGTTATTATGTTTTTTTTTAATTTTTGCCTTTAAAAGCTTTCCTGTTGTGGAGTTTATGGCTACAGAGACTACATGAAGAAAGATTCCAAGCCAGCAAGTATGGAGAAGGTATTAAATTTGGTTGTTGTTAATGAATCTAAAAATGTCTACAAAGATCTTTTTTTAGAGAGTTTGAATTGTTTCTCGGTTAAATGGTTATGTGAATATATATTTCATAATGCTTTTTAATAAATTATATTTATTATGTACATAATTGCAAAAGACAGCATTTTTCAAGGTTTGTCATAATCTGGTTATAATCTAATATAGCCACTACTACTTTTTAAATAATGTCAAAAATGAATTTTCTTTTATGTAAAGAGGAGTGAAAATATTACCTACCTAGTAGTTTCCAAGTTATTTTGTTTACAAAAAACATAACACACAAGTTTCAATTTAAGTTGTCACTACTGTAAGCACCGATTGTGTTCCAGGTTCTGCCGAGTTCGTGTTGTTCTACAAAGAACAAGGCCAGGCTGCTGCTCCACGACAAAACAAAACAGTGTTATGTTGATGCCATGATGGAAGTGGCTTACAGTAATTTTCTAAACACCGAAGTGAGTTTTTCGTATGGGGCTTCGAACTCGCCCAATAGTTAACGATTCAATTTATAAAACTTTGTCAAAATAAATAGTTTTAAAGGTTGGAGATTTGTTTTGATGGCAGGGATGTTACAGCCCGCTAGAGAGATGGTTGGTGCATCTAATCAACAAGATGGTCAGCCTTATTTATGTTGCTGCCTGCTTTCAAGTCAGTTTTTAAAAATGTTTTTATTTTGTTTTCTTCAATTTCATTAACTCTACAAAAAGATCAAAACAAAATAAAAAACCCTTTCCATTCTGTTTTGAAATTTTTTTCTTCAACATTAACGATTTTTTTATTTTAATTTTTAACTATCAGTCATTTATTATTTTATTTATTATTTTACATTATTTTTATTAAAATTTGATTGCTTCAACAAAGGCGTTTGTGGTTCTCTATATGAGCTTCCTCGGTTATAGAAGAGCTCTGGCAAGAAAAACTTAATATTCTCCTGCACTCAGTTTTCAACAAAGCTAAGAAGGGTTAACTTTGGTTACTTTCCGTACATCTTGTTTATTAGGACCTGAAGAGGCAAACAGGGTGTATCTCAGGGGCAAGCTAACATGAAATGTTTTGTTCTTGCATCCTTTTATTATCAGAATCTGATGTAATGGTTTCTTTTCTACAGTGTTGATATCGACTCACCAAGTGTGATAGCCAGTGTTAATAAAGTGCTTTACTTGTAATTGTAATGTTGCCATTTACGACGTGTTTGTGTTGTTTTTAAATCAAGAATTTTTATTAAATTAGTAAGCATTTGTTGTCTTTAAAATTATATTACACGTGAAACTTGAACAAACCAAAAAATAGCACCCTATACGTTTTTAAAAGCTGACTGTTTTTTATTTTATTTAAAAAATATCTTCCTGGCATTATAATGCTTTTGTTAAGTGCATTCTGTTTCGTTTGTGTGGAATTGTACGATATTCATTCGGGTTCACCCATGTTTAAAAATAACTAGTTATAAAAATTGTTATCATTGAAGCCTGTAAATTAAATAGTAAAACGTTGAAGATGTTGCAGAAGGCGCTGTATTAAAGTTCGCATTTTCACCAGATATGATGTGGTATTAATAATTATCTATGTGTAATTAGCTTGTTTGTCACGTCTTGTCATCTCTTTCGTAATTCGTTTAAAAGTCATTTGAAGTTTGACACTGTTGTTGTTTTGCAATATTGTAATTTTACAAACGAAAAACAGAAAAAGGTAAACGTTCACATTGACGGCACCCACTTTTTCTGCTTAGAAAGTTTAACCAGGATTTAGCAAAAAAAAACAACGTTCGTTGTAAATTTAGAAACTTTTAAAACGATAAATAGTACCCTTCAATGAACTCTTTACATTGCAGATGTGAACGAGATTGTATTACTCCGCCGATTCTAAAAATAGTGTGCCGGTAATGTGAACTTTTACCCAGAAAAAAGCGAACAGAAACAAATTTTTTAAATATACATCGGCACGAAGCGTAAACGGATAATTGACATTTTACCGGAACCTTCGCGCCAGAGCCGAGCAGACTAACGTTTGTCGTCTGCCTTTCTAGCAAACAGTGACCAAGTGAGGAGGGGTAGTTATTTTTTTCCTATGTAACTTTTTCTTTGAAACGTTTTCTTCGTCGGTCTAGGTTGAATTTCATCTTTTCAGAGGGATTTTTAACTATTTTGACAAATTGATAACACTTCCTTGCGTTTATTGTTCTCTCGTCGATACCTTTAGTGATCATCTGAAAGTTCATTCCCTCTCGATTCCGTTGTTTGTTTTTTCTATTTTTTCTTGATCTTCTTTCGCCATCGACGCGGTCTAAGATTTTATCTCCAACGTCGAGATCTTTGTTTCTGCCATCTGGCGTCGTCGCTTTTGTTGCGGACACGTTTTCAGCTCCGGATGTTGACTGGTTCGTGCGTTTTCTGTTTTTAGGGATGTGCCGATGTGACTCTAGCCCGCCGGAGTTTTTTTTACTTCCCGCCTTTTTTTCGAGACGTCTTCTCTTGCTCTTCGTCTGCTTTCGTATTTCCCATTTGGCTCCGTGAAGTGCTCGTCCGGTCCGATGAAAGCCAATCAACCACGCGGGATTCGCCACGGATCTGTATTCGGTGTAGTAGCCGGGCGAGAGAAGCTCGTAGAAGTAGCAGTATTTACCGTCGCCGCTGTGCTGCAATGTGAATGTGTTAAATGTGAATGTGTTAAATGTGAATGTGTTAAATGTGAATGTGTTAATTGTGAATGTGTTAAATGTTATATTTAACAAACCAAAGTATAACACCATTAACACCATACATACGTAAAAGTTTATGAACTATTTTTTTATTTAGTTTGTTGTTAATGAGGCAAAAAGATGAATGCTGAGAAAAATTGTTCTTTCTTCCATTATCCAAACGAACCTTCAATACGAATTTCAATGCCGTATTTAAAAACCATATTTCTTTAATGGAAGAGAAAGGGGTAATAGCCAAAAACCAAATAGCATAAATCAGATATAAATTAAGAAATTTAATCATTAATGAAGGTTAAAACTCTTTTATTGCCACTCAGGTTGGCATGTATAATTCAGATATAAAATAGGTAGCAGTAAAACTTAACTGTTTAATTATGTTTTTTTTCTAACCTCTTTAAATGTTTACATTTCTTAACTACCTCTTTGCTTGCTTGACCGCTTGATGGCCTGCTTGTGGTAAAATCTTGCAATTGAAAAATAACAAACTTTTCCCTCATTCAATCAAGCTGAATGAAGCTCGAATCACAAACTCGCTCCTTTTGACAATTTTCATTTTTAAAAATTCATTTTATACGTTCTAAAATTTTGTAAAAGTTATTCTTTAAAAAAACGCTTGTTTAAAATAAGTTTGTCAATTTCTTTATTACAAAAATTTAGTATTTTAAATGGCACATCACATGACACGATACAAGTTCACAAGACCCAAAGTAGATAGGTACTTACATTTCGATGGGCCGTGTGGACGTTTGACTAAATGCACAGTTGTACATTTGTACCCGCTTGATGTGCTTAAGAGCTATAACAAGAAGTCTATGAACCGGCTCTAACCCGAGCCGTTTGATATTTTTATACTATATTTTATTTTGTTTTTTTATTTTATTTTATTTTATTTTATTTTACTTAATTCTAAACCACGTGCAAGTTCGAACCGGTGAGCACCCACTAATTGGTTTACCTGGTTCTCCATAACCATAACGAGCTGTCAGTCGGCACTGCGATTTTTCAAACGTGGCGATAAGGAATGCCAAGCATTCTGAAATTCCACGCCGAGAATCCAGGTACTACTGACGGAATGTGTACATATTTTTATGTGTTCTTGGGGTGTGTTTTGTTGTTAATGCTCCCTTTTAATTGTTTGAGAAATGCTGCAAGTCCTCAGAGACCACCGCTGTGTTGCTTTTACAAGGAGAGTGATTGATGATGATTCAGATCATCTTCATCCAGAAGCGTTAGGTCGAGATTTTTTTTGGTCATCCAAAAAATGTCTTGATGTAAAAATTGTAAAACAATAAAAACAATGTTATTTTGTTATTTTAAAATTTCTGCAACATTAAAGGTGCAAAATGTATTCGAAAATGATAAGTAAATGCACAAATCAGCACAAGTAGGAATGTACGTATTGTGTCTTATACGAAAACGAACGCATCATATTATGTAAGTAGAAAATGGTTATAATGCATTATTATTATTATTACAATAATAATTGTAACTTCCACAATGAACCTGATATGCAGATATGCACCACGAATCGCAATAACCTGTCGTCACTTTTTCGCCGAAGACGAGATTTCCTCTATAAGTACGTCATCCATGATACGCAAGTCGTCGTTCATGAAATATTTTAATTTTTGTTTACTACTGAATTATTATATATCGCACTGTTTTTTGTTATGTTTTAATCGGTCCATCCTCCCTCTCTCTATCTCTTTATCTCTCTCTCTTTATCTCTCTCTTTATCTCTCTCTCATTTCTTGTTTCTGTCTATCTCAATTCCTTCACGTCTGTCGTCCAGCAAGATACTCGGTTGAATCGTACGCTCTGTGAAATTTAAAGAATCCGTAACACAATTATAGCAATGCGGCAGGAAAAAAATAGACTTACATTTTAAAAGAACACCCTCAAGATAAAAGAACTATGTAGAGAATTCCAAGCTCTCTAAAATCGCTCATATTTGTCATTCGATACTCGCGAGCATCCGGGAAATTGATTACATGTCGTCGCCATGGCAGCAATTTGGACGCACACGTGGTGCGCACGCGCGAAAAGAAGTTAATCCGACGGAGCCAATCATCGCCCGTACGTACGTACGTACGTCGGGTCGTGATTGATTTCGATTGGCCGATTTTTACGGACGACGTCACTCCGCGGGATGGATGGATGGTTGCCATGGTTTCGGGAACAGGGTACGTTCAATCGAAACCAAATCGAGTGTATAGGGTGGGCGTACACCTGGTACCATTTAAACACAGCATAGTGGGGTCCTAACTCCTAAGAAATGTAATTCCCCGTTGGTTTCGAATTTTTGTTAGAATTAGTCTCCGACAATAACTGCCCGGATATCGTACAGGTTCATATTAATTATTAAGAAATCAATTACTACGCATGGACCTTGGTGTTATAACATATGACCACCTGGTTTAGAAGAAAAGTTTGATTTTATATTTGAATTAAAGTTATATTTGTTTGTCTGCTTGACGATATATGAGACAACCATTGATCAATAAATCAATAAATAAATAAATAACTAAATAAATAAATCAATCAATCAACAATCAATCAATCAATCAATCAATCAATCAATCAATCAATCAATCAATCAATCAATCAATCAATCAATCAATCAATCAATCAATCAATCAATCAATCAATCAATCAATCAATCAATCAATCAATCAATCAATCAATCAATCGAGTTGAAGGTTGCACGTATGTATAATGTATAGTAGATGGATTGCAAAATAAAATTTTAAATAGTTGTTTCCATTCGATAATTATCTTTTTTTAACTTTTATTAGTCTAAATGTTTATTTTTTATTAGTCACAGTTTTATTACTGCAATCTTTTTTTTTTAATTTTCAATAAAGAACTAGAGTGATTGAGAAGTTACTACTAGGTAACATTTGAGTCATCATCTTAATGTAAGTAAGACAATAAATAGAGAGTTATATTTGACCATTGGTCATGAATCGCTATGCTTCGTCCATAAGATTAAATACTGACCTTAACAATTAGCTTGCCATTAGAATTGAAGCAGATGAAGTCACTGCTGAAAGCGCTTTGCAGTCGAATCCTACTGTCGATCCACTTGCTTTCGGCTTTTATGTGGACTGAGAATATAAAAAAAAATAATAATGCCAGGTGATGATTATGATGATGGTGGTGGTGATGATGGTGATGATGATGATGATGATGATGATGATGACGATGATGAAGATGACGGCGGTGGTGCTGCTAGTGATGATGATGATGGTGATGATTATGATAATAATGATGACATATAAAATAATGATTTTGATGATGTAAATAACGTTTGACAGTTATAGTTACAGTTGAAGTTCTTCAACCATTTTACAGTTATCGATAATAAAAGTAGCAATTTGACAAAAATCATATTTCCACTGTGCTTCCCACCTATCAAATAATTGGCTATAGAAGAACTGAAAAGCAAAGAAATAAAAATAAAAATGAAGTTTGTTTGTTTGTTTTTTACCGAAGTCGCTTTCGAAATCTCCCGTAGCGTCAACATTTCTTCCTCTGATCTGAACGTTCGATTGGGAGCAGCGATTGAAGATGATGTAGTGATTGGTGATTGATGGCGTCCCGTCGTGTTGCACCCCGTCATCGTCTGCATCTCTGAAGATGCTTGCCATCCTCGCTAGACGTTTCAAGAGATCGATATCGTAAGGACCTTTGATGAGCAGGTTTGGCTCTGCGTTGAGATATAGGGGCAGTTTGCCAGAAGAATTGCCGCTCTTGAGAGCTACAGAAGTGTTTGGTTTATTGTGGTGCTTGTTTGAAGTGAAGTTGGTGCTCGGGACGTTGTCAGTTTGCTTCTTGTTTTGTTGTTGTTGGTGTTGTTGGTGTTGTTGGTTGTTGTCGTCGTCGTTTTTGTTGTTGTTGAAAGATGTAAAATATTTGTCGCTGTGCGATGGCCGGTAAGATGTTGTTGAATTTGAAGACGACGACGATGATGATGATGAATCATACACAGTACTTGTGACCTGTACACAGAGCATCAATGAAAGTCTAGATATTTATTTTTTAGATTCAGTTAATATGATTATCATCACGATGATGATGATTAATGTTGTTGTTGTTGATGATGACGATGACGATGAAGATGACGATGATGATGATGATGATGATGATGATGATGATGATGATGATGATGATGATGATGATGATGATGATGATGATGATGATGATGATGATGATGATGTTGTTGATGATGATGATAATGATGATCATAAAGTTGATGATATTGATGATGATGATGTTGATTTTGATGATGATGATGATGATGATGATGATTGTATTATCATGAACAAGAATAACAACAATAATAGTTATGTTATTTCATAACAACGACGAGTTAATCTAATTTAGTATAAAAATTCAACCAGACGGTTTGCATGTGCAACGGAAAAAAAATTCACACATGAGTACACGTGTACAATTTTGTACTGAAAAACGATATTATTAACCGTTGAATTGAGCGGGACTTAAATTTAAAGTGATCGGTAATTTTTATTTTTTTTTTCAGATTACCCCATTAGACGCTAGTTAGGGGATCGAAAGCTTGATTATGAAAAATAAGAATAAAATCAATTGATGCCGTATAAATATAAACAGATAATGTCATATAAACATAATGAAATGATGCTATATAAATAAAGAGAAAAAAGTAAGAGAGAGAGAGAGAGAGAGAGAGAGAGAGAGAGAGAGAGAGAGAGAGAGAGAGAGAAAGAGAAACAATGACAAAAACCCCAGTCAATGCCGAGAAACCCTGCTAGTTTACTATAAATGTAAAAAATACTATAATGTCATATACAAAATAAAAATAATCTGATATGAATATAAACAAATAATTTAATATGAATATAAACAAATAACTTAATATAAATATAAATAAATATAATATAATAATTAAATAAAGTTATATTTCGTACCGGAAACGTTAGAGCAACAGGAAGAGCGAGTATTGTACTGTGCAGAAGTATCCACCTGATATGTAGTGTTTAATAATTAATTATTATTTATTATTGAAGCACTTTTAATTAATTATTTCAGTTTGTTTCATCAACAACATTTATTTTATCATGTAATATTTAATATCGGATTGGATGAAAATATAAAATAAGAAAACTACTTACCGAAGTAACATGCTATCCGGTGATGACAAATACTTCAGCATGCCAAGTAGAGCGGTGGTTAAATATTTATCCAGAATTATCTTACAAGCTCTCGAGTAGAAATTAATTATATTCCTAAAAACAATTCTATTGCAATTTTTATTTAAACTGAATAAGAAATCTTCAAACGTGTGCGTCACCTATCCAGGGTCAGACTTCAACTGACATTATCCAACTGAGCGTACAGATATATATATATATATATATATATATATATATATATATATATATATATATATATATATATATATATATATATATATATATATATATATATATATATATATATATATATATATATATATATATATATATATATATATGCGTTTGTTCTATTATTGGTGCACCTGTTTGTTTGTGAAAGTGAAAAGCAAAGATAAGAAAGTAAATTGATGGGAAATACAAAAAAGTATCAACGAGCGGACATTTAACGTCGTTTTTAACTCCGTGATGATCTCAGCAAGCATTCCGTAGAAAGCGAAAGTTGTGTGCCGTATAATGTTAAATCTTTTGTGTTTTATACTATTTTATGTATTATTAATGGTCTTATATATGGTAAATGAGTACGATCTTTTAATCTTATGAAAAGTTTTAAAAAACATAAACTTTTTATTTTTTTAGTTCATGCTCTTTAAATAAATATGTTTCACGTGGAGGTTCTTAAATGTTAATAACATTCTTATGATATTTAACACGTTTTAACATTACGCTACATACGGTTAACCATGAACGAGCTCTGGCTCAGGAGGATACAACATCGGGATTGTTCTTTATATCAATTCATCAATTTTAATCTTTTCCATTATTTTTACCTTTGCAAATACACAAACCGTAATTAATTTTAACAAAGGTAGTTTGGTTTTCAACAATAATTATCTGATAATTGTTAATAAAAGTATCAATTAAAGACATATTTATGTTTTTTCTCCTAATTTATCATACTTATTTTCTAGCGTGTTTTAACCATATATAAAAAATAAGCACCCTATTTTTTCACATAGAGGGCGCATCTATGAAAGCATGGAGAGGGATTAAAAAATATGTGGCTTTATAAATAAACACAATTTGATTGGTAAAATGTATTATATATATATACATTATAAAAAAATAAATTTGACATATTTACATTTTCTGATTAATGAAGCAACATTCTTTTTGATGACCTTTCCAGGCACGTCAGAATGCACGTTATATGCGTAAAAATACGGAATATAAGCCCTTCTCGTTAAATTACACCAAGCAAAATATCATAGCCATGAAGCTGTCAAAAAGGCCACAAATCAAAGAACTGTTAGCGCTGGAAAGTGTAGAATTAATTATCCCAGTTTTAAAATAAGGTTGTAATTTTGAGTAAAATATAATTTTTATACCGTCGTATAATGAATTGCAATGAATCATTATAGCTGTACTTAAACTAATGAAATCGACATAGTTCTATTTATAACGCCACTAGAAGGGCCACAAAAAACTCTAAATATCATTCCCTATAGTCGGACGTCAAAAATATTTTTTTTTATGATAGTTTATGTCCTTTACACCAAGTGTTTTAAGACTGAATTGGCTGAGTAGAAAGCACCTAAGTACTTCCTGTCGTGGATCATAATTTGATCCTTTTAACTTTTCCCTCCTCCTTTATCCAGGCTTGGGACTGGCTCGCAATTAGCGAGGCGGAGTTACGTCAAAAATAGATGTAGGGTCCTATTTATCTATTCTATATATATATATATATATATATATATATATATATATATATATATATATATATATATATATATATATATATATATATATATATATATATATATATATATATATATATGGGCACTATTTACTTATTCTATATATACTTATCTAAACTAATAAAAGCCCTTACTGACTCATCGTTTATTTTCCAACTTGAAGCTTGAATCATTTCAGTTTCTTTAAAAAAAAAGTTAAGCAGGTTTCATTTCCAAATTCTACTCGGAATAATATGAGTTATTGATCAAATCTTACTAAATTTATTATTTAATAAGCAGTTAAGTATCCATATGTTTCTTTTGAGATCAATTCGTTAATAAATAACGTTCTCATCTAAGCTACAAATAAACGAGACACAACGCGGTGTTTCATAGATTCATAGAAATTGAAGAGTAGACAGCGGAAAAAATAAAGAATTACTGTTTACTTCAAGCTGATCCAAAATAGCACTATAAAATTTAATACCTTTTATGATATGTTGTCATTTTGTTTTATATGTAAATAAAGCTTCTTTTGCTTTTGTTATTCGGGCGGCGCAGAATTAACTCAAGACTGTAAGTTTTTGTTGTTGTATTCCAGTAACTCTAGAACATCAAAATTTTCATATGATATGAACACCAAAAAGTGAAAAAAACAATAAAATGTTAAAATCGCAATCAAATAATTATTTTAATACACCAAAGTTTGTTTAAACGACCGAAAAATCCATGTCAATATTCAATCGATGCTTGACAGGTCTCTTGTTAGCGAGCGAGCAAGCAAATTAACTCAGAGCAGGTAGGCGCTAAGCTGTTGAAATGCTTCGTTCCTTTTCTGTTTCCTTCGCATTTCCACAAACGAATTAAAAGTCTCGTTGCAAGATTTCGGTTTCTGATGAAGGTTTGCTTTTGACGTTTTCAATATTCCACTCTTTTTCGTACTCGATTTTTCTTTCAACTTGGTAGTCGGTAGTTTTTCTACCACTGTCGCTGAGGTTTTAACTTCTCGCTTGGATTCTTTCATCGGTATTGTTTCCGTTGTTGAAGCTGTTTTGGTTATTTTCGTTCTAGTTCTACTCTGTTCTTTTGGTCTTTCGCTCATTTTATGGCTGCCGCCGCTAAACTTTTTCAGCCAGCCGAGTTTGTTCTTTTCTTCACTCTTCACATCCGAATCCTTTTGTTTATCTTGGAGTTTTTTGGCATCATTCCAAGAAAAAATTTCAAAATTGGGCTTTTCCGATAGAGCTACGTCTCTTACTACAGTTGACTGCCTATAAGCAACAGACGACATTTGTCCTCTGTTTGTTTCACCTTTCATCTTGAAGCTGTTTCGTCGTCTGAGATAGGTAAGCAGCTCATCGTCAAGCTGTAAATCGTCTTCTCTCTGTTTAAACTTCAACTCAACACCTAGCGATTTTCTTCTAGCCATAGCCAACTGCTTGACGGCGTCGGCTAGCTGTTTGTTAACCGAATCATCAGTTATAGCCGAATTGAGATTCTTAGCTGGTGCGTGAGTTACTGTAGCGAAAATCGTGTTCCCGCGCAAGTTCAGTTGTTTCTTGTTTAAAAGAGATTTTTGAAAAAGATTAGAGAACAGCACGACCCTTTTCTCATTTGCAATTCTGCAACCTTCAAAATCCAGATATTCTTTCTCACACCTGATGACGCTTCCATATTTAGCCATTTCTTCTTCAACCTGAAAATAGATATTTATAAAAAAATAATAGTGGATCTTCATCAAAATAATTATAATTAATTAATCCTTTTAAAACTTTAAAATTATTTGACACAATCTAATGTACGTTTTTTTTAAATTAATTAGTTTAAAAAATAGTTATTTTGGCACTGACATCTGAATCAGACACATAGAGAGGAACGTTTTCCAAGAGAACTCTTACAAAGTGACCGCTTTCTTCTACCTCGCCGAGAGCCACGTCACCAATGCACAGCTTCCTTTTCTTGATCAATTCATCGAGCCTACTGACTGAACTTGTTGTCCTCATGGCGACCCTAATAACGCCAAGTCTTGCTCCTCTGAGCTGGGTTACGCTGGCTATTTCTTCGGGGTCGATGTCGGCCTTCAGCAAGGCCTGAAAAAAAGACAGAATACATATTTTCACTTTGAATCTGTTAAAAGTGTTATTATTACTATTATTATTAAATAATGCGTTGTCATCCATTTTACGTTTATGCTGAACGCTTCAGAGATCTGCTAGTCGGGGAGTTAGTGAAGAATTGATTACTTGACCCTGTCTAAGCAGACATCAGACTCTAGGACATCAATCAAGTAATGTATGAAAAAGTAAAAACAGAATTTTTTAAAATGGCCCCTCGGTCGAACAAGCTTCTAAAAACATGCAAAATGTAAATAATCTTTTACAATTTTTTAATATAAATACATTTTAAAACTGGAAAATTGAATTAAATTTATTTTTTGTTCTTTATCCACCGCTTTGTATAGCGCAGTTTTGAAAACTTGTTTCTAAATAGGATGCTTTGGCATGCTGTCTTGTTGCCACTTGTTGGTCAGCAAGTGAGGAAAATAAAATCTAAAACTAAACACTGTTGAGAGTTTGTTAGCTGCAGTTTAACGCGATTAATAATGAATTTAATTTTCAATGTACATTTTTTTTTAATTTTTGGTTTTTTAAGTTCGATAATTCAGATTGTAAAATTGAACATTATTTAATTTGAAAAATAATAAAAGTAGTAATCATTGGTATTTATCTTTCAATATCTAAATGACTGTCTGTATGTCTGTCTGTATGTATGTCTGTTTGTCTTCTATAAAAATCTAAACCGCTAGACCAATTTGAACAAAATTTGGCATGAAGGTAGTTCTCAAAGGGAAGAATAAAGAAAAAAACTGAAAATTTTTTACACACTTTAACTTAACTTGACTTCTCTGTCTGTCTGTCTGTCAGTCGTCAAATTTTGCAATCGTTTTTAAACTAACTTCCCGATGAGCTAGAGACTTCAAAATTTAAACATACCTCCGAACTAATTAATAATGCATTCTATCAAATTTTCGAAACGATTTGACAAAACTTAATTAAATAATTATTTGTGATATTTTTGTCGAAGTATTTATTTACCATGCTAATATGCTCGTTGTTTATGTAACAGAATTTGGCCTACACAATCGATTATATAAAAGTGTGTTTTAAAAAAAAACTTTGTTTTTGCTTCACTTGTTTATTTTTTATTACCAACAAACCTATTCTATGCCAACAGTGTCTACGTACGAACATACAGAGTTATTGCGCAACAAAATTCAAATTTAATTTAAATAACAAAGTTTGCTCAGTGGCGTGGCCTGGGTTGCAGCCGTCCTAGGCGGGCAGACCAAACACCACCCCCCCCCCTTTTTCTCCAAAAAAATTATCAAGGGAAGAACAAAAAAGAGAGAAATATGAAAAAAAGAGAAAGAGGGAAGGGGAAAAAGAGAAAAAAAGAAAAAAAGAAAAAATGTGAAAAAAAGCAAGAGAAGAAACAACCTTTAAAATTCCGGCAACTCTGTTAGTAAAATTATAAAATAATGAAAAACTACGCATTTTAATACATCAGTCACAAAAACTCCTAAGTCTCTTCGACATAACACGAAGACTTTTTATCTTTCTTTATGTCTCTCTCCTACTCTTTCTTTTCTCACTTCCCTTCTAAGTTCTTCTGAGTCAGACGACAAAAATAAAACAAACCTGTATTATGTCGAAGTCATTGAACTTAGTTTCTTTTACAGGCTTCAAATATCTGGTCAACTCCTGGACTTGATGATCCATAAATGAATTAATAATAACAATAAAGGATTAATCAATTTAATGAGCTCCGTTTGAAATATCCTCCAAATTATTGAATTTAAGAAATAAAATAGATTATTTCATAGTTTAAAATAATAATTATACAATTAAGTTCTTTCAAACACTTTTCATCATCGCGATGTGTTACAGATCATCATCTCTCGTCCGCTTAAATAAGACAGCTAGGCTGCTTCGCTGTTTTTGAGCGCTCAGAATCCGGTCGCATTCCAGGGTCTTGTATTACTGAGCGATGTAGCGCAGTTTGCCGATAGATGTGAAGTGTAAAGAAGAAAATACGCGGTGGCGTCACAAGAGGGGTCACAAGATGGGGACCACACTACTGGGTGACACCATCACATTATGGGGTAACAAGAGGGGCACAAGAGAGGGGCCACATTACTGGGTGACACGTGCTGAAGTGCTTTATCAGTTTAGTCAAAAACAACATTCAAATTAATTAAAATATTAAATAGCAATTCCAGTAATCAAAATTCTGTTGAGCTATGAAAATAATTTTGTTTATTTCACTTAGAACTGTAATGTAGTTTTTTTTCATTAATTCTGTATTTTTTCGAAAATGATGATTCCAACTTGAATCGAACCTGTGAATACCATCTAATAAAAATCTTGGTCTTCTCAATTCGTTCTTCAAGGTTTCGATTGAGTAAAAAAAATGATTAAGGTTCTAGTTATCTATGAAAAACAAGAAGTTCATAGCTAGCTACCCATAAAAATTAAATTTATTTATTACATAAAATTTAAAAATTAAACTTTAAAACAGATGGTTAAAGCATTCGTCGCTCACTTGGCAGAAGGAAACGCAAAACGGTGAGACGAAACGTGAAAACTCAGCACCGAAAAAGTTATGATGAAAAATTATCTGTCTTGTTTGTCGCGAGGGCTGCTGTTTGTCAGGAAAAAGAAAAAAAAACGTAGGTTGTATCTCTCGAAAATGGGTTGTATCTCTCGAAAATGGGTTGTATCTCTCGAAAATGGGTTGTATCTCAATTGTGACACTGACACTAATGAACGAACAATCCACTCACTCGTCAAGAATTCTTCTCTCTTTTTTTTTATTCCAGGAGCGGAATGTCATTTCTGACTGTCGACTAATCTGCGCTCGCACTTGATTGAGCACCAGGGCCGGATTAAGCCATTTTAGTGCCCAATGCACAAACCCACACGGGTGCCCCCTACTGCCAAAAAAAGCTAAGGACCGGGGGAGGGGTAGTCGGAGCCACTTTTCAAAAAAGTCCTCAAAAATATTTTGTGTGGTGCCCCTAAACGCTTGGTGACTGAGGCATGTGCCTTGTTTGCCAAATGGTTAATTCAGGCCTGCTGAGCACAACGTGTTCGATTCATCATTCCCCAGCAGTCCCGTATCAGTGACCTGACCAGAAAAATGGGACAAAAAAGAGAGCAAGCACAACGTCTGTCTATCTGCTACTGGGTAAACATTTATTTATTTATTTGTTATAAACTTCTAAACAGAATAACGCGGAAGAATTTATTTGTTTAATGATATAACCTAGAGTCCTAGACAGAGGTTATTTGTTCTAATCCGTCATACACTTTCAGAATACAAAACGAGTAAGATTGAATTGTGCACTTTGTCTATAAGTTCTGTACCGATATAAAATATTTGAAGAAAAAAAGCAATACAATTCTCGTGACTTATGCACCACTTTTCAGATCGAGGTGATCAACTAAGAAGACTCCAGTATTCAAGTGATCAATTGATGACTGGTGAGCAAGACACAGGTAATATGACGTGTATCACCTCCTCAAAGTTTAATATTCGTTTAACTAAATTCAACATATTCCTAACTCAACCCAAAAAGGACCACACGCCCAATCCTGTTATTTCGATATCAGGACAATACATTTCCTTACAATATTTTCCTGGACAATATTTTCACCAAAAAAATTTTTTCGAGCAATATCTCCCTGCTTCTAAATTGTTTTTATTTTCTATTAAGATTATGTCTGGGATGTTATTCGGGGGATTATCGCGCGGGGGGGTTATGTCCAGAAAAATGATGCCTCAGACTCGATGTCCTCTGAGCGCTGGAATCATACTTAGGATCATACTTACCCAGCCAATCAGGATGTCCGGCCGGGAAATGTAGGGACCAGGAATTATATAAGCGACTATCAGTCATAAAACACTTGGTGTAAAGAACTATAAACTATTTTTTTAATATAATCAACAACAGCAACAACCATTTATCCAAAAGTCAAGTTTTTTTTATTTAAAACTGGATTCAAACATAAACATTTTATTTATTTATTTCTGAAAACTGATATATGTTTATAGTTGAGTCATATTTTTATGGCATTCAATACAGCACCCTTTTAAAGTAACACAATGAAACATCAGTTATATCGATGTAACCATCAGTGACTATAACATTTATCATTACATACTTACATACAAAATCTTTAAAGTCTCATAAAACCAGTCCCCAGCTTAATCATAATCACCACCACCACGACAAATTTATTTAGCAGTGTTAAATAGCTTTCTCAATAAAATAACTGAGATCATCAAACTGGAGATCGCAATCCACTTCAATATCTTCATCAGCTTGGCCGTCGAGTTTTGAGACCCGACAGGAATAATCTATCGGCAGGCTCTTCAGGCGGTCCATGTCGCTAGTTGTTATAACTCCTTTGAAAGTCATGTTTACTTCAGAAGAGTCTCTTTTCACAAACGTCACTGCTCCTTTTAGAACAAATTCGTTCTTCAGAATAAATCTACAAGTTGCCGTTGAATTGAAATCCGATCTGACGTTGAAGCTTTCATCGAAATCGCAGTTGAATTTTCCAAAAGATGAATTTCTACTTCCAACTTGAAGATCGCAGGAAAGGTTTCTTGAACTCGAGCCGTAATCAAGCTGACATTTTTTAATTCCGACGGCTTTGTAAACCATAAGGTCATTCATGTCACTGTGAACGAATGCGAAACTTTCTAGTTTTATTTGCGATGCAGAAGGATCGGCAATGATCTTTATTATGACTTTTTCATCCAGGTCTTTAAAGGAGCCGTCATTTCTACAGCTTCTTCTACGACTACGGTTGTTGTTATCTTTTTGATAGCTGTGATTATTTTTACTACTTCTTCTACTACCATAGCTGTGCTTATCTTCTTGATAGCTGTGATCAGTTACGCACTGGCTAGTTAGTCCGTACGGAAGAAAGTTGGCCGTGTCGCAAACCATATTCAAACATCCCCATTTATTTGCATTTAAACGGATATTAACATCCCTGTCTGACTGTCTGATTAAATTTCTTGATGGTTTTCTATCGTCTAATCTTGATGGTTCAGAAGGATTCTTTCTTTTCTGACACACTCCTTCGTTTAGAAAAACTCTACAATTGACTTCGTCTTCTTCTTTTTTTGGCATCTGGCACGTGATTCTGTGAGTTTCCAAGAAATTAGCAAAACCAGGTGAACGAGCCGATAGCACCAAATCTATTATTCCTTCTTTATTTATTCCTTTTTGATTCAGCTCTGATGACAGTGATAACCAAAGAGTTGCAGAAGCGTTAGCAATTATCTCATCATAAAGATGGTCTTTCTGCTTAGTAAATCCACAGTTTATGCTCACTCCAAGGCCAAGCCAACCGATGGAACACGACGAAGAAAAATCGACTGATCCTTCATCGCTGAGAGCAAACAAGTTGCAGCCAATCATTGAGGTTTCATTATGCACATATCCACATCTAACAAGACCATCTGCTAAAGAGAAGAGATTAGAAAACATTGTTTCCAGCTTAAAGTGAACGTCGTAAGAAAACATTCTAGAAAAATCTGTTGTGCTGAACATATTGCTGACTTTTTTCATAACGACAACGCCATCGCGTATAACTTCACAACTGGACTCAGACGTGGAAAGAGAGGCTTCACAGTTTACAGTGACATCACCTAGGAGTGGAAGACGACTGGAGTTCCAGCAGGGAGCTAATTTCACACGCGTGTCCGACAGATGGCAGGTGACGCTCATGAACCCTCTCGAATCGTCTGAGATGTTGTTTCTACGACAGCTTATTCGAATATCTTCTCCGAGATCAAGAGTAGGAAACGAATCAGTAACATTTTTGTCCTGTGCTAGACTGCCCACAGCTGTTTAAAAAATACAATTTTTTAAACTAAACAGAAACCAATACTGCAAAATAATTCTAAAAGATGTTGAATAAAATTGTATGCTTAATTTAACTATTTGAATATTTACGAAACTAATATTAATAATAAACAATTTTCAACAATTTTTTCAATATTATTTAACATATCTAATTATATAATTTCCTGTTTGCATGTATGCATGCATGTTAGCAATTTCGCATAACGCGGCGGCCGCGGTGGTCAGCAGTTAATAAAATTAGTGCACGCAAGCGTGTAATAAAAGTTATTACGCAATTGTACACTGTCAGTCATGAAAATAAAAAGTGGTGGCGCTGCAATCGCATAATAATATATAATAAGGTTTAAAAATTCGTAACTTTTGACGGGCTATCTTCTCTAGTTTAAATTATAAATAGGTAAAACTTACTGATTGTCATCAGCAGTAGTAGCTGTCCAGCCAAAATGCACAACTTCATTTTTCCAAAGATTGAACAATCTTCCAAATTTAACTCTGTAAAACTCTCCGACTGTTGCCTGCCACAAGCGAACCAATTCTGATTGCAAACTGCTGAAACACTGTTGTCTCACCTCACTTATAACCCGTTCAATTGAAATGAAAAAGAAATTAATTATTTATCTAACGGGTTGTAAGTAGACGCAAACGTCTATATTTATTAATTAAAACATAAGGTGTTTTTAAGTCATTTATTTTTAAATCATTACCTACGTTAAAATGCTGCAAACTTTTATACAAAAAGTCAATTTTTTTCAATTAGGCGCAGGCATAACTACGGTTATGACGTGTGATGTATGAATCGTTTAGTGACTACTTTTTAATTACTTCTAAAGGTGGTACATGTTGAGACGATTGTCGGCAGAAATTAAAATTTCGATTCACTTTTCAGCACGTAGTAAGGTCAAACATTTTCTCCAAAAACAGCTGATGACCAAGACCAAGGGGTGATCATAGATAATTTTCAAAAATATTTCCTTCCAAAAAGCTGCTGACCGGGATTGGGGGGTAGTCGTAGGTACTTTTTCAAAAAAATCCCACTTTTTAGGCCCCGTGACAAGACCGTCTTATTCTTCTTTCTAAATTTTGATTTTATTCTATTTATAATGTCATCAAACAGCAGGGCCAACGGCCACTTACAACATTTGAATGGCAATATAAACAGAAAAAAAGTAATTGAGCGTTCGAACAACAACGAAATAAAAAATAAAAAATGAAAGAATAAAGGAGACGCAAAATGATGTCACACATTACAAAAGCGAGGAGCAACGACACAAAACAAACTGGCAAACCAAATCAATAATATTATCGACAATACCACCATCATCATCATCACCATCCTCTTCATCGACACCACCATCATCGGACAACATTATCCTCGTCATTAACCACTCTGACATCATCATCATCACCATCAAATACAAGAGAATAATTGCTTTCGCACAGTTTCAAAGACAGACAGAAAACGAGTTAAGTCAACTTGAGCAACAAGGCACTTGTATTTAGAAAAGGTACTCGATAACACAACAGTTCAGGTAGGTGACATGGAGTCACAAGAGGGGGGGTCACAATTTTTTTTTATTATAATAGTTTGTAGTCCTTTACATCAGGTGTTTTAAGACTCTAATGGCTGTATGTAGGAAGCACTTAAGTACTTCCTGTCGTGGATCAGAATTTGATCCTTTTTACTTTTCCTTCTTCTTTTTCCAGGCTTGGGACTGGCTCGCAATTAGCGAGGCGGAGTTATGGGGTCACAAGAGGGGGACACCATCACATCATGGGGTCACAAGAGGGGGACACAATCACATCATGGGGTCACAAGAGGGGGACACCATCACATCATGGGGTCACAAGAAGGGGAACCACACTACTGTGTAACACCACCACATCATATGGTCACAAGAGGGGTGACAACACTACTGGGTGACACCATCACATCATGGGGTCAGAAGAGGGAGCCCGCACTACTGGGTGACACTATCACATCATGGGGTCAGAAGAGGGGGACCACACTACTGGGTGACACCATCACATCATGGGGTCACAAGAGGGGGCCACACTACAGGGTGACACCATCACATCATGGGGTCACAAAAGGGAGCCACACTACTGGATGACACTATCACATCATGGGGTAAAAAAGGGGGAACCACACTACTGGGTAACACCATCACATCATGGGGTCACAAGAGGGGGGAACACACCTGGGTGACACCATCACATCATGGAGTAACACTAAAATGTCAAATATAACTAACTATGAATGAATCTATGTTATTATGTATGACGATTTGAAATTGTTTGCAAACGTTTCAGTCTAGCAACAAAAACCTATTATTTCACCCCCTTTCGATTTTCGACTTTTTAGAGGAAAACTTTATTAGATTTTGCCTCTCCCCACTTGTTCATTGACTTTTTTAAAGGTTTTTTGCCCACCCCGTTCGTTGACTTTTTCGGATATCCATGGGGTTAAACATGAAGCTGTGACACGATGAGTTACTGTAATGGGTGACTCGGACCCTTGTGACGCCATTGAAAATGCGTTCCATCTGTTTTTTTGTGCTTATTAAGTCTAAGTACCGATCCATATAAATTGTTTTCTAAATAATTGGTTCAACGTGTTTTCCTTAACGTTAATGTTTTTATACATTTTTACACGTTTTCAATCAGATTCATTTGTCTGTTTTCTGTTGTCGGTTATGGCGGAAACTTCTGATCAATTTTCAATCAACGTTTCAACTGGTTAGATGGCTGAACTATTCGGCATAAACGTAAAATGGATGACAACACATTATTTAATATTAATAATTTTTTGAATAATAATACTTGTTTGATCATAAATACCTGAAAAAGTTCAAGCTTTTGTAGCAAGATCATCAATTATCGTAAAAGTTGTTTTTCGTGTTTAAATTATACTTTCTAGCTTAAAAGGATGTGAATAAATATCAGCGAAAAAAATCAAGATAATGTTTTTAAAAAAAGTCTCACTATATCATCCATTAATAAAATTGAGCAAAAATACTAAAAGTGAAGAAAAATATTAATCAATAGTGATTACGAATGGCCAATGCCCATGAGGTTCTTGAAAGCGACTCGCTGTAGAGCTTATAAAAACATGCATCTGACAAAATGATGTTTACATTAGAGATGCGCCGTACTTATGAATAAATAAGGTGCACTGAAGCTATTAAAGGTTTGTAATGATTTTTTATATAATTGATATCTTGTTGAGTTATTTAGATTAAATATCAGATTAATTAAAATGTTAATTCTTATGACCAAAGACTTTTTTCCGATAGTCAAGTCATATTTTTAGAACCATCATACTAACTTCCCCGCCGGTCTTGCTTGCTTGCTTGAATGTTTGCAAGCCTTGAAAACGAAAATTAAATTGCTTCCCGTCATCCAATTGAGCTGAAATTTGATATATAGGCTCACTCATCATGACAATGTATTCTATTGAAAATATATGTTTTAAAACAGTTTTTTTTTCATTAAAAAAATTCTCGGAGAACGAAATATCTTCTCAAGCTAAACTTTTTCAAAACCTGCTTTTTCAGCCATTTATGGTGCGATGACGATAACCTTGCAGATTTTTTTACTATATTGCCTTTATTTTATTATTTATAACGTGTCAGTAGTTGATATCAAAGATTTCAAACGTCTGATAGACTTATTGATTCGGAGCGAGCTATCAGGACAAATCACGATGGACAAAAAAATTAAAGGCTATGTGGCGCCAATGAGCTTACCACTGTTGTTGTTATGGCATTGTTTTTTCATAATCTATTAAGTTTTTTTATTCCGGTAAAACCTATTGCAGAGGTCTAGCGCAGTTGGTACAATTTATCTATCTGGTATCACACTGAGAATTTACAGAAATCAGGATACTAAATTTTTATAGTTTTATATCTGCCTGCAGAAGCAGAAAATAAGATATAAATTGACAGTAATCCAAAAAAATCTCATAGCACAATCCATAACCACTTGCATATGCGACAATTGGACCAATGAATTCACTTGCTAAAACTTTGTTTTGACACCTTTTCCTAATTTTTTAAGAGCAACCGAGAAAGGGAGACGGGGATAATCTCCAGAGCCTGTACTTTTTGGAAGGCCCGAATCTGAAAAAATTTTGAAAAAATGTAGGAGGAAAAAGTTAAGAAGTCTTTCCGACTACTCCCCACACTCCTGTCATCAGATTTTTTAGACAAAAAAAGATGAAAACTTGAAGGACAGAAGTTTTTAGAAGTCTTTGAATGTGGCCCGGGTTAACTATTTTTTTGGGGCCCATGTTTTCTCTCGGCTGCCCCGCTCCTTTCATATTATTCCCTATCACAAGCCTTGTTTAGACAACCTTAGATAATCAAGTCCTATTTCATGGCAAGGTTCAAAAATGAATCTGGGAAGATTTCTATGTTGTGTCATCGACGTTAAAAAAACATTAGTGGGTTCATTACTGATAGGTAACAGGGCTATTAAATTGCTTGGAGCTGTCACACAGAATTTTTTTCCAAAAATAATCGATGACCGGAAATGTGGTCTGTTTTGCCATATTTTAATAAAATGTCTAAAAAAACTTTTTTAAAAAATTGTCGATAGACGATTGTAAAAGCCAACAAATTTACAAAATACTTATATTTTTTTCAACAGGGGTCGGTTAATCTACTAGAGTAGGTAGGACTGCACCGCTGCACCAGCCGATTTTTTGCTGACCGACTCGTTTTACAAGCCAAATTTCCAGACCGGGCACGTGTTTTTATAGTCCTAAAATCCCTATGCTTGGCACAAAAATCTCTGCCCGGCCTGGCCTGCTGATTTCATACCCGAACCATATATATACCCGTTTGAAAGCCTTGCCTTAAAATCAAGGCCTGTCCCGCTTTCGATAATACAGATTACAAAACGGGTAAATCAAGTCTGACAATGATAAAGTCGCAGAGTTTTATCATCCGTTTAACAAATCAGATGACGAACCAAGATTTTCATTTAATTTTAGCTACTCAATAGTAATTAAAAAAATTGAAGTAGCAAAGGTACGAAATCAGTTTCAATATTAGTATCTTTGTAAACAAGCAGATCGCTCAAAACTATTTTGCACACACGTGGTCTTGTGTAACCGATTTTAAGTTTACGTGAAAATTAAGCCACGTAAAAATAAATTTTTATTTTAGTTTTAATGATCTATACTCAAATGGGTCAAGACATTAAAACCGACAGATCGAAGCCTAAGAAAATGTCCATCAGCAAAGGAACCACCTCAAAATCAAAATTGACAGAAGCTTCTGTTAAACCCAAGCTTAAGGAGGCAGGTTTAGACTAAATTTAATTTTGTTAATGTAAACTTTAATTTTGTGTCACAATTGCTTGGTTTAAAAAGACAGCATTGCAACTGTTAAAGGTTAAATGTAGTAAAGTGTAAACATATTGTTTTTATTTTATGGCTTGTTTTATTTGTCAGTTTTCAGTAATGATCTTATTATTAAGTCAATATGTTTTTTTTAAACAGAAAGGACCTATAAAAGATAGTGTCAATTTAAAGACAAAAAAGCATAAAATCCTCAAGAAGAAAGAAAATGAAAATAACCAAAATGGAAACACATCTGATAAGAGTGAGGCTCAGTTGTTGTTAATTTTATTTTTGAGCATTGTGTTTAAAAATAATGATGATCTCCTAGTATAGCGTCCTGAGTTGATTTCGATAACAAAACCAGGGAATTACTGCGTTAATAATAATAAAATTGCATTAATTGGAATATTTTGACAATGCATTACATTAAATTTTGAGAATTTTATAAAATAATATCTTTCAATTGCTTGTTCTTTGTGAAAAAAAAACAAATCCAAAATTTAAAAAACAAGTAAAAATACTTTGGTCTTTAGGTTCTGTAATTAGAACATAAAATAAAAAAAAATTAATTTAAGTACTAACACTAAAATATAATATTTTAGAAAATTTCCAGATTTCAATAAATGCACTGTCATAATAATGGATTCTATAATCCAAGTTTCAGTTCGATTGAATGATGAAAAGTTTCCTAACTTTCACTTCCATTATTTGTCCACAATTAAGCAAGACCAGTGGTGAAGCTAATATAAAGGATTTATAAAGTGTATCTTCCGGTTTTGAACTGTGACAAATAAGTGATATTGAATCGGAATTTATGATTGCTGTTTTCAGATAGGAAGAGAAAAGCAGAGGAAGTTGAAGAAACAAAAAATAAAAAGAGAAAGATAGAGGTGAATGGAAATGATAAAAAACAGTTGACGTCTAATTTTAAGAAGTCTAAAAAAGTAAATAAAGATGGAAATGTATTGAATAAAGAAGTTGAAAAAGAAAATACTACGCTAGAACATCAAAAAATTTATTTGACTTCTAAAGGTGAAACGATTTTTGAAATTATTGAAAACATTTTCTAAGTTGTACTTGTCACTATTGTTAGAACACAAGTTGCTATTAATAATATTATAATAATAATTCTTATTTATTCTGATAACTTTGTTTTTACAAGTTTTTCAATTTCATCTTTGATAGTTACAATTGTATCATATATCACCTAAAAATTTTTTACATTTTTAGATTCTTTAATCAGAAAAGACCAATTAAAGAAAGGTTAGAATACTTCTGCAGTTTTTGTCCCAGTTGAACTTTGAACTAAGTTCATTTCTGAATGTTTGTTTTCCACTATATAATAACCAATTTCAAGTTATTAGATAAAGAACTGGTCTCACACTTTTCTAATACTTGTTGCATTTAAAAAAAAACAGAACAGAGAGATAAGAAAAGCCTTCTCCTCAAAAATCTCTCTCCCTCTACTACTGCGGATTTGCTGCGTAAGATAATCCCAGGAGAAGTGGTTGACATTCGACTCATGGACATGAAAAGTAAAAAAGCCCTTGGCAAAAAGTAAGATTCCTGACTAGTTTCAGTCTCGTGATGAGAATGAATGATGGTGTTACTAATAGAAATGATATACTCTGGCAGGTTTGCGATCTTTGAATTTACGAGCGAAGATGCTTGCAAGTCAAACTTCAACTCAATAAAATCTCTGATGGAAGAAATGGATGATGAAGTTGTAATTGATTTTGTTGCAAGTGAGAATTGCTGTTAATATTAGATGATTATCTGTACATTATATATCATCATTTGATGTGTGTTATTACAGGTATTTAAATTCTTTTTCTATTAAATTTTTTTTGGAAACAATACTAGAGTGGTAATATTTCCACACTTCAATGTTATCCGTATGTTTACAGTTAATGTTATTTTATTGATATAATGCATTTGACTTCTGCAGGTAAAAATCCGTCTAGTGCTACAAACATGGCTTACGATCAGAGAGGCTTATTTGTGTCAGGTTTTAAACCATCGACCACAAAATCAGACATTGAATCGCTTTTCCCAACGGCTACCTCTGTAGATGGTTCCTTCAAAAAAGCCCCTAATGGTCAGGTTTTGGATGCAAGGTAAGATCCATTTAAGGTTGCTTCTTTATGCATTTTAGGAGACATGGACAATCCAGCAGAACCCTTAGCTTATTTAACCTTGCAGTTTTTTCACAAATGTATCTGCATGGTTATACTTAAGTTTTTATTTTCTAGATGACATACATGTTAAAGTATATAAATTCAGTTAATGAAAAAATTTTAGAGCATTATTTGGGCTAATGAATATTCAACAGCAAGAATTGAAACTGTTGCTATCAATTATCTATCACATTCTAAGTTGCAGTTGTATTTTTCACCAGCAATGTTACGGTGTCATTTTCAAGTAGTGAAGATTGCTTGAGAGCCAGAGCTGCGCTAGAGACCTCAGAAAAACACAAGTTCCTGCGCATCTCCTTCATGAGGGCCGATAAAAGACGCTGTCGTAAGGAAGCAGAAAAGAGCAAGAGAATTAAGTTGAAAAAAAGCAGATGGCAAAAAAGTCATCTGAAAAGAACATTGAAAAGAAATAACTCTTGCACATATGTAAAATTTACAATTTTTATTTGTAAAATTAGGGAAAGCTTTAGTTTAACCTAAAATAAACTCAGTAATACCATTATTGATTACTGTCAAAAACATACAACTTGTTAATTAATCTTATGGTTAAGGCACAAGTCGAGTCATGATCATTTTCGAAAGAATTCTAGCTTATTACTATAGCAGTCCGGATTGCTATCAATTGATATGATTGTGGTTAGTGATCCTAATAAAACTCGGCCCGACAATCACAAAAAAGTGGTCCTTTTTGCTCTAGGACGCTCCGTTTAGGAGATATAGCGGTTTAAAGTTTTGAAAAATCAAAATTGCCAAAACTAAAAAATAACATCAGATCCTAATAGAACTCGGCCCGACGATCACGAAAAAGTGGTCCTTTTTGCTCTAGGACGCTCCGTTTAGGAGATATAGCGGTTTAAAGTTTTGAAAAATTAAAATTGCCAAAATTAAAAAATAACATCAAATCCTAATAAAACTCGGCCCGAATATCACGAAAAAGTGGTCCTTTTTGCTCTAGGACGCTCCGTTTAGGAGATATAGCGGTTTGAAGTTTTGAAAAATTAAAATTGCCAAAACTGAAAAATAACATCAGATCCTAATAGAACTCGGCCCGACGATCACGAAAAAGTGATCCTTTTTGCTCTAGGACGTTCCGTTTAGGAGATATAGCGGTTTTAAGTTTTGAAAAATTAAAATTGCCAAAACTTAAAAATAACTTATTATCTTAATAGAACTCGGCCCGACGATCACGAAAAAATGGTCCTTTTTGCTCTAGGACGCTCCGTTTAGGAGATACTAGCGGGGTTACCCGGCGTTGCCCGGGGTTTTTAGAGGTTTTTCTAATGTTTGTCTCTCTCGCTCCCGTTTCCTTCTTCACTTTCCCGTTTTCGTCGCGTTCCCGGTCGCTTTTCCGCTCTCGGTCGTTTTCCAGCTCTCGATCGCTTTCTCGCTCAGAAGTTTTGTTATCGATTTTCTCTCTTGCTCGCGTTTCCTTCCAAGCTTGCTCTCCCGATTCCAGTCGCTTTCCGCGTTCCCGGTCGCTTTCCGCGTTCCCGGTCGCTTTCCCGTTCCCGGTCGCTTTCCCGTTCCCGATCGCTTTTCCGTTCCCGGTCGCTTTTCCGTTCCCGGTCGCTTTCCCGTTCCCGCTCACGCTTGCTCTCCCGTTCCCGGTCATGCTTGCTCTCCCATTCCCGGTCATGCTTGCTCTCCCATTCCCGGTTACGGTTGCTCTCCCGTTCCCGTTCACGCTCATTTTCTCTTTTCCATTCTTTCATAACTTCTGTTAGCCTATAAAACGTAAAATAGATTTGCTAAGACTATATATATATATGAATGTTTGTGGGTTAGTTTGTCTATTATAGAAACGGGAAAGCGACCCGGAACGGAAAAGCAAGCGTGAGCGGGAATGGGAGATCAAACGTGAGCGGGAACGGGACAGCGACCGGGAACGGGAAAACGACCGGGAGCGGGAAAGCGACCGGCAGCGGTAAAGCGACCGGCAGCGGGAAAACGACCGAAAACGGGAAAGCGAACAGGAGTGGGAAAGCAGGTGGGAAAGGAAACGGGAGAGAAAGAGACAAACATTAGAAAAACCTCTAAAAAACCCGGGCAACGCCGGGTATCTCCGCTAGTACATACATAAACACACACACAGACACACATACATGCACATACACATACATACATACACACATACATACGCACATACATATATATATAGTTCCCGCTCGCTCACCCGCTCCGCTCCACTCATTTTGTGACGGATTTCAAAAAATTTTTCTCTATATTTGATTCCCCTTGACTCTTAAGGTTGTGTGAAAATTTCATTACGATCGGATGAATGGTGTAGCAATGCATAAAGGACATACATACATACATACATACATACATACATACATACATACATACATACATACAAACATTCATTTTTATATATATAGATATTTATATTTAAAACTTAAGAAAAAAAAATTAAAAATATTTTGTATAATTTAACTATAAATTTATTTTATTTTATTTTGTAGAAAAAAAATTTACTCCAACTTACTACCGCTGAGCAAAACGTTTTTTGTCCATAAAACATCAACGGAGAAACCAATTTATTTAAAATTTTACAGGAACCACCGCTTGAATAAGATACATAAGTGTACCAAATTTCAATTAAATCTGTTCGGCCGTTTACATTTTATGTCCGAACAAACAAACAAACAAACATTTCATTTTTATATATAAGATAGCGGTTTAAAGTTTTGAAAAATTAAAATTGCCAAAACTTAAAAATAACATCAGATCCTAGTAGAATTCGGCCCGACTATCACGAAAAAGTGGTCCTTTTTGCTCTAGGACGCTCCGTTTAGGAGATATAGCGGTTTAAAGTTTTGAAAAATTAAAATTGCCAAAACTAGAAAATAACATCAGATCCTAATAGAACTCGGCCCGACGATCACGAAAAAGTGGTCCTTTTTGCTCTAGGACGCTCCGTTTAGGAGATATAGCGGTTTAAAGTTTTGAAAAATTAAAATTTCCAAAACTAAAAAATAACATCAGATCCTAATAGAACTCGGCCCGACGATCACGAAAAAGTGGGCCTTTTTGCTCTAGGACGCTCCGTTTAGGATATATAGCGGTTTAAAGTTTTGATAAATTAAAATTTCCAAAACTAAAAAATAACATCAGAACCTAATAGAACTCGGCCCAACGATCACGAAAAAGTGTTCCTTTTTGCTCTAGGACGCTCCGTTTAGGAGATATAGCGGTTTAAAGTTTTGAAAAATTAAAATTGCCAAAACTTAAAAATAACTTATTATCTTAATAGAACTCGGCCCGACGATCACGAAAAAGTGGTCCTTTTTGCTCTAGGACGCTCCGTTCAGGAGATATAGCGGTTTTAAGTTTTGAAAAATTAAAATTGCCAAAACTAAAAAATAACATCAGATCCTAATAGAACTCGGCCCGACGATCACGAAAAAGTGGTCCTTTTTGCTCTAGGACGCTCCGTTTAGGAGATATAGCGGTTTAAAGTTTTGAAAAATTAAAATTTCCAAAACTAAAAAATAACATCAGATCCTAATAGAACTCGGCCCGACGATCACGAAAAAGTGGGCCTTTTTGCTCTAGGACGCTCCGTTTAGGATATATAGCGGTTTAAAGTTTTGATAAATTAAAATTTCCAAAACTAAAAAATAAAATCAGAACCTAATAGAACTCGGCCCAACGATCACGAAAAAGTGTTCCTTTTTGCTCTAGGACGCTCCGTTTAGGAGATATAGCGGTTTAAAGTTTTGAAAAATTAAAATTGCCAAAACTTAAAAATAACTTATTATCTTAATAGAACTCGGCCCGACGATCACGAAAAAGTGGTCCTTTTTGCTCTAGGACGCTCCGTTCAGGAGATATAGCGGTTTTAAGTTTTGAAAAATTAAAATTGCCAAAACTTAAAAATAACATCAGATCCTAATAGAACTCGGCCCAACGATCACGAAAAAATGGTCCTTTTTGCTCTAGGACGCTCCGTTTAGGAGATATAGCGGTTTTAAGTTTTGAAAAATTAAAATTGCCAAAACTTAAAAATAACATCAGATCCTAATAGAACTCGGCCCGACGATCACGAAAAAGTGTTCCTTTTTGCTCTAGGACGCTCCGTTTAGGAGATATAGCGGTTTAAAGTTTTGAAAAATTAAAATTGCCGAAACTTGAAAATAACATCATATCCTTATAGAATTCGGCCCGACGATCACGAAAAAATGGTCCTTTTTGCTCTAGGACGCTCCGTTTAGGAGATATAGCGGTTTTAAGTTTTGAAAAATTAAAATTGCCAAAACTTAAAAATAACATCAGATCCTAATACAACTCGGCCCGACGATCACGAAAAAGTGTTCCTTTTTGCTCTAGGACGCTCCGTTTAGGATATATAGCGGTTTAAAGTTTTGATAAATTAAAATTTCCAAAACTAAAAAATAACATCAGAACCTAATAGAACTCGGCCCAACGATCACGAAAAAGTGTTCCTTTTTGCTCTAGGACGCTCCGTTTAGGAGATATAGCGGTTTAAAGTTTTGAAAAATTAAAATTGCCAAAACTTAAAAATAACTTATTATCTTAATAGAACTCGGCCCGACGATCACGAAAAAGTGGTCCTTTTTGCTCTAGGACGCTCCGTTCAGGAGATATAGCGGTTTTAAGTTTTGAAAAATTAAAATTGCCAAAACTAAAAAATAACATCAGATCCTAATAGAACTCGGCCCGACGATCACGAAAAAGTGGTCCTTTTTGCTCTAGGACGCTCCGTTTAGGAGATATAGCGGTTTAAAGTTTTGAAAAATTAAAATTTCCAAAACTAAAAAATAACATCAGATCCTAATAGAACTCGGCCCGACGATCACGAAAAAGTGGGCCTTTTTGCTCTAGGACGCTCCGTTTAGGATATATAGCGGTTTAAAGTTTTGATAAATTAAAATTTCCAAAACTAAAAAATAACATCAGAACCTAATAGAACTCGGCCCAACGATCACGAGAAAGTGTTCCTTTTTGCTCTAGGACGCTCCGTTTAGGAGATATAGCGGTTTAAAGTTTTGAAAAATTAAAATTGCCAAAACTTAAAAATAACTTATTATCTTGATAGAACTCGGCCCGACGATCACGAAAAAGTGGTCCTTTTTGCTCTAGGACGCTCCGTTCAGGAGATATAGCGGTTTTAAGTTTTGAAAAATTAAAATTGCCAAAACTTAAAAATAACATCAGATCCTAATAGAACTCGGCCCAACGATCACGAAAAAATGGTCCTTTTTGCTCTAGGACGCTCCGTTTAGGAGATATAGCGGTTTTAAGTTTTGAAAAATTAAAATTGCCAAAACTTAAAAATAACATCAGATCCTAATAGAACTCGGCCCGACGATCACGAAAAAGTGTTCCTTTTTGCTCTAGGACGCTCCGTTTAGGAGATATAGCGGTTTAAAGTTTTGAAAAATTAAAATTGCCGAAACTTGAAAATAACATCATATCCTTATAGAATTCGGCCCGACGATCACGAAAAAATGGTCCTTTTTGCTCTAGGACGCTCCGTTTAGGAGATATAGCGGTTTTAAGTTTTGAAAAATTAAAATTGCCAAAACTTAAAAATAACATCAGATCCTAATACAACTCGGCCCGACGATCACGAAAAAGTGTTCCTTTTTGCTCTAGGACGCTCCGTTTAGGAGATATAGCGGTTTAAAGTTTTGAAAAATTAAAATTGCCGAAACTTGAAAATAACATCATATCCTTATAGAATTCGGCCCGACGATCACGAAAAAGTGGTCCTTTTTGCTCTAGGACGCTCCGTTTAGGAGATATAGCGGTTTAAAGTTTTGAAAAATTAAAATTTCCAAAACTAAAAAATAACATCAGATCCTAATAGAACTCGGCCCGACGATCACGAAAAAGTGGGCCTTTTTGCTCTAGGACGCTCCGTTTAGGATATATAGCGGTTTAAAGTTTTGATAAATTAAAATTTCCAAAACTAAAAAATAACATCAGAACCTAATAGAACTCGGCCCAACGATCACGAAAAAGTGTTCCTTTTTGCTCTAGGACGCTCCGTTTAGGAGATATAGCGGTTTAAAGTTTTGAAAAATTAAAATTGCCAAAACTTAAAAATAACTTATTATCTTAATAGAACTCGGCCCGACGATCTCGAAAAAGTGGTCCTTTTTGCTCTAGGACGCTCCGTTTAGGAGATATAGCGGTTTTAAGTTTTGAAAAATTAAAATTGCCAAAACTTAAAAATAACATCAGATCCTAATACAACTCGGCCCGACGATCACGAAAAAGTGTTCCTTTTTGCTCTAGGACGCTCCGTTTAGGATATATAGCGGTTTAAAGTTTTGATAAATTAAAATTTCCAAAACTAAAAAATAACATCAGAACCTAATAGAACTCGGCCCAACGATCACGAAAAAGTGTTCCTTTTTGCTCTAGGACGCTCCGTTTAGGAGATATAGCGGTTTAAAGTTTTGAAAAATTAAAATTGCCAAAACTTAAAAATAACTTATTATCTTAATAGAACTCGGCCCGACGATCACGAAAAAGTGGTCCTTTTTGCTCTAGGACGCTCCGTTCAGGAGATATAGCGGTTTTAAGTTTTGAAAAATTAAAATTGCCAAAACTAAAAAATAACATCAGATCCTAATAGAACTCGGCCCGACGATCACGAAAAAGTGGTCCTTTTTGCTCTAGGACGCTCCGTTTAGGAGATATAGCGGTTTAAAGTTTTGAAAAATTAAAATTTCCAAAACTAAAAAATAACATCAGATCCTAATAGAACTCGGCCCGACGATCACGAAAAAGTGGGCCTTTTTGCTCTAGGACGCTCCGTTTAGGATATATAGCGGTTTAAAGTTTTGATAAATTAAAATTTCCAAAACTAAAAAATAACATCAGAACCTAATAGAACTCGGCCCAACGATCACGAAAAAGTGTTCCTTTTTGCTCTAGGACGCTCCGTTTAGGAGATATAGCGGTTTAAAGTTTTGAAAAATTAAAATTGCCAAAACTTAAAAATAACTTATTATCTTGATAGAACTCGGCCCGACGATCACGAAAAAGTGGTCCTTTTTGCTCTAGGACGCTCCGTTCAGGAGATATAGCGGTTTTAAGTTTTGAAAAATTAAAATTGCCAAAACTTAAAAATAACATCAGATCCTAATAGAACTCGGCCCAACGATCACGAAAAAATGGTCCTTTTTGCTCTAGGACGCTCCGTTTAGGAGATATAGCGGTTTTAAGTTTTGAAAAATTAAAATTGCCAAAACTTAAAAATAACATCAGATCCTAATAGAACTCGGCCCGACGATCACGAAAAAGTGTTCCTTTTTGCTCTAGGACGCTCCGTTTAGGAGATATAGCGGTTTAAAGTTTTGAAAAATTAAAATTGCCGAAACTTGAAAATAACATCATATCCTTATAGAATTCGGCCCGACGATCACGAAAAAATGGTCCTTTTTGCTCTAGGACGCTCCGTTTAGGAGATATAGCGGTTTTAAGTTTTGAAAAATTAAAATTGCCAAAACTTAAAAATAACATCAGATCCTAATACAACTCGGCCCGACGATCACGAAAAAGTGTTCCTTTTTGCTCTAGGACGCTCCGTTTAGGAGATATAGCGGTTTAAAGTTTTGAAAAATTAAAATTGCCGAAACTTGAAAATAACATCATATCCTTATAGAATTCGGCCCGACGATCACGAAAAAATGGTCCTTTTTGCTCTAGGACGCTCCGTTTAGGAGATATAGCGGTTTTAAGTTTTGAAAAATTAAAATTGCCAAAACTTAAAAATAACATCAGATCCTAATACAACTCGGCCCGACGATCACGAAAAAGTGTTCCTTTTTGCTCTAGGACGCTCCGTTTAGGATATATAGCGGTTTAAAGTTTTGATAAATTAAAATTTCCAAAACTAAAAAATAACATCAGAACCTAATAGAACTCGGCCCAACGATCACGAAAAAGTGTTCCTTTTTGCTCTAGGACGCTCCGTTTAGGAGATATAGCGGTTTAAAGTTTTGAAAAATTAAAATTGCCAAAACTTAAAAATAACTTATTATCTTAATAGAACTCGGCCCGACGATCACGAAAAAGTGGTCCTTTTTGCTCTAGGACGCTCCGTTCAGGAGATATAGCGGTTTTAAGTTTTGAAAAATTAAAATTGCCAAAACTAAAAAATAACATCAGATCCTAATAGAACTCGGCCCGACGATGACGAAAAAGTGGTCCTTTTTGCTCTAGGACGCTCCGTTTAGGAGATATAGCGGTTTAAAGTTTTGAAAAATTAAAATTTCCAAAACTAAAAAATAACATCAGATCCTAATAGAACTCGGCCCGACGATCACGAAAAAGTGGGCCTTTTTGCTCTAGGACGCTCCGTTTAGGATATATAGCGGTTTAAAGTTTTGATAAATTAAAATTTCCAAAACTAAAAAATAACATCAGAACCTAATAGAACTCGGCCCAACGATCACGAAAAAGTGTTCCTTTTTGCTCTAGGACGCTCCGTTTAGGAGATATAGCGGTTTAAAGTTTTGAAAAATTAAAATTGCCAAAACTTAAAAATAACTTATTATCTTGATAGAACTCGGCCCGACGATCACGAAAAAGTGGTCCTTTTTGCTCTAGGACGCTCCGTTCAGGAGATATAGCGGTTTTAAGTTTTGAAAAATTAAAATTGCCAAAACTTAAAAATAACATCAGATCCTAATAGAACTCGGCCCAACGATCACGAAAAAATGGTCCTTTTTGCTCTAGGACGCTCCGTTTAGGAGATATAGCGGTTTTAAGTTTTGAAAAATTAAAATTGCCAAAACTTAAAAATAACATCAGATCCTAATAGAACTCGGCCCGACGATCACGAAAAAGTGTTCCTTTTTGCTCTAGGACGCTCCGTTTAGGAGATATAGCGGTTTAAAGTTTTGAAAAATTAAAATTGCCGAAACTTGAAAATAACATCATATCCTTATAGAATTCGGCCCGACGATCACGAAAAAATGGTCCTTTTTGCTCTAGGACGCTCCGTTTAGGAGATATAGCGGTTTTAAGTTTTGAAAAATTAAAATTGCCAAAACTTAAAAATAACATCAGATCCTAATACAACTCGGCCCGACGATCACGAAAAAGTGTTCCTTTTTGCTCTAGGACGCTCCGTTTAGGAGATATAGCGGTTTAAAGTTTTGAAAAATTAAAATTGCCGAAACTTGAAAATAACATCATATCCTTATAGAATTCGGCCCGACGATCACGAAAAAGTGGTCCTTTTTGCTCTAGGACGCTCCGTTTAGGAGATATAGCGGTTTAAAGTTTTGAAAAATTAAAATTTCCAAAACTAAAAAATAACATCAGATCCTAATAGAACTCGGCCCGACGATCACGAAAAAGTGGGCCTTTTTGCTCTAGGACGCTCCGTTTAGGATATATAGCGGTTTAAAGTTTTGATAAATTAAAATTTCCAAAACTAAAAAATAACATCAGAACCTAATAGAACTCGGCCCAACGATCACGAAAAAGTGTTCCTTTTTGCTCTAGGACGCTCCGTTTAGGAGATATAGCGGTTTAAAGTTTTGAAAAATTAAAATTGCCAAAACTTAAAAATAACTTATTATCTTAATAGAACTCGGCCCGACGATCTCGAAAAAGTGGTCCTTTTTGCTCTAGGACGCTCCGTTCAGGAGATATAGCGGTTTTAAGTTTTGAAAAATTAAAATTGCCAAAACTTAAAAATAACATCAGATCCTAATAGAACTCGGCCCAACGATCACGAAAAAGTGGGCCTTTTTGCTCTAGGACGCTCCGTTTAGGATATATAGGGGTTTAAAGTTTTGATAAATTAAAATTTCCAAAACTAAAAAATAACATCAGATCCTAATAGAACTCGGCCCGACGATCACGAAAAAGTGGGCCTTTTTGCTCTAGGACGCTCCGTTTAGGATATATAGCGGTTTAAAGTTTTGATAAATTAAAATTTCCAAAACTAAAAAATAACATCAGAACCTAATAGAACTCGGCCCAACGATCACGAAAAAGTGTTCCTTTTTGCTCTAGGACGCTCCGTTTAGGAGATATAGCGGTTTAAAGTTTTGAAAAATTAAAATTGCCAAAACTTAAAAATAACTTATTATCTTAATAGAACTCGGCCCGACGATCACGGAAAAGTGGTCCTTTTTGCTCTAGGACGCTCCGTTTAGGAGATATAGCGGTTTAAAGTTTTGAAAAATTAAAATTGCCAAAACTTAAAAATAACTTATTATCTTAATAGAACTCGGCCCGACGATCACGAAAAAGTGGTCCTTTTTGCTCTAGGACGCTCCGTTCAGGAGATATAGCGGTTTTAAGTTTTGAAAAATTAAAATTGCCGAAACTTGAAAATAACATCATATCCTTATAGAATTCGGCCCGACGATCCCGAAAAAGTGGTCCTTTTTGCTCTAGGACGCTCCGTTTAGGAGATATAGCGGTTTGAAGTTTTGAAAAATTAAAATTTCCAAATAAAAAATAACATCAGATCCTAATAGAACTCGGCCCGACGATCACGAAAAAGTGGGCCTTTTGGCTCTAGGACGCTCCGTTTAGGAGATATAGCGGTTTTAAGTTTTGAAAAATTAAAATTGCCAAAACTTAAAAATAACATCAGATCCTAATAGAACTCGGCCCGACGATCACGAAAAAGTGTTCCTTTTTGCTCTAGGACGCTCCGTTTAGGAGATATAGCGGTTTAAAGTTTTGAAAAATTAAAATTGCCAAAACTTAAAAATAACATCAGATCCTAATAGAACTCGGCCCGACGATCACGAAAAAGTGTTCCTTTTTGCACTAGGACGCTCCGTTTAGGAGATATAGCGGTTTAAAGTTTTGAAAAATTAAAATTGCCAAAACTTAAAAATAACATCAGATCCTAATGGAACTCGGCCCGACGATCACGAAAAAGTGTTCCTTTTTGCTCTAGGACGCTCCGTTTAGGAGATATAGCGGTTTAAAGTTTTGAAAAATTAAAATTGCCAAAACTTAAAAATAACTTATTATCTTAATAGAACTCGGCCCGACGATCACGAAAAAGTGGTCCTTTTTGCTCTAGGACGCTCCGTTCAGGAGATATAGCGGTTTAAAGTTTTGAAAAATTAATATTGCCAAAACTTAAAAATAACTTATTGTCTTAATAGAACTCGGCCCGACAATAACGAAAAAGTGTTCCTTTTTGCTCTAGGACGCTCCGTTTAGGAGATATAGCGGTTTTAAGTTTTGAAAAATTAAAATTGCCAAAACTTAAAAATAACTTATTATCTTAATAGAACTCGGCCCAACGATCACGAAAAAGTGGTCCTTTTTGCTCTAGGACGCTCCGTTTAGGAGATATAGCGGTTTTAAGTTTTGAAAAATTAAAATTGCCAAAACTTAAAAATAACATCAGATCCTAATAGAACTCGGCCCGACGATCACGAAAAAGTGTTCCTTTTTGCTCTAGGACGCTCCGTTTAGGAGATATAGCGGTTTAAAGTTTTGAAAAATTAAAATTGCCAAAACTTAAAAATAACATCAGATCCTAATAGAACTCGGCCCGACGATCACGAAAAAGTGTTCCTTTTTGCACTAGGACGCTCCGTTTAGGAGATATAGCGGTTTAAAGTTTTGAAAAATTAAAATTGCCAAAACTTAAAAATAACATCAGATCCTAATGGAACTCGGCCCGACGATCACGAAAAAGTGTTCCTTTTTGCTCTAGGACGCTCCGTTTAGGAGATATAGCGGTTTAAAGTTTTGAAAAATTAAAATTGCCAAAACTTAAAAATAACTTATTATCTTAATAGAACTCGGCCCGACGATCACGAAAAAGTGGTCCTTTTTGCTCTAGGACGCTCCGTTCAGGAGATATAGCGGTTTAATGTTTTGAAAAATTAATATTGCCAAAACTTAAAAATAACTTATTGTCTTAATAGAACTCGGCCCGACAATAACGAAAAAGTGTTCCTTTTTGCTCTAGGACGCTCCGTTTAGGAGATATAGCGGTTTTAAGTTTTGAAAAATTAAAATTGCCAAAACTTAAAAATAACTTATTATCTTAATAGAACTCGGCCCGACGATCACGAAAAAGTAGTCCTTTTTGCTCTAGGACGCTCCGTTTAGGAGATATAGCGGTTTAAAGTTTTGAAAAATTAAAATTTCCAAAACTAAAAAATAACATCAGAACCTAATAGAACTCGGCCCAACGATCACGAAAAAGTGTTCCTTTTTGCTCTAGGACGCTCCGTTTAGGAGATATAGCGGTTTAAAGTTTTGAAAAATTAAAATTTCCAAAACTAAAAAATAACTTATTATCTTAATTGAACTCGGCCCGACGATCACGAAAAAGTGGTCCTTTTTGCTCTAGGACGCTCCGTTTAGGAGATATAGCGGTTTAAAGTTTTGAAAAATTAAAATTGCCAAAACTTAAAAATAACATCAGATCCTAGTAGAATTCGGCCCGACTATCACGAAAAAGTGGTCCTTTTTGCTCTTGGACGCTCCGTTTAGGAGATATAGCGGTTTAAAGTTTTGAAAAATTAAAATTGCCAAAACTAAAAAATAACATCAGATCCTAATAGAACTCGGCCCGACGATCACGAAAAAGTGGTCCTTTTTGCTCTAGGACGCTCCGTTTAGGAGATATAGCGGTTTAAAGTTTTGAAAAATTAAAATTTCCAAAACTAAAAAATAACATCAGATCCTAATAGAACTCGGCCCGACGATCACGAAAAAGTGGTCCTTTTTGCTCTAGGACGCTCCGTTTAGGAGATATAGCGGTTTTAAGTTTTGAAAAATTAAAATTGCCAAAACTTAAAAATAACATCAGATCCTAATAGAAATCGGCCCAACGATCACGAAAAAGTGGTCCTTTTTGCTCTAGGACGCTCCGTTTAGGAGATATAGCGGTTTAAAGTTTTGAAAAATTAAAATTGCCAAAACTTAAAAATAACTTATTATCTTAATAGAACTCGGCCCGACGATCACGAAAAAGTGGTCCTTTTTGCTCTAGGACGCTCCGTTCAGGAGATATAGCGGTTTTAAGTTTTGAAAAATTAAAATTGCCAAAACTTAAAAAATAACATCAGATCCTAATAGAACTCGGCCCAACGATCACGAAAAAATGGTCCTTTTTGCTCTAGGACGCTCCGTTTAGGAGATATAGCGGTTTTAAGTTTTGAAAAATTAAAATTGCCAAAACTTAAAAATAACATCAGATCCTAATAGAACTCGGCCCAACGATCACGAAAAAGTGTTCCTTTTTGCTCTAGGACGCTCCGTTTAGGAGATATAGCGGTTTAAAGTTTTGAAAAATTAAAATTGCCAAAACTTAAAAATAACTTATTATCTTAATAGAACTCGGCCCGACGATCACGAAAAAGTGGTCCTTTTTGCTCTAGGACGCTCCGATTAGGAGATATAGCGGTTTAAAGTTTTGAAAAATTAAAATTGCCAAAACTTAAAAATAACTTATTATCTTAATAGAACTCGGCCCGACGATCACGAAAAAGTGGTCCTTTTTGCTCTAGGACGCTCCGTTCAGGAGATATAGCGGTTTTAAGTTTTGAAAAATTAAAATTGCCAAAACTTAAAAATAACATCAGATCCTAATAGAACTCGGCCCAACGATCACGAAAAAATGGTCCTTTTTGCTCTAGGACGCTCCGTTTAGGAGATATAGCGGTTTTAAGTTTTGAAAAATTAAAATTGCCAAAACTTAAAAATAACATCAGATCCTAATAGAACTCGGCCCAACGATCACGAAAAAGTGGTCCTTTTTGCTCTAGGACGCTCCGTTTAGGAGATATAGCGGTTTAAAGTTTTGAAAAATTAAAATTTCCAAAACTAAAAAATAACATCAGATCCTAATAGAACTCGGCCCGACGATCACGAAAAAGTGGGCCTTTTTGCTCTAGGACGCTCCGTTTAGGATATATAGCGGTTTAAAGTTTTGATAAATTACAATTTCCAAAACTAAAAAATAACATCAGAACCTAATAGAACTCGGCCCAACGATCACGAAAAAGTGTTCCTTTTTGCTCTAGGACGCTCCGTTTAGGGTTAGGGTTAGGGTTAGGGTTAGGGTTAGGGTTAGGGTTAGGGTTCCTAATAGAACTCGGCCCAACGATCACGAAAAAATGGTCCTTTTTGCTCTAGGACGCTCCGTTTAGGAGATATAGCGGTTTTAAGTTTTGAAAAATTAAAATTTCCAAAACTAAAAAATAACATCAGATCCTAATAGAACTCGGCCCGACGATCACGAAAAAGTGGTCCTTTTTGTTCTAGGACGCTCCGTTTAGGAGATATAGCGGTTTAAAGTTTTGAAAAATTAAAATTGCCAAAACTTAAAAATAACTTATTATCTTAATAGAACTCGGCCCGACGATCACGAAAAAGTGGTCCTTTTTGCTCTAGGACGCTCCGTTCAGGAGATATAGCGGTTTTAAGTTTTGAAAAATTAAAATTGCCGAAACTTGAAAATAACATCATATCCTTATAGAATTCGGCCCGACGATCACGAAAAAGTGGTCCTTTTTGCTCTAGGACGCTCCGTTTAGGAGATATAGCGGTTTAAAGTTTTGAAAAATTAAAATTTCCAAAACTAAAAAATAACATCAGATCCTAATAGAACTCGGCCCGACGATCACGAAAAAGTGGGCCTTTTGGCTCTAGGACGCTCCGTTTAGGATATATAGCGGTTTAAAGTTTTGATAAATTAAAATTTCCAAAACTAAAAAATAACATCAGAACCTAATAGAACTCGGCCCAACGATCACGAAAAAGTGGTCCTTTTTGCTCTAGGACGCTCCGTTTAGGAGATATAGCGGTTTTAAGTTTTGAAAAATTAAAATTGCCAAAACTTAAAAATAACATCAGATCCTAATAGAACTCGGCCCGACGATCACGAAAAAGTGGGCCTTTTTGCTCTAGGACGCTCCGTTTAGGATATATAGCGGTTTAAAGTTTTGATAAATTAAAATTTCCAAAACTAAAAAATAACATCAGAACCTAATAGAACTCGGCCCAACGATCACGAAAAAGTGTTCCTTTTTGCTCTAGGACGCTCCGTTTAGGAGATATAGCGGTTTAAAGTTTTGAAAAATTAAAATTGCCAAAACTTAAAAATAACTTATTATCTTAATAGAACTCGGCCCGACGATCACGGAAAAGTGGTCCTTTTTGCTCTAGGACGCTCCGTTTAGGAGATATAGCGGTTTAAAGTTTTGAAAAATTAAAATTGCCAAAACTTAAAAATAACTTATTATCTTAATAGAACTCGGCCCGACGATCACGAAAAAGTGGTCCTTTTTGCTCTAGGACGCTCCGTTCAGGAGATATAGCGGTTTTAAGTTTTGAAAAATTAAAATTGCCGAAACTTGAAAATAACATCATATCCTTATAGAATTCGGCCCGACGATCCCGAAAAAGTGGTCCTTTTTGCTCTAGGACGCTCCGTTTAGGAGATATAGCGGTTTGAAGTTTTGAAAAATTAAAATTTCCAAATAAAAAATAACATCAGATCCTAATAGAACTCGGCCCGACGATCACGAAAAAGTGGGCCTTTTGGCTCTAGGACGCTCCGTTTAGGAGATATAGCGGTTTTAAGTTTTGAAAAATTAAAATTGCCAAAACTTAAAAATAACATCAGATCCTAATAGAACTCGGCCCGACGATCACGAAAAAGTGTTCCTTTTTGCTCTAGGACGCTCCGTTTAGGAGATATAGCGGTTTAAAGTTTTGAAAAATTAAAATTGCCAAAACTTAAAAATAACATCAGATCCTAATAGAACTCGGCCCGACGATCACGAAAAAGTGTTCCTTTTTGCACTAGGACGCTCCGTTTAGGAGATATAGCGGTTTAAAGTTTTGAAAAATTAAAATTGCCAAAACTTAAAAATAACATCAGATCCTAATGGAACTCGGCCCGACGATCACGAAAAAGTGTTCCTTTTTGCTCTAGGACGCTCCGTTTAGGAGATATAGCGGTTTAAAGTTTTGAAAAATTAAAATTGCCAAAACTTAAAAATAACTTATTATCTTAATAGAACTCGGCCCGACGATCACGAAAAAGTGGTCCTTTTTGCTCTAGGACGCTCCGTTCAGGAGATATAGCGGTTTAAAGTTTTGAAAAATTAATATTGCCAAAACTTAAAAATAACTTATTGTCTTAATAGAACTCGGCCCGACAATAACGAAAAAGTGTTCCTTTTTGCTCTAGGACGCTCCGTTTAGGAGATATAGCGGTTTAAAGTTTTGAAAAATTAAAATTTCCAAAACTAAAAAATAACATCAGAACCTAATAGAACTCGGCCCAACGATCACGAAAAAGTGTTCCTTTTTGCTCTAGGACGCTCCGTTTAGGAGATATAGCGGTTTAAAGTTTTGAAAAATTAAAATTTCCAAAACTAAAAAATAACTTATTATCTTAATTGAACTCGGCCCGACGATCACGAAAAAGTGGTCCTTTTTGCTCTAGGACGCTCCGTTTAGGAGATATAGCGGTTTAAAGTTTTGAAAAATTAAAATTGCCAAAACTTAAAAATAACATCAGATCCTAGTAGAATTCGGCCCGACTATCACGAAAAAGTGGTCCTTTTTGCTCTTGGACGCTCCGTTTAGGAGATATAGCGGTTTAAAGTTTTGAAAAATTAAAATTGCCAAAACTAAAAAATAACATCAGATCCTAATAGAACTCGGCCCGACGATCACGAAAAAGTGGTCCTTTTTGCTCTAGGACGCTCCGTTTAGGAGATATAGCGGTTTAAAGTTTTGAAAAATTAAAATTTCCAAAACTAAAAAATAACATCAGATCCTAATAGAACTCGGCCCGACGATCACGAAAAAGTGGTCCTTTTTGCTCTAGGACGCTCCGTTTAGGAGATATAGCGGTTTTAAGTTTTGAAAAATTAAAATTGCCAAAACTTAAAAATAACATCAGATCCTAATAGAAATCGGCCCAACGATCACGAAAAAGTGGTCCTTTTTGCTCTAGGACGCTCCGTTTAGGAGATATAGCGGTTTAAAGTTTTGAAAAATTAAAATTTCCAAAACTAAAAAATAACATCAGATCCTAATAGAACTCGGCCCGACGATCACGAAAAAGTGGGCCTTTTTGCTCTAGGACGCTCCGTTTAGGATATATAGCGGTTTAAAGTTTTGATAAATTAAAATTTCCAAAACTAAAAAATAACATCAGAACCTAATAGAACTCGGCCCAACGATCACGAAAAAGTGTTCCTTTTTGCTCTAGGACGCTCCGTTTAGGAGATATAGCGGTTTAAAGTTTTGAAAAATTAAAATTGCCGAAACTTGAAAATAACATCATATCCTTATAGAATTCGGCCCGACGATCACGAAAAAATGGTCCTTTTTGCTCTAGGACGCTCCGTTTAGGAGATATAGCGGTTTTAAGTTTTGAAAAATTAAAATTGCCGAAACTTGAAAATAACATCATATCCTTATAGAATTCGGCCCGACGATCACGAAAAAGTGGTCCTTTTTGCTCTAGGATGCTCCGTTTAGGAGATATAGCGGTTTAAAGTTTTGAAAAATTAAAATTTCCAAAACTAAAAAATAACATCAGATCCTAATAGAACTCGGCCCGACGATCACGAAAAAGTGGGCCTTTTGGCTCTAGGACGCTCCGTTTAGGATATATAGCGGTTTAAAGTTTTGATAAATTAAAATTTCCAAAACTAAAAAATAACATCAGAACCTAATAGAACTCGGCCCGACGATCACGAAAAAGTGTTCCTTTTTGCTCTAGGACGCTCCGTTTAGGAGATATAGCGGTTTTAAGTTTTGAAAAATTAAAATTTCCAAAACTAAAAAATAACATCAGATCCTAATAGAACTCGGCCCGACGATCACGAAAAAGTGGGCCTTTTGGCTCTAGGACGCTCCGTTTAGGATATATAGCGGTTTAAAGTTTTGATAAATTAAAATTTCCAAAACTAAAAAATAACATCAGAACCTAATAGAACTCGGCCCAACGATCACGAAAAAGTGTTCCTTTTTGCTCTAGGACGCTCCGTTTAGGAGATATAGCGGTTTAAAGTTTTGAAAAATTAAAATTGCCAAAACTTAAAAATAACTTATTATCTTAATAGAACTCGGCCCGACGATCACGAAAAAGTGGTCCTTTTTGCTCTAGGACGCTCCGTTTAGGAGATATAGCGGTTTAAAGTTTTAAAAAATTAAAATTGCCAAAATTAAAAAATAACATCAGATCCTAATAGAACTCGGCCCAACGATCACGAAAAAATGGTCCTTTTTGCTCTAGGACGCTCCGTTTAGGAGATATAGCGGTTTTAAGTTTTGAAAAATTAAAATTGCCAAAACTTAAAAATAACATCAGATCCTAATAGAACTCGGCCCGACGATCACGAAAAAGTGTTCCTTTTTGCTCTAGGACGCTCCGTTTAGGAGATATAGCGGTTTAAAGTTTTGAAAAATTAAAATTGCCGAAACTTGAAAATAACATCATATCCTTATAGAATTCGGCCCGACGATCACGAAAAAATGGTCCTTTTTGCTCTAGGACGCTCCGTTTAGGAGATATAGCGGTTTTAAGTTTTGAAAAATTAAAATTGCCGAAACTTGAAAATAACATCATATCCTTATAGAATTCGGCCCGACGATCACGAAAAAGTGGTCCTTTTTGCTCTAGGATGCTCCGTTTAGGAGATATAGCGGTTTAAAGTTTTGAAAAATTAAAATTTCCAAAACTAAAAAATAACATCAGATCCTAATAGAACTCGGCCCGACGATCACGAAAAAGTGGGCCTTTTGGCTCTAGGACGCTCCGTTTAGGATATATAGCGGTTTAAAGTTTTGATAAATTAAAATTTCCAAAACTAAAAAATAACATCAGAACCTAATAGAACTCTGCCCAACGATCACGAAAAAGTGTTCCTTTTTGCTCTAGGACGCTCCGTTTAGGAGATATAGCGGTTTAAAGTTTTGAAAAATTAAAATTGCCAAAACTTAAAAATAACTTATTATCTTAATAGAACTCGGCCCGACGATCACGAAAAAGTGGTCCTTTTTGCTCTAGGATGCTCCGTTTAGGAGATATAGCGGTTTAAAGTTTTGAAAAATTAAAATTTCCAAAACTAAAAAATAACATCAGATCCTAATAGAACTCGGCCCGACGATCACGAAAAAGTGGGCCTTTTGGCTCTAGGACGCTCCGTTTAGGATATATAGCGGTTTAAAGTTTTGATAAATTAAAATTTCCAAAACTAAAAAATAACATCAGAACCTAATAGAACTCTGCCCAACGATCACGAAAAAGTGTTCCTTTTTGCTCTAGGACGCTCCGTTTAGGAGATATAGAGGTTTAAAGTTTTGAAAAATTAAAATTGCCAAAACTTAAAAATAACTTATTATCTTAATAGAACTCGGCCCGACGATCACGAAAAAGTGGTCCTTTTTGCTCTAGGACGCTCCGTTCAGGAGATATAGCGGTTTTAAGTTTTGAAAAATTAAAATTGCCAAAACTTAAAAATAACATCAGATCCTAATAGAACTCGGCCCGACGATCACGAAAAAGTGGGCCTTTTTGCTCTAGGACGCTCCGTTTAGGATATATAGCGGTTTAAAGTTTTGATAAATTAAAATTTCCAAAACTAAAAAATAACATCAGAACCTAATAGAACTCGGCCCAACGATCACGAAAAAGTGTTCCTTTTTGCTCTAGGACGCTCCGTTTAGGAGATATAGCGGCTTAAAGTTTTGAAAAATTAAAATTGCCAAAACTAAAAAATAACATCAGATCCTAATAAAACTCGGCCCGACGATCACGAAAAAGTGGTCCTTTTTGCTCTAGGACGCTCCGTTTAGGAGATATAGCGGTTTTAAGTTTTGAAAAATTAAAATTGCCAAAACTTAAAAATAACATCAGATCCTAATAGAACTCGGCCCGACGATCACGAAAAAGTGGGCCTTTTTGCTCTAGGACGCTCCGTTTAGGATATATAGCGGTTTAAAGTTTTGATAAATTAAAATTTCCAAAACTAAAAAATAACATCATATCCTTATAGAATTCGGCCCGACGATCACGAAAAAGTGGTCCTTTTTGCTCTAGGATGCTCCGTTTAGGAGATATAGCGGTTTAAAGTTTTGAAAAATTAAAATTGCCAAAACTTAAAAATAACTTATTATCTTAATAGAACTCGGCCCGACGATCACGAAAAAGTGGTCCTTTTTGCTCTAGGACGCTCCGTTCAGGAGATATAGCGGTTTTAAGTTTTGAAAAATTAAAATTGCCAAAACTTAAAAAATAACATCAGATCCTAATAGAACTCGGCCCAACGATCACGAAAAAATGGTCCTTTTTGCTCTAGGACGCTCCGTTTAGGAGATATAGCGGTTTTAAGTTTTGAAAAATTAAAATTGCCAAAACTTAAAAATAACATCAGATCCTTATAGAACTCGGCCCAACGATCACGAAAAAGTGGTCCTTTTTGCTCTAGGACGCTCCGTTTAGGAGATATAGCGGTTTAAAGTTTTGAAAAATTAAAATTTCCAAAACTAAAAAATAACATCAGAACCTAATAGAACTCGGCCCAACGATCACGAAAAAGTGTTCCTTTTTGCTCTAGGACGCTCCGTTTAGGAGATATAGCGGCTTAAAGTTTTGAAAAATTAAAATTGCCAAAACTTAAAAATAACTTATTATCTTAATAGAACTCGGCCCGACGATCACGAAAAAGTGGTCCTTTTTGCTCTAGGACGCTCCGTTTAGGAGATATAGCGGTTTAAAGTTTTGAAAAATTAAAATTGCCAAAACTTAAAAATAACATCAGATCCTAGTAGAATTCGGCCCGACTATCACGAAAAAGTGGTCCTTTTTGCTCTTGGACGCTCCGTTTAGGAGATATAGCGGTTTAAAGTTTTGAAAAATTAAAATTTCCAAAACTAAAAAATAACATCAGATCCTAATAGAACTCGGCCCGACGATCACGAAAAAGTGGTCCTTTTTGCTCTAGGACGCTCCGTTTAGGAGATATAGCGGTTTAAAGTTTTGAAAAATTAAAATTGCCAAAACTTAAAAATAACTTATTATCTTAATAGAACTCGGCCCGACGATCACGAAAAAGTGGTCCTTTTTGCTCTAGGACGCTCCGTTCAGGAGATATAGCGGTTTTAAGTTTTGAAAAATTAAAATTGCCAAAACTTAAAAAATAACATCAGATCCTAATAGAACTCGGCCCAACGATCACGAAAAAATGGTCCTTTTTGCTCTAGGACGCTCCGTTTAGGAGATATAGCGGTTTTAAGTTTTGAAAAATTAAAATTGCCAAAACTTAAAAATAACTTATTATCTTAATAGAACTCGGCCCGACGATCACGAAAAAGTGGTCCTTTTTGCTCTAGGACGCTCCGTTTAGGAGATATAGCGGTTTAAAGTTTTGAAAAATTAAAATTGCCAAAACTTAAAAATAACATCAGATCCTAGTAGAATTCGGCCCGACTATCACGAAAAAGTGGTCCTTTTTGCTCTTGGACGCTCCGTTTAGGAGATATAGCGGTTTAAAGTTTTGAAAAATTAAAATTTCCAAAACTAAAAAATAACATCAGATCCTAATAAAACTCGGCCCGACGATCACGAAAAAGTGGTCCTTTTTGCTCTAGGACGCTCCGTTTAGGAGATATAGCGGTTTAAAGTTTTGAAAAATTAAAATTGCCAAAACTTAAAAATAACTTATTATCTTAATAGAACTCGGCCCGACGATCACGAAAAAGTGGTCCTTTTTGCTCTAGGACGCTCCGTTCAGGAGATATAGCGGTTTTAAGTTTTGAAAAATTAAAATTGCCAAAACTTAAAAAATAACATCAGATCCTAATAGAACTCGGCCCAACGATCACGAAAAAATGGTCCTTTTTGCTCTAGGACGCTCCGTTTAGGAGATATAGCGGTTTTAAGTTTTAAAAAATTAAAATTGCCAAAACTTAAAAATAACATCAGATCCTTATAGAACTCGGCCCAACGATCACGAAAAAGTGGTCCTTTTTGCTCTAGGACGCTCCGTTTAGGAGATATAGCGGTTTAAAGTTTTGAAAAATTAAAATTTCCAAAACTAAAAAATAACATCAGAACCTAATAGAACTCGGCCCAACGATCACGAAAAAGTGTTCCTTTTTGCTCTAGGACGCTCCGTTTAGGAGATATAGCGGCTTAAAGTTTTGAAAAATTAAAATTGCCAAAACTTAAAAATAACTTATTATATTAATAGAACTCGGCCCGACGATCACGAAAAAGTGGTCCTTTTTGCTCTAGGACGCTCCGTTTAGGAGATATAGCGGCTTAAAGTTTTGAAAAATTAAAATTGCCAAAACTTAAAAATAACTTATTATATTAATAGAACTCGGCCCGACGATCACGAAAAAGTGGTCCTTTTTGCTCTAGGACGCTCCGTTTAGGAGATATAGCGGTTTAAAGTTTTGAAAAATTAAAATTGCCAAAATTGAAAAATAACATCAGATCCTAATAGAACTCGGCCCGACGATCACGAAAAAGTGGTCCTTTTTGCTCTCGGACACTCCGTTTAGGAGATATAGCGGTTTTAAGTTTTGAAAAATTAAAATTGCCAAAATTAAAAAATAACATAAGATCCTAATAGAACTCGGCCCGACGATCACGAAAAAGTGGTCCTTTTTGCTCTAGGACGCTCCGTTTAGGAGATATAACGGTTTAAAGTTTTGAAAAATTAAAATTTCCAAAACTAAAAAATAACATCAGATCCTAATAGAACTCGGCCCGACGTTCACGAAAAAGTGGTCCTTTTTGCTCTAGGACGCTCCGTTTAGGAGATAAAGCGGTTTAAAGTTTTGACAAATTAAAGTTGCCAAAACTTGAAGAAAAAAACTCCCTATCATAATAGAACTGAGAACTCGTCCCGACGATTGCTCCAGGACGCTCCGTTTAGTATTGAAGTTTTGAAAAATAAAAATTGCCGAATCTAAAAATAATAACTTAAGATCTTAATTGAATTCGGCCCGACGATCACGAAAATGAGGTCCTTTTTGCTCTGGGACGCACAGTTTAGGAGATATAGGGGTTTTAAATTTTTAAAAATTAAAATTGCTAAAAGTTAACAGAAGATCTGTCTACTTTTAATTTTTCACAACATAATTAATTTTTAAACCCACCAAGCCATCAACACAACCAAAGAAAAAAAACAGGTTAATCTATATATATAAACTAGAAGGGCCCGTAGCGGCTTCGCTCGCATGAAATTAGAGAATTTGAACCGTGCATACATAGTAGAGTACCGTAAAACGGGGTGACTTTGCCCGTGCGGGTGACTTTGGCCCAAAATAAATCAACCTATATTTTAAAGTACAAATTATATTTCTATGAACAATTATGCTAAAAAGGTGTGCATAGTAGTGATGTATGGCGTGACCTAGCGAAAGTTTAAAAAAAAAATTTTTTTAATATATTTTTATGCGTTTAAAGGCTGGGCCAAAGTCACCCGCACGGGCAAAGTCACCCCGTTTTACGGTACTGCACGGATCAATTTTTTAGGTCTCGGCTCGGCCCGTCGACAACTTGGCCTATCCCGTTTCAAAAACCGAAATTCCTGGCCCGGCACGGCCCGTCTAATATGGACCCGGCCCGTTTTTACAGGCCTAGAAGTTCTATATACTTGATGAAAAACTTCGGCCCGTCCCACCTTGACTTCAGGTTTAGCCCGGCCCGTCTGAAGACCCTAAAATCACCAAAATGTCTATATACTTGGTTAAAAATCTCGGCCCGTCCCACCTTGATTTAAGGTTTGGGCAGGGCCGTATGAAGACCCTAAAATAACGGCTTGGCCCGTCCGTCCGGTGATAAACTGAACTCATTTACTTTTAACCGGCACAAAACCTCAAAATACTAATTTTCACATCTGTAGCACTTACAGTTTTTGAGTAGCAGTTATTTTAAAATCAAATGACCCTTTTTCCACTTCACATTTTAAAAAATTTAATATATAAATCTAACTACATAGATTTACAAATGTTTTTAAAAGATATTAGATTAAAGACTATAAATATTCATAATTGAATGTCACCATACTTATGTCGCTCTTGAAATTTAAATAAAACACACTGACTGCATGTACAGCACGCTGATGCTCGCTTATTGACATAAAAAAATAAACACCAATCACGAGGATTAAACAAATAAATGAAAGAATAATAAGTGAAACAAGACGATGCATGAATAATTGTCGTTGAAACATGATAAAAACATCATCATCGTTGTTGTCGTCATCGTTATCAAGTGAGGATTTGATTTAGTTGATATTCATTCTCTACCAAAATGGACACCTTCAAATGGACAAGATACAATAGTTTTAATAAGAAAAATGTCATAACAAAAATACAACTCCGCCTTGCTTTTGCAAGCCAGTCCCAAGCCTGGAGAAAGGAGGAGGGGAAAGTTAAAAGGATCAAGTTACGATCTGTGACAGAAAGTACTTATGTGCTTCCTAAATACAGCTATTTCAGTCTTAAAACACCTGGTGTAAAGGACTATAAACTATCATAAAAAAAAGTAAATAATAAAAATAGATTTCTTAAATTCTCAAAAATCTTTTATAACATCTAGACTCAACTTATCTTGCTAAGTGTAGCTTAAATAACCAAAATAAAATTCCACACAAAAAAAATAATCAAAGTACCATCCGATGTAGCACTGGCAGAGGTTCTCATGGGAAGTGGCTTGCTCCACCAGGCGGCTGACCTGAGTGGCCACGTCGACCATCGAGCCGTCGTCACCGAAGTCGCGACCGGTCAACTTGTCCCTGACTCGGTTGATGATGGAGACTGCCTTCTTATTTAATTCTTCAGGAGGGTTGTCACCTTCTAGAAAAAAAATTGAAATGACCACAAACAAGTTCATTCCCTTGAGAATCTTTATACACAAGTACGCTCTGTACACAAATGTGAGTTCTTTATACACACGTGAGTTCCATGTATACACGTGAGCTCTCTAGACGCATGTGTGTGCAAGTACGCAGTGTGCAGCATATTAGCAAAGTCAGACAAAAAAAGAGGTATTATCATTATATAATTATTATTATTATTATTATTATTATTATTATTATTATTAAATAATAATAATAATCATTACTATGTATTAATAATAATACTTATTATCAATTATTATTGATGAACTAACCTGTTGAGCTCTCGTGTATTCTTTTGAGGCTGGCATACGAGTGGTCAAGACTCGAAAAACCATCTGTAACAATTATAATTATCATCATCATCATCACTGCTGCTACCATTTTTTTAGATTCCATCTTACATTAAGTATTATTACAATCAACACATATAATTAAGAAAACACCAGTTTTTCCATCATCATCACCACTACCATCATCATCATTAATTTCATTGCCAATTCTACCTTGTGCATTGGCCGGCATACTGTACTGTCCAGATATGGAGGGACCTCTAGATCTGGGATCTCTAATGTTAGCTGAATAAAAAAAGAGTTAATAATAATAATAATAATAATAAAAACATCAAATTCCACTCCTAGACAGTTTTTTTTTCTACAGATTCACATAACTACCTGCCTGCCATAATAAACTGCCCAACTATCCTTACATTACAACCCACCCATCTCCAGCTGATTAACCAACTTGTTTGCAAATAACAAACCCACAACACCTTAACCTCCTGCTCATTCGTTTAACCTTTTTTGTTTGCCCACATTTTAAAACCACATTCAGATAAGCAGCTTATAGATATAAAACTTACAATAAATCAGCTGTTCATTTTATCAGCTGTTTATATTATCAGCTGTTTTTATTATCAGCTGTTTATATTACCAGCTGTTTATATTACCAGCTGTTAATATTACCAGCTGTTTATATTACCAGCTGTATATGTTTTCAGATAAGCAATAATGCCTTCACAATAATCTGCACATCCCCCACAAACCTTCCATAAGCCTCCAGTTGAGTAGAGGATCATATACAAAGGCCTCGAGCACTGCCATGAGACTGTCCTTGTGGTTCCTCAGTACTTTCATAACATTTTCACAGGTGAGCCGGTAGTTCCCGTCGATCCCGGTCACCTGGCGGATTGGTTCGGACGAATGAGTAATCGCTTTATCATCGATTAATCAATCAGTCGGTTCATTGAATGACTGACATTGTTAGATTTAATAAAATAGATAACCGTTCTAGAAATTAAATACTAATTCAACTGATTAAAGTTTTTATTTATTCGATACAAAATCACAAATGCAGCACACAACGTATCGAAATCTTACCGAGCATTATTTTCTTCAAACATATACTAAACAATCAAACTAAACTAAATATAATCAATGAACGCACCTCCATGGCATTCACAAGCATCCTCGTTAATCGGAACGGAATTTTCTCCGGGAATTTCTCTCTACGGAATAAACAAAAAATTTTTTTTTTAAATCGAGAATCCGAAAAAATGTTGTCCAACATGAATTTGATTCAATGGACTAGAAAAACCGAGCAAAATGGTTTGCTGAGCAAATAAAATCCCATTTCCTCCTGCAGTTTTCTCCTAAATTACATGTGAACCATCCTCATATCACACCATAATTACATCTGAACCATCCCCACATCAAACCATAATTACATCTGAACCATCCCCACATCAAACCATAACCATTCATCAATCTATTTAATTCCTATAATTCACCAACCTGGTCATGGCAACCTCAAAGCAATCACCGAAATCGATGTGCATGATTTTTCCGCTGACCCTGTCCAGCATGAGGTTGGAGGGGTGCCTGTCCCCTAGACCGAGTACATAGCCCACCATGGACATTACGGCCAACGATCGAGTATAATTTGTACGCCTGTCAAACCAGACCTGAAAGCACAACATCAATCGATAACGATAGTAGAAAATTTAGACTACGAGAAACTTCTTAAAATTCATCTTCAGCTAGATAAATCACTTTTCAATTAACTCTTTTATATCTACGGTACCATGAATAATTTCCTCTTTACGTTGAATCAAAACTGATCAATAATATTTTTCAAGAGAGAAGAAAAAATAAACACCAAGTCATACCTCTGAACTGGGGCTTTTGATCCACAAGATTTGTGCAAGATCATCACCGCTGGTACTTTCGAGAGCATGTTCAAACACTTCTACTTTGTGCATCAGCATCAGGTGGTCGTAATCTGGCGCCATCTGAAGACATCAAATTGAATGATAAATTAGAAATTCTCGCAATCAACAATCCTTGTTCAGTCGACCACCAGTCACACCAAGAGCCACCGAAAGGGGGGAAGATGGGAATATTCCCTGGGCCTGTATTTTTTGAAGAGCCAGGATCTAAAAAAAATTCTAAAAAATTTATAAAGAAAAGGTTTTCAAATTTTTTTTGAAAAACTACCTACCTACAACTACCCCCAGTCATCAGCATTTTAAAAAGTTGAAAAGACTGTTGAACAATTTCTACAACTACACCTCGACCTATCATCAGCTATTTTTTTTAGGAACAAGTTGAGAATTTTAGATATAGGAGCCCAAGTTTTCTCCTGGCCTCCCAGCTGACACCACAATCAACCTCCCCCGTATCACACACCCCCCTCCTTACTCGAAGCATCAGCCTGTGTTCGATGTTAAGTAGTATCTTTTTCTTCTCCCTGTAATCTCTGATGAGTGAATGAAGTGTGTCGCAGTTCGGTACCCAGCCTATCAGACCGGAATTTGTCGACAGTGGTATCACAGAATATCTCTGAATTCTAAATGTGTATATAAAACAAAATTTATAGCAAAGAAGCCAGCAACATCAAATATATCTAAATAACAAAAGCAGCAAAAGAAAATGTATTTTGATAAAAAACCAACAACATAAAATATATCGTGGTAACAAGACCAAGAACACATAATATATCGTGATAACAAGACCAACAACATACACTATATCATGATAACAATGGCAACAACACAAAGTATGTCATGATAACAAGACCAAAACCATAAAAATATATCGTGATAACAAACCAACAAGACAAAATATATTGCGATAAAAAAGAAACAGCACAAAGTATGTCATGATAACAAGACAAACAGCATATAATATATCGTGATAACAACACCAACAACCACAACAAAAACTAACGACAAATTTCTTTTCGGTGTTTGTTGATTGTTGAGGAGGATGGAATTGACGAGTCCGAACAGCTGCATGACTCTCTCGTCTTGACGTAAGTCCTCGTGACCTTTCAACAGGAATTGATATTCTTGGCCGTTGCTGCCTGTGAGTTCAAAATTGATGATGATGATGACGATGTTGATGATGATGTAAGGCTCAAAATGTGTTCAATGTTATGTTTGATTTAAAAACAACATTGAATCTAATAAAATTTTTAAAAATGACTTAATTGGATTATTCATACGAAATAAATTAAATGAGTCATGATGTTACATCAAATTAACTTTTTTCTTAAAATACCGCAATTGCCTACCAAAGATGCTCAACTTCCTGGGCCTCTGTTTCGAAGAGATGACATTTAAATTGCTTTGAACTCTGTGTATATTCACCACTGGCTGACCCGGGTCGTAAGTTCCGGGGACGCTAAGTTCAAGGTCACGGCAGTCGAGCAGTTTGGGAGACACGTACTGCAGTTCTAGCGATGTTAGCTGTGAATTGGATATCACACGGTATTAGATACTGCAAACTTATGTAGGGTACCAGGATAACAAACTATTTGTTGTAAGACTTTACAGATAGTAAAAAATAAATTAATGCTCTATATAGCAAGCTATTAAGGAGGAGCTACGAATTAAATTAATTAACATAATGATTCATTAACACAGTTGTACAGCCATTACTAACTTATTACTTACAGCTTTGAAATAAAATTCTGCATGTCATATGCAGCAAATAGGCAGCAGGTAAACACTGGGTGAACCCACATGAATGAACCACCACTGACATTATCATGTTAATTTTGGCATCGAAGCAAGACACCCTAACCCCCCCTGACAATCACTCCCTCGTAGCACCGCCGTAACGCACCTGCGGCAGTTGTTTCGTTATCCTCCGGAATACGTGGTAGTAGAAATCCCAGGCTTGCGTCAACTCCTTCACGTTGCGTGTGGCCTGAAATCTCCTGCAGCACTCCAGCGCCGAATTGAGATCGTGACCGTACGACTGGATGAAGAAAATTAAACGAGGTTCGATTAAAAGCTGTTTGTGATTGGTTACTGTAAATGAAACTAGATTGGTGGAATATATAAAATCAATCAGTTAGAACACCAAGAGGTTAATAGTTCAAGAGTTGGTGAATGAATTGGGTGCTTATGTATGAGATGACTAATTCTCTAATAGTGTTACAATATTAATAATGATTATAATTTTCAAATAATAATTATGGTTATAATTTTCTAATATTAATCATTGATGTTGATGATGATTTTAGTGTTGATGACGATTTTAGTGTTAAATTTAAAAAATTAAGACACGAGTAATGATAATAATTCACATGTATGAATGCAGTCTCTTTGAGGGTTTGAGCTCCAGCTTGGAGCATCTGGTGGAGAGGTTCGAGAACTGCCAGCATGCCGGGAATGTTCTTCTCTCCGAAGTAGAGTCTGGAAGCTTCCTCCAAGCCTTCGTGCCAAAGTTCGTGCCACAAGATGGCCACTCTGATGAGTTCCTCACTAACCTTTAATGAAAAGAAATAAGCAGGTGAATATAGCAATTGTGCCAATTAGGAAGGTTCAAACATAAAATAGTTCATAAATAAAAATATATAAATATAATACAAATAATATAATATAATAATAATAATAATAATAATAATAATAATAATAATAATAATAATAATAATAATAATAATAATAATAATAATATAAATATAATCTATATATATAAAAATGAATGTTTGTATTTATGTTAATGTCCTTTATGCATTGCTACACCATTCATCCGATCGTAATGAAATTTTCACACAACCTTGAGAGTCAATGAAAATCAAAAGTAAAAAAAAAATTTTTGAAATCCGTCACAAAATGAGCGGAGCGGAGCGGGTGAGCGAGCGGGAACTATATATATATGTATGTGCGTATGTATGTGTGTATGTATGTATGTGTATGTGCATGTATGTGTGTCTGTGTGTGTGTTTATGTATGTACTAGCGGAGATACCCGGCGTTGCCCAGGTTTTTTGAGGTTTTTCTAATGTTTGTCTCTTTCTCTCCCGTTCCTTTCCCACCTGCTTTCCCACTCCTGTTAGCTTTTCCGTTTTCGGTCGTTTTCCCACTGCCGGTCGCTTTCCCGCTCCCGGTCGCTTTCCCGCTCCCGGTCGCTTTCCCGCTCCCGGTCGCTTTCCCGCTCCCGGTCGCTTTCCCGCTCCCGGTCGTTTTCCCGTCCCGGTCGCTGCCCCGTTCCCGCTCACGTTTGCTCTCCCATTCCCGCTCACGCTTGCTTTTCTGTTCCCGCTCGCTGTCCGTTCCGGGTGCTTTCCCGTTTCTATAATAGACAAACTAACCCACAAACATTCATATATATATATATATATATATATATAGTCTTAGCAAATCTATTTTGCGTTTTATAGGCTAACAGAAGTTATGAAAGAATGTAAAAGAGAAAATGAGCGGGAACGGAAACGGGAACGGGAGAGCTACCGTGACCGGGAATGGGAGAGCAAGCATGACCGGGAACGGGAGAGAAAGCGTGAGCGGGAACGGGAAAGCGACCGGAAACGGGAAAGCGACCGGGAACGGGAAAGCGACCGAGAACGGGAAAGCGACCGGGAACGGGAAAGCGACCGGGAACGGGAAAGCGACCGGGAACGCGGAAAGCGACCGGGAACGCGGAAAGCGACCGGGAACGCGGAAAGCGACTGGAATCGGGAGAGCAAGCTTGGAAGGAAACGCGAGCAAGAGAGAAAATCGATAACAGAACTTCTGAGCGGGAAAGCGACCGGGAGCTGGAAAACGACCGAGAGCGGAAAAACGACCGGGAACGCTACGAAAACGGGAAAGTGGAGAAGGGAACGGGAGCGAGAGAGACAAACATTAGAAAAACCTCTAAAAACCGGGAAAGTGGAGAAGGGAACGGGAGCGAGAGAGACAAGCATTAGAAAAACCTCTAAAAACCCCGGGCAACGCCGGGTAACCCCGCTAGTATATATATATATAATATAATAATTTGTTTATTAATGAACAAATTGAAATAAATCATAAACTTACCAAAAGAGCTTGTTGGACTAATAGATTGCTGTGTTCTCTCATGCTTTTAAGCACCACGTTAGCAGCTTGATTGCGCGACGGAACCTGCGACTTGCTGACCACTGTGAGCGGGTAGATCAACGCCTGCGGGTGGTGCTTGCCGATGTCGCGGAGTAGCTGGATGACCAGCCGGCCGACGAGGGGACGCGAAGTGTCGATGCGGGCGATCAGTTGTGGTATGACCTTGAAAAATAATTCAACAAGGTCAGAAGTGAAACTCGAATATGCAATGTCTGCATAATACAATGTCAACTCAGGAATACAATGTCAACTCACATACACAATGTCAACTCACATATACAATGTCAATTCAGGAATACAATGTCAATTCAGGAATACAATGTCAATTCAGGAATACAATATCAACTAAGGTAAACAATAAGCAAAGCTATCAACCAGTTGACTTTTATTCGTTAAAGTACAAAAGCATAAAATCTAAGCAAACAAATAAAATCTCAAATTCTTAAATACCCACAGATATCATACTTCTATTAATTTCCTTACAAACCTGAATCCAATTGTCGATCTGGATGGACTTGATTCCCTCGACCAGAGCCGCATTGACTTCGGGAATATTTCCATACTCGAACCACAAAGTGAGAAGTCTCAGAGTGTCCTGAAGAGAGCTGGTCGTGCTCGAAAGGGCTATCGACTGGAAATACCCGCGGATGCTTGCCTTGCAGTAATCTGAGATGGTCCCCGTGTTCTGAAAGTGAAAAAAAAGAGAATATAAAAATTAATTCAATAAAATCTGTTTCTTTGATAATAATTTATTAATAACAATCTTTCTAATAGCATAATCCCAAAAAAGTTGGCAACTTTATTAATTATTTTATAACAAAAATTTATGTTATTTTCTATATCTATTTATTAACAAGTTGATTATTCATAAAGTTCACCAGAATTTCTTCCGGAAGGCCAATGCTACCAGCTTCGTGAGATGACTTAGACTGTTTAATGGCTGCAACAACCTCGTAATTTGCATATGCAAAACTGTGCCAGGCCTTTGCCCAATCCCTGCGTGAATACAAATGAATCAAGATGAAGATGAGCATATTTAAAAGAATACCAGAAACTACTTCGACGTACTTGTTCTGCCGAGTGGCCTCGCTGTAATACGACACTGCCTGAATCGCAGAAGATTCCTGGCGTCCGTGTATGACGCCGTGCCATTTGCCGAGCTTCAAGAAGCACCTGCCAATCAAAATCAATTAATCAAAGGACTTTTATTACTACAACAAACACCTGCCAATCAAAATCAATTAATTAAATTACTTTTATTAGTTAAATAAAACAGTTCAGACAAAACAAAGACATCAATCAAAGGATTTCATTAATATATATGACAGCCCATGTCTGTGTAAGACATCTGTGTAAAACGTTTTTGTGTGACGATCTAGTATCTACGGCAAATTAATTTATATATAATAAATAATTATATAAATACTTTTTTAATTATTTTTATATAATTAAATAAATTAAAAAAATTACCTTAATTAAATTAATTCAAAATATAAAAAATTAATAATTTTTTAATCTATTTGTTTTCTTTTCATTTGCTTTGGAATGCATACAACGATAGAACAATTTTTTCATTGTAAATAAATAAATAAAGAAAAAAACAAATAAATAAATAAATAAATAATAAAATAAATAACAAAATAATTAATAAAATTATATTAATCCAAAACTGTATCCAGAGTTCATCGTAATTTTAAAACATCCGTCCTTGGGACGGGCAGACCACTAAATTATAAAATAAAAATCGAACTTTGCGATGAGAATGTTGACATCTTTCGGGGGAGATACGGGTTCGTTGATGGGGGCCAGACTGTTTACGAATAGTTGAAGTCTTCTGAATACTTCTTGTTGCTGTTAATTAATAATAATATATATTATTATAATTATTATTATGAAAATGAGTTAGCTAACAGGTAATAAATTATAAAAAAAAGACTGTAGAAACATTGAAACAACATGAAGAAAATGAAGCAATAATGGTTTGAAAAACAAAATTTATCGCATAAACAGCGATGGTGAAAATGATAATTGCCCCACCATCATAATTTTTATCATAGTCCTATTCATCATCATCATCATCATTATTATTGTTGTTATTATTATTATACCTTTTTCTCGGAGGTATCGTTCCAGAGGTGTTTGAGACAAGCAAAGACTACCCTGGGTTCTGATTTAATCATTGCATCGTCCTCCATCTTGTTGGGATCCTCTCCGAGCAGCATCGTCAGTGTTCGACCTACGAGTGTTCAAAATCAACAGTTTCAAACCAATTATTCTGACATTCAACCCGCCGATAAACCGATAGTTTGAAATATTTTTTAAATACAAAATAAATAAATAAATAACAGATTATAATACATTTAATCAATCTATAAGAACTGATGATTATCAACTCAAACACAACCAATACAAACAATTAACCTATTAAGAAATTATTAAATTACTTTTTTAAGTTTAAAATAAATAAAAAAAATCAAATCATAATACATCTAATCAATCTGAAAAAAACTGATGATTGTCCACAACCATTATGGACAATTAACCTATTAGGAAATAAATTACTTAATTAATTAATAATAAAAAACCAACCAGCAAGAGCAGTTCTGTTGTTCTTCCTACAAAGACCGGCATACTTCAACCAGGCTCTGACATCTTCCTTCGGATCGACCACCAGCGACCTGATCTGGAGTAATCTTTGCCAATCTTCTAAGATGTTCTGACATCCCTGAATATCGATCGAACAATGAATGACATTCATCTAACCACCCCATCCATACATTCGACTCTGTTCATCCATGCCGACTTACCCTCAATCTGTTCCACCAGATCTCCCTGATCACGTCCCTCTTTTCGGGCATCTGCTTGTACTGTATGACTTCATCCAGTTCAGAAAGCATTTGAACATTGACCATGACCTGTGATAGTGATGAGATATAAAAATGCCGGTTATAATCACATCGACACAATCATCATCCACTTATTGACGTGGAATAAAATATATGAATTCTATCGAAAATACCCATGAAAATGATATTAAATTTTTTTTTAAATTAGCAATAATGAGAACTGACCCCGTAGGCTCTACTGTAACTTTCACCGACCAGAGTCGATAGTTCTGTAATGAGTAGATTCCTAGCTTGTTCTATAGCCTGTTAAATAAAAAAAAAAGAAGTGAATTGAAATTAAATCTCATGCATTCGTTTTAAAATCGTACATGAATACTCTTTCAATTAGAGAAAATAAAATAAACTTAAAATAAAACTTAAAATAAAACTTAAAAATAGGAAACCTTGTGTGCGAATTCAAAGTTATCGTAATGAAGGTTGACTACGGACTGATAAAAGAAACTGTCATAAGTGTTTCTCTGCATTTTACCAACGTAGGCCTCCATGTCTTTCCAGTGACCTTGACATGAATTAAATCAAGTAAGATAAACATGTCCTGTGATAGTGATGAGATAGTGACCTTGCGATGAACAATCCAAGTCAGATGAACAAAAGAATTATGTGGAACGAGAAATTATTGCAATTACTTAAATAAATTATTAAACCTCGACTTATTGAATCAGTGAATTATGAAAAAACTAGAGATAGCCCATCAAAAATGACAGATTTTTTTAAAATCTCATTATATATTATTGTGAGATTGCAGCGCCATTTTTTGTATCTTTAGGAATGATATTGTACAATTGCGTAATAACTTTTATTACCCGCCTACGCGCACTAATTTTATCAACTGCTGACCACTGCGGCAACCGCGTTATGTAAAATTGCTAACATACATAAATACATACATACCAACATGGGAAATTATGTATGTAGATTTCGAGTTAAGAAATTAGCAAAAGTACAGACACGTGCAGGACACCCCACCTCGGACCATCCCTAATAAATCACACAAAAAAACCTACCAAGACCCCAAGCAGCAGTCGCAGCCATTCTTGCCATGCTCTCTTTTACTCCGTCACCAACCAACGGCCACTTTTCGACTGTTATCTCATGTAGTTTGCCCCTGAAGAATACAATGGAAAATTATAATTTTTACTTTTACTATTAATAAATTCCAATACATAACAATAAAAAATAATATTACAAAAAAATAAAAAAAACAAGCTTATATAGAATGCTCTTAAAAAGTACAAAAAAATTTATAGACATAAAAGTGCAATCGCTGCAATTGTTGTAATGCAAAAGATAATGCTTTGTGTAGACCCTAGCAGCATAAATTATGTTTATACTTTATTTTCTCCTTTTTAGGGCATTTTATAAAAGTATGTTTCAATTTTTTCAAATATTATTTTATTTTATACTTTTAAGTCTTTGTTCATAACAAATTTGAAAATGAATTTTTGCTTCTATAATTTCTTAAATTTCATTATTTTACATTACTTTTAATACCTAATATTGTTCTATTATCCATAGTATGCCTATATTCCAAATTTCTGATCAAAAGCATATTGGGAAGTGAATTAAAATTTGATCACAAAATTTGTCACGAGCATTATCAGACATGTGAAGCTAAAGTAATGAAGCGTGTAAAAATAAAGCCACATTGAAGACACAAAATTAATAAAAAATAGAAATGCAAATGAGTGCAAAATTATAACGACAAAAGTGCAATAAAGTTCATCGATGGAAATAACGACCGACCATTCTCCGAGGGCCTCGAGGCACCTCATCCTCCCCAACATGAACGCCTCATCATCCGGATTCTTCTCCTGCTGCCTCTCGTAGGAGACGAGAGCCCGCGACCATTCGTGCAGTTTCTCGTACCATCTCTCTTGCACCTTCTGTTAACCACGTGACGATGAAAGTTAAAATTAATAAAAAAGGCAGATAAATTGAAAAAAAATCTAATAAAAAATATTTGTTTAAATATTTATTTATTAAAAAGGCAGATAAATTGAAAAAAAATCTAATAAAAAATATTTGTTTAAATATTTATTTATTAAAAAGGCGGATAAATCAAAAATAAATCTAATAAAAAATATTTGTTTAAATATTTATTTTATTAAAAAAGCGGATCAATCAAAAATAAATCTATTAAAAATATTTGTTTAAAGATTTATTTATTACAAAATTAATTGTTATTAAAACGTTGAAAATGAATATTCAAAAATCAACCAGATCAGCTTTGTGGTGCTTCCTCGCGTATTCTAATATCCCGATGGCAGCCTCCGGTTGCTGGAGCTTGTTGTTGATGCTACGTACAAATAATTTATTTATAATAATTAATTTATAATTCAAAGTTACTACTAGCTATTATTATCACAACTAAACGTATGTTGAATATGAATTATGCAACTAATGATATTAATATTATAACTAAATTTATATAATAATGCAACTAAAGATATTATTATTATAACTAAATTTATAAAATAATGTAACTAAAGATATTATTATTATAACTAAATTTATATAATTATGCATCTAATTATATTATTATTTTTATTATTATTATAACTAAAATTATATAATTATGCAACTACTATTATTTATTTTTATTTATTTCCAAAAATGGTCAAAGGACTTCAAAAAGACCTCTGATTTATAAACAAAACCAAATTCAATACTCAAGGAGAGAGAATATCAAAATATTATTCTAACTAAATGTATTTCATTATGCAACTACTAATATTATAATTCTAATTATTAAAAATGAATCTGCCTCCAAGCGATTAATGTCGAAAGAATTTATTATATATGCAACGTTAACTTGTACGTACGACACAATAAGTTGATATAATGACAAGAATGTTGATAAAGTAAATAATATGAACCTGATTAAAGACTCCAGTATCTGATTGGTTGGTCGTTTGTGAAATTCTTCTTCATTAAAATGTAGAGCCTTAGCATAAGCTCTACATTTTACGGCACACTCGCTCAGTATCTTGAGGTCCAATGGGAGTGGGCCCTGGCAGCATTCAAAAATTATGCATCGTCATCACTACTGATTTTGAAGTATAAATTATGAAAATTATATATCATCATCATCACAGATCACATTATTTTCATCGTTAGACGCGTTGGTCTACTGGTTTAGACACCGGCTTTGAGAGTCGTAGGACCCGGGTTCGATTCCAGGTCCGGGCACGTAATTTCCTTGACCAAGAAACTAACTCACTAACTCAAATGTGCTCATGTCAACTCAGCGTTTCATCCTTTAGTGGTCGATAAATGAGTACCAACTTCGGTTGAGGGTTAAAGTCCTTTGTGCGCTTGTGGAGCTAGAGAGTAGTATGCGGGGCTGCCAGCGGCGCCATAAAACAACGCATAAGCCGTTAGTCTTATCTGCAAGTTGCCAACACTGTAAAGTGGCCGCTGTTCCGTTCAATAAGTGGCACTCACTAATGATTCTACTTTAACTTTTTTTACATTCCTCACCCTGTCGGAGTGCTCCATGAATTCACTGAGATTGAGAACGGCTTGAGTGATCTCAACGGCATCCGAACTGCTGAATGCCGTCTCCAAGTTTTTGACCAAATCCTTCTGCTGGTCAGCATCTAGTTCCAACCAGCAGGAGACAAATGCTGCATTGAATAATTCCCTAAAATAAAAATAAAAAACAAGATATTCAAAAAAATTATTTTTTATAAGCTAAATATCAAATCCTGAAAACAATCTGCAAATCAAATCCTGTTAATGACCTATATATAAAATCCTGATAATAAACTACATATCAAATTCTGTTTATAAACCATATATCGAATCCTGTTCATAAGTTACACATGAAATCCTGTTAAAAAGTTACACATGAAATCCTGTTAAAAAGTTACACATGAAATCCTGTTAAAAAGTTACACATGAAATCCTGTTAAAAAGTTACACATGAAATCCTGTTAAAAAGTTACACATGAAATCCTGTTAAAAAGTTACACATGAAATATCAAATCCTGTTAATAAGCCACATATGGAATCCTGTTAATAAGCTTACGTTTAGGATTCTATATGCTGAAAAAAAACTATAAGACCTGTAACAAAGCAAAACAAATCAACTAAAATTATGTGTGAACAAGACTTTCGACCTATAAGTTTTATTAACTTTTTTTCAGTAAAAATAAATAAATGACTCTTTTTTAATGATAACATTGAACCATTAAATTCCCTTATCAGTCACCTGGCTAGAGGATTGTAGTCATTGGCCAAAGAGCAAATTGTCCTCAGGGCAGGAGATGGAGATTCCTTGAGTAACTCCAGACTGAACCTCCTCAGCCACTCGAGCCAATCATCGCGACTCACCCTTTTGCTGGTCGTCCAGGCCTGTACGAAGTGTTTGAAGTGATTTGATGAACGAATGGTATTTGTCATGGTGAATAATTTAATTCATTCATTTACAGCTGCCATTTTGAAAACTAACTCCACCCCAACCCTAATTTTTTAAGTAATTGTAAATCTAATTTTTTTGGTCACAGTGTCTCTGAAGTAAAAAAACACCACGTTAATTAGTAAGTTAGTGATCATCCTCATCTTCATCATCACCATCATCATCATCATCATTAAGATCTTCATTTTCATCATCACCATCATCATCGTCATCATCATCATTATGATCGTCATAGGAATGGTAATAAAACAAATAACCTTTTGCAGTTGTAGAGAATCAATTGGAAGCTTTCCATTGACCTGATCGGAGGTCGGATCGACAGCAACGGTGGCCGACTGATCACTTTTCTGTGTCCGATTGGGACTCCACCTGATCACCTTACTGTCTTGACCGTCTTCTTCCATCGCCATCAGAAGAGTTCTCTGAATTAAACCAGTTACCACAGCGTAATAAAAATATAAAAATTCCTGGGTCTGTAATTTATATGTCATATCTCCATTCAATCATTGACCATCATGCATCCTGGAATCACAACCAATGAAATGATTAAGCTACCAAGCATCATCGAATAACCTTGCTGATGTGTTGATAAATCAATTCGAATCTCTGACACTGAATCCGGTTCTTGGTCAAAACGGGTACGACCAGTCTTGCGTACGGATGAAAGCGCTGATTGAGCTGAAGGGCCAAGCTGCACAGCAAGTCCAAACAGCTGGGCCGCAGCTTCTCTGCTGTGTCGAGTGTCCGGACGAGGGCGTGGAGAATCCGAGAAGCAAAGTCAGTCAAGTCGAGGTGTTGTGTCAGAGCTTCGACAGTTTCCAAGGCGACCCTGACAGTTGAGCGAGTGTAGAAAAATAGAAAGAGTTGTTCTTATGGTGGTGGTAACAACAAATGTGGAGATATTGAAAATTAAGAGATGGGTGATGATGATAATGATAATGAGGATGATTAGTATGATGATGATGATGATAACGATGATGATGAATATGATGATCACTAACAGCCTAAGTAACACAGTAACACAGTGTTTGTTGATAATAATGGTTATAGAAACACTGTAAGTTATGCAAAAAATGACCATAAACTGAAGATTGAAGATTTTGATGGAACGAAAATAATAATGTCTCAAAATTTCACTCTTTCATAATAATCCTCACTGCCACTCACTTTCTGGGAGTGTCGGAGACGAACTTGTTGTCGAATATGGATATGATGGAGGGCAGAAGGAAGTGCAAGTAGTCTTCCAGGCTTTTGCCGAAGATTTGCATGGAGCGCATCAGCTGCAGAGACGTGCATGGTAAAAAAGATTTTTTAAAAAAATTTATGGAACAAACGATTTGAAAGAAGGCAAAACAATGAAAAATTAAACAACAAATAATGTGTAATTAATAATATATAAAAATAAAAACATGTATTTATTAATTATTATTATTAAAAAAATAAAATCTATTTATTCAAAAATAATAAAAATATTTTTTTTATTTATCTATTCAATATTAATGTAAATAAAAATTAAAACAGTGCAACACAATGCAAAAGAAATTGCAAATTTAAAAATAACTTGTTTATATTGAAAGATGATGTACGATGCATTATATATATCCGCAAAGCGTAGAATTTTCGCGGCTAATAACTTTTTATTTAAACATTTTTAACATAAAGTGGCTTAACAAATTGTGTTCAGCGTCTCATAATCTATAAACGTGAGTTTTTTCAGACCTGCAGATGCTAATCGAGTGACATACATAATACATACATAATACATCATTGCGCTTTTATAGTAGGGATGTTTATTTAATGTAAAAGAAATTGCAAATTAAAAATAATGTTTAAAAAAAGAATTAAAAAAAAATGCGCCCACCCTGACTGAGATGGTGCGATCGGGTTTGTTGTCCTCGTTGAGCACCTGGAGCATGAGAGGTATCAGGTGTATCAGGTTGGCACGGAACTCGCAGTCCGTCGCTTCCACGATGCGCTCCAGCAGGTCGATGATCGACAGGGTGAGCGTCGAGGCATTCAACGACCAGTACTCCTGTTATTTTTGATTTATTTTTTGATTGATTTATTTATTTTTACGCATTAAAATTTGATTCATTTAACAACCAGTATTCCTGTTATTTTATTTTAGTTTTTTTTATTTATTTATTTATTTGTACATTTGATTCTATGTCCTATGTAAATAACAGCGATCTGTCTCTTATATTCAAATAAAGTTAAAGGTTCAAAACAAAAAGTAATAACAGCTGATAAGTTGGGAGGGTTGAATTATTCGGTGATGATAACAATTAAATAATTTTAAAACATGGTTAATTCCTATATTGGAGAAAAAAATAAAATGATGGAATAGAATATAAAATACGAAGATGATCATCGAGCAGTTATAATAATATCTGACTTTGATTAGAAGGAAAATATCGTCCAGGTAGGGCCTGACGTGCTGCTTCACTACTCCGACTATAACGCCAATTTGACTGAAGAGTGTCTGAAAAAAAAAATCCAAACCCAAATAAACAACAGTGAACAAGATAAAATCATGAGCAAACTATATTCTACAATTCATAACCAAAAATCTGCCGCAACAAACAACCAATCAGAAATCAAGTACAAGCTCCTCCCTTACTTCTCTGAAAGTCCAATCGTACGTCGTCCGAATGGCTTGAACGTACGCGGGAAGCACCTGATTGAGGTAGGGTACGCACTTGAGCCCTAGGCTTTTGAAGATAGTGGATATCGCCATGACGACGGAATTGTGGTGCTGGACGAGAGACGGATTGCGGACCAATCGCATGAGAACGGCTATGGAGACGGCGGGATAATAATCTTCGAGGGTCGACGTTGGAGACATGTTCACCAGTAGTTCTGTCGTGTTCAGGTCTGTAAAACGAATATGCAAATAAAATTTAAATAAATAAATTATTTTAAAAAAACTAAAGGAAAAAACAAGTTTCTCAACCCAAACTTTTATTTCAAATACACTCAATTTAGAAATACGAAAGATATTCAAATAAGGTTTTTCGGGTTTTTTCTTTTAATTGAATCTTGCATTGTCATCCAATATAAAGCTATTGTGAAAGTTTCAGCTTCCTGGCTAGTCGAAAAGCTGGTTAAATTTTACTTGCAAGATATGCGTACAGAGAAAGCCACACAAACAGAGAATAGAAGTTGAATAAAAGTATGAAAAAATCATATGAAAATTTTTTTAAAATTTATAACTAGCAGTCATATAATTGAAAACTAATACTTGAATATGTGCATCAGACAATTAATACACCGAGACGATATAAAGCACAATTCATGTTAAACAAAAGTTTTATTATGGACACAAACTTGAATTAGTACCTCAGACAATGAATACACCAAAATGAGCAAAAACACAATTCATTTCAAACAAAATGTTTTATTATGGACACAAACGAGAGTATAACTGACCCTGATCGGACTGATCTTGGTCATTTTTCGTGTCAAAAATGCTTAGCACTGCACCAAAATCAGTTGCTCCTTGGCCTGAAATGCCCTTGTGCAAGTGGGGATCGAGAGCCCCTAGGATACCCAGTACCCTGATGGCCTGTCGGAAACAAACATCGATAGAAAGAGAGTACAGAGAAAACAAACAAACAAAAAACTAAACTAAAAAAACCTCTTTTTTAGTGGAAATATTCTGCTCTGTTTTGAAGAACTTGAGTAGAACTTCCAACAGGTTAGGATATTTCAAGTAGGGTTCCACCACATACCCCGTATTCTCTACCATCTGGCCCAGAGTCCACAGGGCCACCTGGTGTTAATGCATAGATTAATAGTTATGAAAGATTTTAAGAAATAACTAATAAAAGTATCAACAATTTTCAAATATTATTAACTATTTAATAAAACTTGAAATTATTACTAATAATTTTAATAACATTTAATTATCAACTAATTGCCAGAATTATTAATTAATAATTACAGTGAGTTAAAGTTCAATTGTGAGTAATATCAATAAATAATCACCTCCTGCTTTGAAGTCTGCAGTTTTTCCTGCAAGATGTCGATGAGAATGAGGATGACATCATCGATCCACTTCTTCATCAACGCCCCGGACACCTGCACACATGATTTTTAGACTAATAATAAATAATCATTGAACATTAAACCATATACTACTAATAAAGTTCTTTTGGGTTCAAAACAAGCTAGTCGACTTACCTGTACGAGGTCACCAAGTACGGTCAGCAGTGAGACGACTACGATGGGCGCCAGAGTCTCGGATTTCTTCAGCTTCGGCAGCACGACGTCGAGTATCGGCTCGACGTAGGAGACGATCAATCCAGGTGAACACCTGACCAGGTGCGCCAGGAGGCGAGCCGACTGGACCTTGTTGCGATCCACGCCGCTGAATTCCAGCTCCGTCAAAATCTGGAAATAAAAGTAAAAAGAGAGTAACAGTTGTATCGATGGTAATTCAAAATTGACCCAGTTACACCAGCAATGGAAAACCTAATCACTCATTGCCCAGCTAAATAATTAACATAATTACCCAGCTAAATAATTAACATATATATCCAGCCAAATTATTAGAATAATTATCCAGCCAAATAATTAACATAATTAACCAGCTAAATAATTAACATAATTACACAGCTAATGAACCCTACTAAGCAGCCGTTCGACAAGATCACTAACCCTGATGAGTAACTTTCTGAGGAAGGGCATCACAAAAGAAGGGTTATTGAGGCAGACCCTCCCGACGATGCACACCGACACCTCCCTCACTTGGGGGTCCTCGTCGTTCAGGCACGAACTCAAGTAGCCGAGACATCCTGATTGGGCCAGGCAGGAGTCGAACCTGCTCTCCAGACTGACCAAGGCGCAATAGCGCACATCTGCGTCTGATAAATTTATAAAGAATGTTTAAATAATTAAAAAAGCGTGAGTAGAGATGATGATGATCAAATAATTGGGGGGGGCATTGTTGGTATAGTAGTAGGGCATTCACTTATGGACCTAAATAGGTCTATAAGTTTTTTGTGGCCTAGAAGTCTGCTGACTCATGCCACATTAAATATTGTCAAACCAATTTGATTTGATAGGTTCAAATCCCACCAGTGTTACAAGTGAAAGTGTTGGGAAGAGAAGAGGCACCTTAAATGGCTGCCTCTGGTTGTTTTATAAAGTGGCCCAAGTAAGAAAGCACAAGTGTAACAAAATGTCAAAGTCTTTACCAAGGAAACATTCTAGTTTTATTCTCGAATTAATTTAGGTAGAATAAATAATGAAAACAACCTTCGTCTACAACCGCTGTCGACAGTATCTTGCTCAGCACTTCATAGGTCAGAGAATCCAGGCTGTCAATACCATTCTTCCCTCCTTCCACTGATGCCTACAGAATAGTTATAAAAAACAGTAAATAGCCAAATCACAATTAAACACCACCATCATCATCATCATCATCACCATCACATCTGCTATTATTAACTGCAACCTACCCGATTTGGTAGAGTCCTTCCCAAGAGTTTGGAACAAGTTTTGATGGCCTCTATCCGAACCTCTTTGTTTTCGTGAGTCAAATAAGTCTCCGAACAATGATAAACCAATTGCGAAAGAGAGTAACCTGTCAAACAATATTTCATACTGACCGATTATATTATTACCAGCTAGAAAATAATCAAACACTGCTAAAAAATAAATAATAAAGTAAAACTTACATTCAAAGTCAAAACTTCTCAGCGTCTTCAAAGCCAGAGTTAAAATTTCGCAATCTCTGCTCAATCCGATCGAGCGACCTTGACCCGACGACCTCTGCAAGGTCGAAGAAGAAGATGAGCCGCCTACCAGCGGGGATGAAAGTACGATGGAAGAAGAGAGAGAGCGAGACGATCCGGGCGTCTGGTTGGACAGGAGCTGGTCCGTGGCGAAGGCTAACGAAGGGTGCTGCAGGGGCCGACCGACCAGCTGGAAGTGGAGCAGGCGGATGAGCGACAGTTGGATGTGCTTTTTGAGCTTCTCGTCCAACGAGCACAGGCTTTCCATCGAGCGTACGAGATAGGAGCTGTCGTTGATAAAAAAAAGAAAAAAACAACTCGTCATAACGCGGTTCACGGTAGAAATAAATTTGCCAATGTTTTTAATTTTTCTAAAAAAATTTGTATAAAATTTTCATTTCATCCCGACTGTTATATTATAGTCGCTCATAAGATTAAAAACAACACCTGCTCTGGGTGGTCCACCCCTGCCCCCCCCCCACCCTCCTTGAATCTCTCAAACTGACCTCAGACCACAAGAAAACATGGCATTGACAAATACTTCTGCCCTGCTGGTCGCAATTCCTTTACTCTTGAGAGCAAGACAGAGCATAGTAATGCAGGAGAATAAAGCTGGTTCGTAGGTCGAACTTCTTTTCCTGGGACTGAAACAAGCAATTGAACTTTCGTTGTTTAAGTTATTATTCAGTAGAAATATTTCAACCAGAACAAATTAAAGTGATTTAAATTATTGCTTGTAGCTATTCAAAATTGCATTATTTCTTGATGTTGCAACTATAAAACGCAAACAATATGTTTTGTTTTTCTGAATTAATGAAACACTTTACATGACTGAGCTTTGACAAAACTGAATTTTAGGAATATCTTCTGACCAGGAACTTATTTATTTCTCAGTAATGCAATCAGTAGTTTTTATGCAGGTAACTTTTCTTTTATGAAAAGCCCAATTAGAATTTAAGTATCAATAAATAAGTTAGTTGTCCAATTAGAATGTTAACATCAATAAAGAACTTAGTTGCCCAATTTTTACTGACTTGTACTGAAGAGCATCATCGAGAAATTTGAATATTCCTTCGAGTCTCAGAATGTTCGTTCCGAGTGCCGTGGCCAGGAGACCGAGGGAGATGAACGTGGCCGATCGATCCTTGTATTTTAAAGAGGAGAAGAGATATTTGGCCGTATCGTGCAGAGAGCTGTTCGATGATGAAAATATAAAAATAGATTAACAAGTTGGTAGATGAACAGATTATTATTATCGGAAAATTGAATTACTAGAAAAATTACTGGATATTAAAGAAAAAAATTCATAAATTGATAAGATTAGTTAGCAGATACAATAAACAACGGTGGCTGATAGTTAACAGGTAACTAAATACTGAGTTAGTACGTGTCGGTAATTTATATTATAGTAGCCCACGTCACTCACTGATTCTGTCACGCTTACGTAATTAGTCGTATAGACGATATAGATGTGCACGTAAGAATTTATTGCGCACAGGCGTGTTATAAAAGTTATTATTCAATTGTACATATACATTCTCAGTCCTAGAAATCAAAAGAAGTGGCGCTGCAATCGAAAAATATTATAAGATGAGATTTAAAAAAATCTCAGAAGGAAGGATCACTTCTCAAAAATGGCCGTCATAAGAAATGTCGTGTATACTAGAATTCTTTAATAACTAATTATTGCACTCTTTAATTTCACATCCTTTGAATTTATATGAAATACTTTAGTAAATTGAAAACTTGAACAAAATAAAAAATTTCATTAAATTTGCTTATATAGACAAAAAAATGTTTATGGTTATCAAATATCATTTTGTTTTTGTTGACTATTTTTTATCAAATTTATCCAAAGTACATCGTAATTATAAAACATTCGTCCTTGGGACGAGCAAAACCACTATGTATGTATGTAAGCAATTACGCAGGGGTCAGCAATCAGCAGTTGATAAAAATTAGTGAGCGCAGGCGTGTAATAAAAGTTATTACGCAAGTGTAGAATGACAGTCTCAAAGATAAAAAGGTGGTATTGCAAATAGAAAAAAACATCTAATTAAATTTTAAAATATACGTCATTTTTGACGGGCTAACTCAAGTAATAAAATAATGCAACCATAAAAAGTTTACAAAAAAATCTTGATACTTTCACATCCCTGTCTTTAGAAGAAAATACAATAAATAAAGAAACACTCTGATACATGCAAGACAGAGAAATCTCATCAGATAACTTTTTTATTGTTATCATCCTTACTTATCTTCATAACAGCAGCTTACTTTGTGGTGAAAAGGCTCAGATTGAAGGCTGCCAGTCTGGGAATGATGGAAAGAAGAGTGCTGTGGATGAATGGAGACTTGCTTGACTTCACTTTCAGAACTTTTACGCACAACTTCACGAATAAAAATTACTTAATGAACACTAATGAGGATTATTAAAAAATTACTAATTTATTTCCAACGTTATTAAATTTGATAATAAATCAGCTAAATTTGTTTTTTTTAAGCCAAAACTTTAAAGTAATATATTCGGAAAATGTCATAAAATGAAATTACTCTAGCAAAACGTTCATTCATCAGCGTTCTGATTATTTGGCTGGTAGGTTCATCATAGCAACCGATTCCCTTATCTGATTGGTCGACAGAAGACTGGACCAACCTCAACTTGGCAGAGTGCCAAATCCCACGCGAGCATCCTCCCTCAAGCACCGAGGTATCCTGTTATGGAACGAATATTATTTCTTTAATTTTCTTGTTACTCGTTTTATAAATTATTAGAGATAACTCATCAAAAATGATGATGAACGTATACATAGACTTGTGATTTATTAAACTTATATTGCATACACCCTGATGTATGTATATATGGCTTGTGGTTCATTAAAGCTATATTGCATACCATGATGTATGTATAATGTATACTTTGGGTTGTGGTTCATTAAATGTATATCGCATACCCTGATGTATGTATACTCCGGATTGTGGTTCATTAAATGTATATTGCATACCATGATATATGTATACTTTGGGTTGTAGTTCATTAAAATTATATCGCATACCCGGATGTAGGTATACTTTGGGCATGTGGTTCATTAAAATTATATCGCATACCCTGATGTATGTATACTTCGGGTTGTGGTTCATTAAAATTATATCGCATACCCTGATGTATGTATACAGGGATTGTGGTTCATTAAAATTATATCGCATACCCTGATGTATGTATACTTCGGATTGTGGTTCATTAAAATTATATTGCATACCCTGATGTATGTATACTTCGGGTTGTGGTTCAAAGCCTCATCAAGGATATTCTCCTCCTCTCTGAACTTTTCCTAATTGAATAAATTAACATAAATAAAATATAATAAATCATATATAACTTAAAATTAATTAATTCAAAATAAAATAACAATAAATATTGATAAAACGATAACCCCAATTGTGAAAACCGGTAAAAGCGCACAATCAGTGACCCCGGGTTAGGGGGGTTAGGGTCGGGGTCACTGATTGTGCGCTTTCACCGTGAAAACCTACAAAAACGACCCCCGAGCATGAAAAAGGCCAGAGATCAAACCTCAACTTTTGCGTTACAGCAAGTTAACAGCTGGAGTAGAATGAGCAAGCTGCCGTGCTGGTACTCGTCGGGTGCAGGTTTCTTCGTCGAGTCATCGTACTCTTTCTCCACCTCTTCAAAGCATTGCTGTAACCACGGCGATGACGAATTCAGTGATGGTAACGATGGTGGTGGAAAAAAATTACAAAAGTATTAAAACAGGAGGAGTGTGGATTATGAACATGAAAACGGTCTTTTGTTGGGATTTTAGTGATGTATTATTGCGATTATGCAAATAAGATCAACAATAATGATGATGATGATGTTGGTGGTGATGATGATGGATCGATACCATTATCATAATCATAACATAAAAAAAGAGAGCAAAGAGTAAGTAAGTAAATTCAACATGACATTATAAAAAATAAGAGGAATTCAAAATAAATTAACAATGACAGAAGATGGTCACGGTGCTGATAATGATGACGATAATAATAGAAACGACGTCAAGAAGTCAACTGCATTCGAGACAAACCTTGTAATAGTAAGGCATCCCCACCGTTCCGAATTCTCTCCCGGACATTATGGCCAGGACTGTCCTCAACGCTAGGGCCGCATTTTCCCTTATGTGCTCCTACAAGGTGGCAGGTGGTGGTACTGATTATGATCTCGTTAGTGAATACAGTTATAATGATAATTTTTTTTATAATTTCAGTAAATGTTATTTAAATAAAAATTATTCCAACATTAGTCATATAAAAAATTTACAATAATAAAAAAAAAATAATAATGAAAATAAAATAATAAGATGTCCCTAACAAACCTTGGAGTCTCTTATGGCCAAGAATATGTAATCAAAAAACTGAGGAGTCTGCTGATAGAACAATGTTGGCAGAAGTGTCGCAAGTTCTTTCAAGATGAGAACCTGTGTATGACAACAACAACAACAACAATAACACGGAAACCGTTGTCTCAACAATGATTACATTATCAACAACAGTTAGCTGAGCAGTTAACACGTGTGATTTGCAGCCTTCAGGTTAAAGGTTAGATTCTTTTGTAAATTGGAATGGATGGAAGCCAGCCCAACTTTCATCCCTTTCTCTGAGACAGTCAAATTGATACCAGTTTCGTGGCTGAGGGTTTCAAATTTCTGCAGATTCTAATTTCAAAAACAACATGATGCAGGTGCAGATCAAACAATTCCTTCTTCTATACACGAGCAGGATGCATCCCCCCACCCCCGGCACGACCGAAATGGCTCTACAAGAAATGGCTCTACAACTGATACGTCCTTATATTGATAATAACCTTTGAACTGACATTATTTCTTCCAAAGCTGCATGGATGACCCAATATCGACAATTATAATTTCTAGAACCGAAAACTCGGATCCCAAATATATTTTTCAATTTATGTTCATTTTTTTATTTATTGATAATTATTCCCTCAACGACAACTTTTTCAACTCACCCCTGCAAATCTTCTGAATTCCGACTTTTCTGAAGGGGCGAGAAACCCGAACGCCCTCTTCACCTCCGTCTCCAAGAGGTCGGTCGTCAAGGAGACCGACGTGGCCACCATTTTGGTCGTGGTCTCCACGGCGATGCGAAGTACGTGCTCGTCGTTGCACCTGTCGAGAGTGTCCTGCAGGTGGGGAATGAGTCGAGCCAATCTCGTGCTGAGATTGAGGCCAGCATCGGCATCGATCAGAATATCTGAGGAAATAAAAAAAGTTATGGAAGATTTGCGGCTGACGACGATGATAATGAGTGCTAAATGCAGCAGAGTTAACACATGTTGTTTTACAAACTGCTTAATAATTAAAAAATAATAATATTATGACTATTTTAATGTTCCCTCTAGTTTTTAATACAAGACATAAAAAGCAATTTAGTGCACAAACTTTCCCTTTTTGGTTGAAATCTGCTAGCAAGTAGTTGTTCCTCATTTAGGTCAAGCAGTTGTTCCTCATTTTGTATGCATTTAGGTCAAGCAGTTGTTCCTCATTTTGTATGCATTTAGGTCAGTCTAGTTATAGTTAGTTATGCAATGACAGAACTTTATCATGAAGTCAGATATTAAAATATTGCATTTAGGTCATCTGAGATATTAGCACTAACAGATCGATGATCACAATATTATATATTTCAATTTTATGCATACCTAGTTTTTTTTTTTGAAAAAGAGTCAAAAATAATTGTTTTCTTGTTTGCAGAATTAGATAGTCATTAAATATAGAAATGATGCTTAAACAACTAAATTGTTACTAGTCATTTCTATTACTCCATTTCAATTACTTCAATTACGCGCATCTAGTGATGTGACCGTGTCTAGTGTCCCTGCGGTACTTAGAAAGTTATAAGCTACATGCCCAATGTGTAACGTACATACTAGATTATATTAACTCAGGATTGGTTTTTGGTAATAGTGATAATCAAATGTAACAAGATGATGATGATAATAGTCAAGACAATGTTACTGTTATCTTTTACAGTTACTATTACTTATTCAATTAGAAGTTTATTTTATTATCAAAAATATTCAGCACTTGAAAAATTGTAAAACTAACTTATGGCTAATAGAGCTCCTTCTCTCACATTATTGGCTGGAGAACAAAGCATATTCCTCAGTTCATCAATCAGCTGATCCAGTGCAGAGCTGACATCTTCCAGTGAAAGCTCTCTTAAATCCAGTTGAACATAGTTTGAAAGGTCGTGACCTGACCTGATTCTGACTTCCTCCTTTCTGTCAGTTAAGTCGGTCAGCAGCTGTGACAACAGCTCTGAATTCATTTTTGTTTTAATAAATCGAGACCTGAAAAAATAAAATAAAACAATACTATGACCCGTCTTTTATACTTCTACTCCTTCAATATAGTTGTTAATCTTGATTTCAAGCATTTCATCCTAAATTGATTTCCTTGCTTCAAATTACCATTGTTTTTCTCAATTCCAACAACAAGCAATAACAGAACGTAATGGACACTATGTCTTTTCAGGGATAAAATAGAGCTTCCAGTAGGTATTAGGAAACAGGGTTGAGCTAGAGCTAGGATATTAAAAGAATGTTTACATTTCTTTCTTGACCACATGACTACAAATGTTACAATTCTGTTACCCCCTCCGTTTTTAAATTGTACTTTAAAACTGCTTCCAAAATGAAATTTAATTAAATAATTTCTACTTTATTATAATAAGACACGTTTCGTTAACTTTTATTTCAAAATTGCCATCAAACTTACTACTACTAGTTAACAACACAAAACAAAACAGAATCAAACGCCACGAAACTCCGTTATTCATAAATTAAGAAATTTCTAGAGCATCTTCAAAATAGAAAAACTTCAATAATGAAGAATTTTTAGAATCCAAAAACACTGATGATGCGACAATGGAACCAAACAAGCAGATACGACAGATGATGATGGCTGTCGCGGTCAGATGCTTGTTAAAAATATAATATACTAATAACAATACAGCCGGAGACAGAAACGCTAAAGCAGATTATAACGCACACGTTTCTTCAGATAAACTATTTTAAATTTTAAAAAGATGACACAATGATTACCAATATTCCTAGGAGTTCGTACACTTTGAACGGGAAACACGAACGAAAAAATAAACAAAAACACAACAATCCGCCAGACAATGTCAAGGTATTTTTACAAAAGTAAACCGCATCAACGTTCACGTCTGACTTTTTCCAACTCAATAAAAACACAATAAAATTATGAATACAAATAGTAACAATTCAAAGTTGTTTTTTTTTTAAATTTCACGCATAACATGATTGCACCTGCAAAGCTAGCTACTACACGATTACCGGGCAACGTCAGCCGCCCAGCAAGACAACACCCATCGACATCAGTTTTTCTATAAAACGCCGCCAGCTCATCGTTTTTTCTTACACTTCTTTTTCTTTTTCGAGAGATTTTTCAACTTGGTGATCGGCATGGCCGAGCGAGATTTCTTCGTCAGGAGGTGCTGCTCCACCAGATTGGCCAAATGGCCCTGTTCAGCTAACATGGTTAGGAAGGTACGGATGAATTCATCGTAGTTGTGCGTTCTCCGACAGTCGTCAATCTTTAAAATAAGTATCACAAAAAACTAGAGGGATGTAATTGACGACATTAATTAAATCAACTTTAAAAAATGAATAAAGTGATTTTTATGAAGCTCAAAAGTCTTCTTTTGCAAGACAATGAGTGATGCAATTATGGTCAAATGCAGCATAAGAAATAGCAGTTGCAAATGCAGCATAAGAAATAGCAGTTGCAAATGACTGTAGCAGAAAAGTTAATGCTTTCATAGAAGAACCAAGTACTTAAAAGCCATGAGGACAGTATACCAAACAAGTAAGTTCAGCAGCGACTGAAAACCTAACTGGTTTGCTATTAACTGTGTAATATGGAACTGTTGCAGCTGATTTAGCTAAAGTTTGAGTACGTAACACACAAAATACAAACCTTGTACTTTTTTCTCTTTTCTATCTCGTCTTTCAAAGCATTTTCACACGACTTCATCTCATCTTCGACCTTGTTCAAAAGTGACAACAGATCCTGAATGGCATTTAAATCAATCAATCAATGAAGGCGATGAACAAATTATTTTTGATTGATTAATTCTTTAGAAGTATTTTTCTGTGATAAGATTATGTTAGCAGATGTGCTTGAAACCAACTTTAATAGAAAGTGTTTGATTGGCAGATCCCAGGCCCTTGTCCCCTCCTACTCTGGCTTTCCAGCTGCCCTTTTCTTGATGTTCAGCAATGATGCCTTCCAATGAATTTTTGTCATCTACTGTCACAGTAGAAAAGTCCATCTCTTCCTCCATCTTTGTTTCTTTTGCGACTTCCATGGCAACCTCGACGCAGTTTCTCGCAACGTCCGGACTGGCGGGAGGTGCATCGTAGGCGGTGGAGCCGGTCATCTTGCTGCAGACGTCTGCCGGAGAGGGAGCCGATAGGTCTTCTGCGTATATTCAAAATTCTGTTGTAATACTACCTCGAAGTACAAATAGTTTCTAATATACAATGAGAGCATAAAGAGTGATGATAATAATTCAACTTACCTTTGCTCATGTCTTGATCTTTGCTGATTTCAACAGGGATGCCTGCTTCAGTATCAGCAGTGATTTCCATCGAAATAGGAAGTTTTTCACACTCCCCTCTCAAGTTGTCATCTGCCGAACTTGAGTGTTCGCTTTTAAATTTTTGAGAAAAGTTTTCAACGATTTCATCATTGTCTTCAATCGAAGAATTTGGTTTCAGTTTCTTTGGGGTTTTTCCAGTTCCCACGCCAGGCAACACCAATAACTTACCAGCCAGGTTTTTCCCAGATTCCGTTGGGTCTTCTATGTATTCGCTTTGAGCCAAAGATTGAGTTATTTGGCAGTCCAATTTCATAATCTTAAAGTTTTGGGAGGATTCAGTGCTTTTGTTAGCATCGGCCCCCCTTCTAGCCGATCTTGTCATCATGCCTTGACTCTCTGGTTTTGCCTTTTTTGGTTTTTCCTCTGTAGCTGTTTTCATTCTCTACAGAGTAAAAGAAAAGTTTTATTTTACCAGAAAACTCAGTTGTAACTGCAAGAATGATAAAATTGAAATAACATATTTTAAAACATTTTTTTTCCTATCTGATAAAAATTATGCAGCGTGAATCGAAATAGCGATAAAAACCTGATTTAAAGCATTGCAGACTATTTGATGATTGGTCTTCAAAGTATCCAGTTTCTGTTTGTACTGGACCTGTCTGTCTGGCACTACAGCCATTAAGTTAAATCGAATCTCATTGGTAGGCTCCCTGAAAGGATGCAAAAATAATATATATGAATAAAACTCAATAAAGGGAATATACATAAATAGGTATACCAGTATAAGACTGGTAAACTTATATAAATAGGCATGGCACACTGTTATAAGGCTGGTAACCATATGTAAATAGACATACTGGTATAAGGCTGGTAAATCTACATAATGGTAAAATGCTGGTAAGTAGGTAAACTGGTATAAGGCTAGTGTAACTATATAAATAGGTACACTGGCAACAGGCTGGTATACTTAAATAAGTAGGTAAATTGGCATAAAGTTGGTAAACCTATATAAGAAGGTATACTGGAATAAGGCTGGTATATCAACACTTTTTTTTCCTCTGCTCCCTGGAGTGTCGCTATAGGCGGAGTTTACTCACCGTAATACTAGATGAATGCAGTAAATTAAGTATAAAGAATAGAAAAATGTGTCAAATAAAAAAACAGGGTCAAATTGATCATTAGTTGAAGTACCAGCCTTACTTAGCAACACCTGTACAACACCTGTACGACACATGCAACAACAGGTGAACGTGCTAACGAGGAAATTACCCTCCAGCTGCCATTCCAAGTCTCTCGGTGATGACCCGCCTGAACATTTCCGTCCAATCTTCTCCTTCTTTTTCCATCCCTGATACAAATACATTATGCGTAAACAATAAAACAAATTATTCACTTGCATAACTTGTGCGTACGCAATAGAATCAATAATCGGCAAATAAACTCTTCTTTAAATGATTCAAGATATAAATAAATATGAGAACAAAAATAATGGATTTGGAATTCTAGTTTATAGATGATCTAGGTGTTATACTAAATCTTAAAAAAGAAGTTGATGCTCAAATGAAATCAATTTAAAAATACAAATTCGATTTTAACATTTCAGTTTTACCCATATCAATCACATTAGCAAGAGATCTACGAAAACTTTCAACCAAATCCAGAACGAACCGTGGTCAATCGGATAAGGTTTCAAGCCGTCGAGCTCGAAGAGGTGACCATTTATGGACACAAAACTGACATAGTGGAAAGCCTCTTGTGTCCTGCCACCTGAAAGTCCTTGTTGTTTTTCTGGAATGTGGCTTGGTTCAGGTCTACAACAGAAGAGAAAAAAAAAAGAGCAATCATTTAGGTGCACTTATGCCCCGTCATTATCATCATCATTGTCAGCTTCATGAACATTAACTTTCTAATTTTTCAACTCAACTGGTAAAATGTTTAACAGTTCTTCTTTTTATATAGCCAACTAGAAATTAGAAACTACTGAAAAAACAATAATAAACTAATCAATAAAGCCTGGAAAGAACTGCACCTGGCATGGCTGTTGTGGGCCTTCGCCAGGTCCGGCATGTTGCCAATAGCATAACCTTTATCCTGTTTCAAAACCATTCAAAGTTATTTTTAACTTAAGTTAACGACTGCGATAATAAATATAAAAAAGATGAATTAAAAAATTATTTCATTAAGTGAACAGCCAATCAGATGAAAATAAACCAATCTGACAGCCAATCGCATAAAAATAAAAAATATCAGTCAGCCAATCAGATAAGAACAAGCCGATCAGACAGACCTCGGGGGTCATTTTCTTAGTGAACACTTTTAACTGGGTCAACATGGGGCCCAATTTGACCTTGTTTTCACAGTTCAGCAGTACACTTAAAAGAGCATGTGTGGCACAGGAGTTTGGAATGACCTTTGAAAGATAAAACAAAATTCTTACATTCAAGACAGTTTTTTTTTCAATGTATTAACAAAAATTTCTTAAATCAATTAATACTGGTTATTATAATTTTTACAATAATAGTTTTTTTAAATGAAACCAATATGAACTTGTTGAGCAAAGAACATGGAATTGATGACTCCATCGTTGACAACAACAGACTCCTCATCTTGTGTAATTTTTCTCCTAGCCCGTCTCTCCTCCATCCAACGGAACAGGAATATAAAGCCATAGATGGGACTAGAAAATAAAAGGAATATAAAGCCATAGATGGAACTATAAAAAAACAACAGTTTATGAAGCTTCTAACCAGATGAGACATCAAATCTTAAATGAATGGATGAATATATGATATGAATATTCAATACAACATGATGAAACTAATTTACCATCGCCTCCATATCAAACACCAATAGAAAATTTTGATAACCGGTTAATAGAGCAGTGAAAGCTTTTATTTACACGATTACTGTGGATAACGCTTTTAACATGGTAAGATAAAAGCCAACGATCTAATTCTGCTATAAACATTATCTTAGGGACAAGATAATATTATTAAACAGTTGATAATGCAACATATGTCAATCAAATAATATGTTGGCACTGCTACTTCGGAGAGGACTCCTGCAATACTTTCCGATCATTCACTTGATCTTTCTCACTTACAACCATTTTACACTAATGACTAAGAAAGCAATTTTAGGGAAGCTTCCCACTTCTCACACCCCGATGAACAACAATGGTGCTGGTGGGAATTGAACCTGCCAGTTTAGAGAGGAACTTCTTACAACTAGGCCATCATATATTTGTTCTAACTTATCATATTATTATCATATATTTATTCAATCAGAATAAAGTTTTAATAAATTGATTTCCAGGATTTGCCCAGTAGCAAGCAAATGCGACAGTGAAAAATAATCAATGTGAAAGATGTGATCAAAATCAAGATAAAAGAAAAGCAAGACACGCCAAACGATTCTCGACAACATAAAGAAATAACAAAACAGTCTACAGTATCTTCAATCAGAAGAGAATGCGAAACAGAGACTAGCACTAACAAGCACTCATTGTAAGATTAACCTATTGAACAGAACAAAACAAAAATAGCAGGTAGTGCCACTAATTTACAGTGAAAATATGATGTTGAAATGTTATTAAATATACCCTTCGAAAGGTTTCTGAAGATCATATATTTCTTCCACTTGAACTCCTTCCACACCTTTACATCGAAAAGCATTAAAATAACAAATTTCATGTTTATTTAACAGACACAAACTTACTAATCATTAGCAACTAATGTTAATGGAAAAAATAATAAAATCTTCTTCTAAAGCATTCTATGCAAGTTTTTAACTAATTCACTATCATGTTGCTGCATTTAAATATTAGGTAATGAATTACTTTCCCTCAACTCCGCCTTGGTTTTGCAAGCCAGCCCCAAGCCTGGAGAAAGGAGGAGGGAAAAGTTAGAAGGATCAAATTATGATCCACGACAGGAAGTACTTAGGTTCTTCCAACATACAGACATTTCAGTCTTAAAACACCTTGTGTAAAGGACTATAAACTATTATAAAAAAAAAAATTACTTTCCCTTTCCTTGATTTGAATCGCAATCCACTCATGACAAAATCACAATACTATTGATAAAAACATTAAATAAACAACGAATACCTGAGTGAAAACTAATCAAATTCCTTACCAAAGTCTTCAACAAGAAGAGTGAAAAGACCTGAAAAGAACATACATATACTACATGTATCATATGGAACTAATATTTAATGTTTATTTATTTGTATTCAGATATAAAAACTATTAGAAATTTGTATTTAATTATAAAAAAGTGCAGAAGCAGTTATATAATATTATATATGGTTTCGAAATTGTTTATTTAAGCCCTAAATAAAAGGTCTCGAAATCATAAAATAATTATATAATATAGTAAATAATATTAAAATATATAATATTAATATAATAATAGTATAATTTATAATTATAATATCTAGCAGACGTCAATGATATAAATTAAAATTAAATCAATAAAAAATCAAATTGAACAATACCTGGGTCGCTCTCCAGTTCCAACCACCCGTTCATTCTAAAAATTTAAAGAATCCCCTATTGTAAATTGTAAGGCAATGTGAGGCCTATTTTTTTTAGTACCCGATCTTTCTTCGTACTTACATATTTATTTACAAATAAACATAAACAAAATAAGCACTAAAGTCTTGACATTTAAAAAAAGAATAAGATTACAATTTTAATTTTAATTTAATACATTATTACTTTAAAAACTGTTTATCACAAAGTGACAATTTTCAAAGTTTGATAGTCAATTATATCCTGCAATTAGGCATTTAGAAACATAGAGAATTTCACCAACGTCCGACAATATAAGGCTGGGAAATAAATACAATCGTTTGATTGGATCATTTCGATTCGATTGACTAGGTCACATACAACGTTTACGGTCAAATAGAGTGATTTATACTATATACTAGCGGGGTTACTCGGCGTTGTCCGGGGTTTTCACAGGTTTTTATTGTTTTTCTCGCTTGCCTTTTTTCTCTTTCATTTTTCTTCCTTTCCCTCTCTTACTACCGTTTACTTCCCATATATATATATATATATATATATATATATATATATATATATATATATATATATATATATATATATATATATATATATATATATATATATATATATATATATATATATATATATATATATATATATATATATATATATATATATATATATATATATATATCTATATATATATATATATAAATGAATGTTTGTATATATGTATATATGTTTATATGTTAATGTCCTTTATGCATTGCTACACCATTCATCCGATCGTAATGAAATTTTCACACAACCTTGAGAGTCAATGGGAGTCAAAAATAAAAAAAAAATTTTTGAAATCCGTCACAAAATAAGCGGAGCGGAGCGGGTGAGCGAGCTGGAACTATATATATATGTATGTGCGTATGTATGTGTGTATGTATGTATGTGTATGTGCATGTATGTGTGTCTGTGTGTGTGTTTATGTATGTACTAGCGGAGATACCCGGCGTTGCCCAGGTTTTTTAGAGGTTTTTCTAATGTTTGTCTCTTTCTCTCCCATTTCCTTTCCCACCTGCTTTCCCACTCCTGTTCGCTTTCCCGTTTTCGGTCGTTTTCCCGCTGCCGGTCGCTTTCCCGCTCCCGGTCGTTTTCCCGTTCCCGGTCGCTGTCCCGTTCCCGCTCACGTTTGCTCTCCCATTCCCGCTCACGCTTGCTTTTCCGTTCCCGCTCGCTGTCCGTTCCGGGTCGCTTTCCCGTTTCTATAATAGACAAACTAACCCACAAACATTCATATATATATATATACTAGCGGACCCGGCAAACTTCGTTTCACCTCAAAGAGTGTATTTTTTAAGCAATAAAAAACAATAATAACAAATATCCTATATATAAGTTTAAAAGAAAACAAATATTAAAAAAAACGTTCACTTTAATAGTTTATTAGAAAAACATTGGTTGAACTCGGGTCGATTCTCTTTAATCCAGCACTTTATGATACACTATGTTTTTTGTTTTATTATCGGGCGAAAAAACAAATAAATCTGATGGTCTGCCGACACGTGAACACGCCACATACAATTGACCATGAGAAAACATGCATTATCCAAGTTCAGACCACAAACACTCAAAGATTGGCCTTGTGATTTGTTAATCGTCATAGCAAATGCTAGGCGAATCGGAAATTGAATTCTTTTAAACTCAAAGGGCAAATCGGTTGGGATCATAGGAATCCTCGGAATGAGTATTTCCTCGCCTTTGAATTTTCCTTTGAGGATCGTCGCGTGAAGCACATTGACCATTAGTTTCTTTAAAACCAAACGCGTTCCATTGCATAGTTTTGGTTGATTTAGATTTCTAAGCATAATAACTACTGATCCAACCTTCAGTTGTAAATTGTGCGGTGGTAAGCCAGGCACATCCAAGGAGTTCAAAAATTCAGTTGGATAGTTAGTGGCTTCATCTTCATTTGTTACACAGTCAATAGATTTGAATGAATGCAGAGTACCAAAAATTTGATTCTGAATTAGAATATTTAAGTCATCCACATCTTTATTCTTAGCCGCCAAAATTGCTCTCTCACTCAACCATTTGTTCTTTTTATGATTAGCAATGATGTCTGGGAACACTTTATTGATAAGCTCGTCTTTCGATGAAACAAAAGTGCAAAAATTGGGAGGAAAAGAAATCAATCCGGTCGATTTGTCGACAGGAACACGGCCATTACCGATGTTGAGCAATTGCATGGAGAAATCTTCAGCAGATAGATCGTTCAGCAATGCAACTCTCATGTTAGAAGACAGCTGAAGTTTCATCACATAGCGCCACAGATATGATGATTTGAGGGAAGCATTAATTTCATCGGCAGCAGTCGATCTTGGAATGACTGGCAGTGTTTGGCGGAAATCGCCAGACAATAAAATCATTGCACCTCCAAAATGTCGCGAGTCATTGCGCAGATCTTTCAGTGTTCTATCAAGTGCTTCCAATGCGCGTTTGTGCGCCATTGTGCACTCGTCCCAGATGATGATTTTAGATGCTACTAAAACTTTTGCCATTGCAGAGTGTTTTGCAATGTTGCATGTTGGTTGTTCAGTAGTTTGAAGATTTAAGGGCAATTTTAATGCTGAATGAGCCGTACGGCATCCTTCTAACAATGTGGCTGCTATTCCAGAAGAAGCAACTGCTACCGCGATGTCTGATCTCGCACGAACAGTGGCCAATATCAAAGACATGAGAAACGTCTTTCCAGTTCCACCTGGGGCATCAAGAAAAAATAAGCCACCATTTCCATTATCGATTGCCTTCATTAATGTATCATACACTTTTTTTTGTTGAGAGTTTAAAAGGGGTACATTCGATTGAACTAATTGATCTAATTCATGTCGATTATAGCCACGTTCACGTTCTAATTCTCGATTAAAAGCATCATTCATTCTACGATCTGGCGCTGGCATTCCTAACTTGACTAACAAACTACCACACATCAGGTAACACATGTCTTCAATCAAGAGCAAAGCCTGGTTATGCATCTCTTCATTCACTTCAAGGTCGGGATTAGTTGAACTGACCTGTATTTGATGTAAAATGTCTTCTGACATGCTATTTTTGTATTTGTTCCACAGTTCACGTGGATTTGATGGAAAGCAGGTGGAAATTATAATAGCAAATAATGTGCGTATCTGAATTGGAGATGCTGAAATAATTGCTTCAGACATTGTCGTGTCCCAATGATTATCGTTTTCAAGCAACTTGAGCTCTTGACATGCAGCACGATATGTTGGGCACACTACACCATTGATAGTTCGTAGTGATACAAAAGATGTTGGGCCACAAACATTGACCAACAACAACCTCAAATAGAAGCATTCATCGTTTTTTGGGTGAACTGTATAAATACGACCAAGAGCATCAGTAGAATACACACCCGGATGTCCAGGAACCGCACTGCCTTGCTTCCGACGTTGAAATTTCTTTGATGAAGCGTTTCAAGTGTAATAACGTGGCATCTCCGAGTAAAGCAACGTTTGTGCAAATGGATCGCTTTAGCAAATTGCAAAAAAACTCGTTAATGTTGTTGCTGGAGGTGTTTCAGCGCGTTGAATAATATTTGATGCGTTAAAATAAACTCGTTGACCATTCTCCAGATGCACAGCCAAATGGACAACAGTGGGATGACGTTCGTGAATAGAGAATGAGAATATACGCCAAATTGCCTCATTGCAGTTCACATATCTACCAATTTGATAGCGTCTAATCTCGTTGTTATCTGAGTTTTGAATGCCAAAAACTGCCATATCGCTGCCTTTCGTTACATATTTGCAGATGTACTTAATTGACTTTACAGAATTGCAATACTCAACATTGCAATGTGTCTTGAATGTTTTGGAAAGAAGTGGCGAATATGGAACAATCCAACTGTTGTCAACCACGAAATCGTTTCCTTTCACTTTCTTTGTGACAGTTCGACCGTTATCGTCGGGTGATCGACGTCGATATAATGGATAGCCATCAGTGCCAGTGATGGTCTCTGTCGTAAATTTTCGTGGATAACGTTTGGAACACTTGCCGTCGACCATGCACGGTGATTGGGGGTTGATGGCGCCACACGGTCCATGAATCATATTCATAACTACAACATCATGTAGGTCTGGATCGATTTCGGGATCAACAATCTCGGCATTTATGATATCATCTATTTGGTCAGGTCTAATTTTTTCAACTAACCAAATGAGAATGTGTGCATGAGGCAAGCCTCGTTTTTGCCATTCGATTGAATACATCCAGCATCGAGTATCACCAAAAACGTGTTGCTTTACAATGTAGTTCATCAGCGACCGAATTTTTTGTTTGAAGACACGTGCGGTGATGTCGTGCCGATCACTTGATGTTTGTCCGGGAAGCAGCATTTGAACAATTTCAATCCACTTTGGATTACAGGTAAAGGTAATGAATAGATCTGGCCGACCGTAATGACGAACATATGTCATTGCATCCTGCGCATATTTATGCATATGACGCGGACTACCTATGTAAGTAGCCGGTAGAATAGTTAATCGACCAATGTTAGCTGCATCTCCTTCGGTGCTGATTGCGTCGCGTAAATGGATATACTCCTCTGAACGCAGTTTGGCTTGATTCAGTCGAATGAAAGTTAGGCGTTCCGTTTCAATTTTGACATACATGTCGACGCAATATTGTTGAAACAACTGACGAAATCGAAGCAAATGGTTGTCAGCGTTTTGACGAATCATCATACGATATGCATAAAAATTCATCGAGCTAACTTTCTTGCTAGTTTCGCCACCTGAAATAAAAATATTAAAATTAGTATTCCGAAGTTTGAGCCCATTTATAATCAACTGAGTGATTGAAAATTAAAAAAAACAAACGGTGTAAAAATTATATCATGTTGAAATATAAATTGATATTGATACTCACTATTCAATGGATTTATCATCTTGATATTGAAGTGATATCCATCCTCTCCTTGCCAAAACATCAGTGGATATTGCAAAGTGTCATAAGAACGGTGCGTTTCACATATTTGTTGTATTTGCCCAGTATCACGACGTGCAAGCGCAATATCACGTCTTTCCAAGTTTTCACCAACGATCAGTATTGCTACTTCATCTATTGTTGGAGCGTTAAATGTGCGTTCATGTGTTCCAGTTGGTCGTTTATCTGCTCTGATCACGACTTTGTAGTCATCAGTTGGCATGCGCTCTAACGCAGTCATGAACAGCCTGACCAATGCATGATGTTCATGAAGTAGATGCTGAAGATCATGAAGAGTTGCTCTTTTCACTGCTGTGTTGATCTCTTGACGCCGATCAAGTTGTTCCTCCATATTGCCCATGAAGTATATTTGTAAAAATTTATGACGTGCATCTTCAAGAGGTAACAATGATCCAATTCGATGGTGAATCTGGCCTTGAATCTGTAAATTTGAAAACAAAGTAAGTATAACTGGTTTGTAATTGATTAGAAATTTCATTAAATGATTTACAAAAATATAACAAAACTTTTCCAAAGTATTATTGAAGCTAAATTTAATTAAATTTTTTAAAGAAAATGAATCTATATATATAAAAGGAAGTCGGGTTTTGTGTTACGACACTTATAACTCAAGAACGGCTGAACCGATTTTAGAGATTTTTGATTTATTGAATTTCTCTCAGCTCCTATTAACAGAATAACTAAAAAAAAAATTGACATTGAACCATATATATATATATATATATATATATATATATATAAAAGGCACTTCGTTGGACTATGAGGCGGTAAGGAACTGCAATAACCATTGAACTATTAAGCACGAAATATTTTATGGTGAATATTTGGCTCCTAAAAGAATTTTCAGTCTAAAGGAAAAAATGTTTTATAACTTATTTAAAAATTTCATTTTCTGTTCAACTAATTTTCTATGCTATTGTTTTATATCGATCGTTGTTTTCATATCGCCGTTTTTCGAGTCTTTTTGTTCCACGTTCCACGTTTGGATATTGTTACTCTGATTCTAAGAAGGTGAGTTATTTATTTATTTGTTTTTCATAAAATTGTTTGTTGTTTAACGCCTTCGTTTCATTCCGCGTGATTGCATATATCAATATTGCTATACTTTCGCCATTAGCCTTCGTTTCATTCCGCGTGATTGCATATATCATTATCGCTATACTTTCTCCATTAGTCGTTTATTCATTTATCAATTTTTAAGATATTCTTTATATATATAGATATCGCTTTTTCAAACTTATTATTATTCAATTTTTTATACCATTGAATGTTTCAGTATGCCTCCTAATAAAAAGATTGATCTTGGAAGTAGGACTTCAAAAGCTAAAGATATGGCTGATTCAAGGTTAAATGAATCTCTTGATGAAAGACATTTTTAGCAACTTATCTTTTAAATCTAGATAACTTTGGTTTTCAGGACTAATCAATAAATTGCAGGTGGAATTTCTTCTATTTAGAGATATTTTGTGCTTCACAAAAAAAGTTCCAGACTTAACAAATTAAAATTAAATCAAATTAGAAATTCATTGTTCATATCTCCCATTCAAAAGTAAGTGGCAAAGCTTTGGTAATTTGTTTTTAGTTTTTAAAATCATGATTTACTGGGTATCTTTCAATTTGTTTCGTTTGTTGCATTGCACGTGTTTAATTATGTTATATTATTATTAATTATTATAAAATTATCATTATGCTCTAACATTTTGTGTTTTGCAAAAAGGAGTTGCAGATTGGAAAAATAAATTTAAATTCATTGTTCATATTTATCGTTCAAGGCTTCTGACTTCAATTGTTCCTTATCTAATATTGTTCATCATGGTTTCCTAAACTGACGAGCTTGCTATCAGCCTATCGGTAAATGAGAATTTTTTTTGGGCAGGTATGTTTTTTTTTATGTGATGGCATTACAACCATTATTATTCACAAGTAGTTATGACTATCAGATTATGAATTAATTTATCGGTCTTATTTTATTTTTTACTTTTCAGAGGAAATTAGAAAATTACATTTTAAAGAAAATCTTACATGCAACACCAATTTATTGTAAAAGTTTCACTGATATATGAGGTGCATGAAATTTGAAAGAAATGAAAGCAAGTGCAGTATTTTTGTGTTTCAACAAAATCATGAACAAAGTTCTCAAGCCAGCCTATCAATCTGCTGCTGTTTTGTTCAATTTATAATTGCATCATTTGCTAAATAAAAGTGGTACTCTTCAATTGTTCCAAATTGATGATCTCAGAAAACTCTCGGAAAATTCATTAAGTTAATGCTTTGAAGGTTTTTAATATTATTATTACATTTTTTATTTCAATCTGTGTTTTATATCACATTTTTCAAAGCCACGGGTCAACATTTATTAACATGCCACATGTAGCGTTCTGTAGACATGACACTTAAAAACTAAGAACATCTAAAAAATATAACCTGTTGAGATATATGAGCGGATTTTAACATTATTGCAGCCGTTAACTAATAAATTCTTTTTTTTTCAGCTTTAGTCAATCATAATAAGCCTTTGCTGAAGATCACACTTGCAGAGTGGAACCAATACATTAAAGAACACTAATTAAAATTGAGGAAGTTCAGACGTAACTAAACGAGCAAACCTATTAACAAATTTTGATGACTGCACAGCATTCCACTACAGCCCATCTAAGCCACATTGGGAAGGCTCTAAAATTTAATGGAGGAACGGAAGAGCGAAAAGAAGAGCAAGCTGGAGCATAAAAGCAACCGGGATCGGGAAAAGTAAAAGAGACCGAGGCCGGAAAAGCGACCGTGAGCAGAAATGCGACCAGGAGTGAGAAAGCGACCTGGAACGGGAAAGCAAGCAGTTAAGGAAACGGGAGCCAGAGAGAAAACGATAAAAAGCCTTTAAAATCCCCGGGCAACGCAGTCGGGGTTTGTGTTACGTCACTTATAACTCAAGAACGGCTGAACCGATTTTAGAGATTTTTGATTTATTGGATTTCTCTCAGCTCCTATTAACAGAATAACTAAAAAAATTTGACATTGAATCATGGAGTGGCCCATGGGGACCGCAGTATGTACCCCGGTAGCTATACAGCCTTAACAGTGCGTCCTAGAAAAAAACTTCAAATGGCAAAGTGGTAGAGCACCCTCTATACTCTTTAAGGTGAAACGAAGTTCGCCGGGTCCGCTAGTTTACTTTATTAAACAATTTCAACATAAATAACCTTGAAAGTGGGATTAAATCCGTATTCTTCAACAATGTCTGCTCCGAATGAAGTCATTTGAAAACACTTATTGTATTTTTGAGTGTTTGCTAGAAAATGACGTGATTCTGGTGTATCGCCACGAAGCAATGAATGCAGTGGCTCTGGTGGTGGTGTCAATAATGGCAATTTCACTTTACCATTAAGGCAGCACAATCCAGGCGTTTCTCCAGAAAACTTCAATGCGGCACAATGTTCGCAAACAATGTGCATTGGACCAATGCACACGAAAGGATGAGAGCCGTAATCAATTGTGCAATCGTAGAGAAATGCTGCTCGATTCACATTTGCAGTTTCGGGGAGTAAATCTCTTTGCTCTTGTCTTCGAGAAGCACGAAGCCGGGCCATACTAACGCGGCGCCTTTCTCGCGCTAATTCTAGCTCTTCCGCGGTGGATTGGTTAACATTGTTCCGATTCCTAATTGCCCGACGGCTATTTTGGGAAAGATTAGATCTTCTGGGTCGCGGCATTGTTATCTATATATATAAAAGAACATGTCCTGACTGACTGACTGACTGACTGACTGACAGATGACTGACTGATAATCAACGCCGAGCTCAAACGCCTCATCCTAGGAACGTGAAATTTGGAACTTATATTACTTTTATAGCGTAAACATCCGCTAAGAAAGGATTTTTGAAAATTTTGCTCCTGAGGGGAAAAAACTGGAAAACAAACTTTTTTCTAAAACAATGTATATCTCGAAAACCAAAAATGAGGAGATTTTGAAATTTGGTATATAGATTCTTTTTGAAAAATAAAAAGATACGTGTTTCACCATTTTTTGAAAATTCGGTTTCCCGGACCACAAATGTGGGTTGGAAAATTGGGTTATTTGGTTTTTAAAGTGGCTTCTACTCAAAAACTGTTACTGCTACAGGAGTAAAAATTAGTATTTAGTTTCTACTCCAAAAATAATGAAACACGTGTTTTAGCATTTTTTGAAAATTTGGTTTCCAGGACTTCAAATGTGGGGTGGAAAATAGGGCTCATTGTCTTTTATAGTAACTGCTATTTAAAAACAGTAAATACCACAGATGTAAAAATTATTATTTAGTTTCTTTTCTAAAAATAAAGATATACGTGCTTCACCATTTTTTACAAATTTGGTTTCCCGGACCTCAAATGTGGGTTGGAAAATTGGGTTCTTTGGTTTTTAAAGTAGCTTCTACTCAAAAACTGTTAATGTTACAAAAGTAAAAATTAGTATTTAGTTTCTACTCTAAAAATAATGATATACGGGTTTCACAATTTATTGAAAATTTGGTTTCCAGGACTTCAAATGTGGGGTGGAAAATAGGGTTATTTGGTTTTTAAAGTAACTGCTACTCAACAACTGTAATTGCTACAGATGTAAAAATTAATACTTAGTATCTACTCAAAAAAAAAGATATACGTGTTTCATCATTTTTTTGGGTTATTTGGTTTTTAAAGTAGCTGCTACTCAAAAACTGTTAATGCTACAGAAGTAAAAATTAGTATTTAGTTTCTACTCCAAAAATAATGAAATACGTGTTTTAGCATTTTTTGAAAAATTGGTTTCCAGGACCTCAAATGTGGGGTGGAAATAAGGGTTATTTGATTTCAAAATAACTGCTACTCACAAACTGTAAGTGCTACAAATGTAAAAATTAGTATTTTGAAGTTTTGTGCCGGTTAAAAGTAGCTAAGTCCAGATGATAACATCGGCCGGGCCAAGCCGTTATTTTAGAGTCTTCACACGGGCCAGGCCAAACCTTAAATCAAAGTGGGACGGGCCGAGGCTTTTCACTAAGTATATAGATATTTTAGTGATTTTAGGGTCTTCAGTTTGGCCGGGCCAAACCTGAGGTCAAGGTGGGACGGGCCGAAGTTTATCATCAAGTATATAGAACTTCTAGGCCTGTAAAAATGGGCCGGGCCTAATTCAGACGGGCTGTGCCGGGCCAGGAGTTTGGGTTTTTAAAACGGGCTGGTCTAATTTGTCGACGGGCCGAGCCGAGACCTAAAAAAATGATCTCTACTATGGATGCACGGTTCAAACTCTCTAATTTCATGCGAGCGAAGCCGCTACGGGCACTGCTAGTTAATAATGTTTTGTTAAAAGCAATAAAACTTTAAAACTCGCAGATTAATTCCAACGAACGAAAATATAATATTGACAGAACATCTCGACACTTTGTTAATGCTAAATAGAAAACGGAAAATGCGAAACTATATCTATGCTAAAAATATAGATATATATATATAGATATATATATATTTATATTTTTATGGCCCATAAACAATTATTTTATTTTATATTTTAATTGAAAAAGATATTTACTTATTTTTTTCTAAAAAAAAATGTAAATGTTTTACATATATATTTTACATTTACATTTATTTTTTCTGTGAGATTTTCAATGTAAACAATGAAATAGTCAGGAAATTTAATAACATGCGCTCTACCCCATTTGCGCATAAATGTCATGTCGCGGAAAATTAAACATCTGTATATCTCGATAACCCAAACTCCAATTTGAAAATTTATTTTTCTGTAAGACCAAATAGAGGGTGCTCTACAACTTTGCCATTTGAAGTTTTTTTCTAGGACGCACTGTTAAGGCTGTATAGCTACCGGGGTACATACTGCGGTCCCCATGGGCCACTCCATGGTTCAATGTCAATTTTTTTTTTAGTTATTCTGTTAATAGGAGCTGAGAGAAATTCAATAAATCAAAAATCTCTAAAATCGGTTCAGCCGTTCTTGAGTTATAAGTGTTGTAACACAAAACCCGACTTCCTTTTATATATATAGATAAAGTAGCTGCTACTCAAAAACTGTTAATGCTACAGAAGTAAAAATTAGTATTTAGTTTCTACTCCAAAAATAATGAAATACGTGTTTTAGCATTTTTTGAAAAATTGGTTTCCAGGACCTCAAATGTGGGGTGGAAATAAGGGTTATTTGATTTCAAAATAACTGCTACTCACAAACTGTAAGTGCTACAAATGTAAAAATTAGTATTTTGAAGTTTTGTGCCGGTTAAAAGTAGCTAAGTCCAGATGATAACATCGGCCGGGCCAAGCCGTTATTTTAGAGTCTTCACACGGGCCAGGCCAAACCTTAAATCAAAGTGGGACGGGCCGAGGCTTTTCACTAAGTATATAGATATTTTAGTGATTTTAGGGTCTTCAGTTTGGCCGGGCCAAACCTGAGGTCAAGGTGGGACGGGCCGAAGTTTATCATCAAGTATATAGAACTTCTAGGCCTGTAAAAATGGGCCGGGCCTAATTCAGACGGGCTGTGCCGGGCCAGGAGTTTGGGTTTTTAAAACGGGCTGGTCTAATTTGTCGACGGGCCGAGCCGAGACCTAAAAAAATGATCTCTACTATGGATGCACGGTTCAAACTCTCTAATTTCATGCGAGCGAAGCCGCTACGGGCACTGCTAGTTAATAATGTTTTGTTGAAAGCAATAAAACTTTAAAACTCGCAGATTAATTCCAACGAACGAAAATATAATATTGACAGAACATCTCGACACTTTGTTAATGCCAAATAGAAAACGGAAAATGCGAAACTATATCTATGCTAAAAATATAGATATATATATATAGATATATATATATATATTTATATTTTTATGGCCCATAAACAATTATTTTATTTTATATTTTAATTGAAAAAGATATTTACTTATTTTTTTCTAAAAAAAAATGTAAATGTTTTACATATATATTTTACATTTACATTTATTTTTTCTGTGAGATTTTCAATGTAAACAATGAAATAGTCAGAAAATTTAATAACATGCGCTCTACCCCATTTGCGCATAAATGTCATGTCGCGGAAAATTAAACATCTGTATATCTCGATAACCCAAACTCCAATTTGAAAATTTATTTTTCTGTAAGACCAAATAGAGGGTGCTCTACAACTTTGCCATTTGAAGTTTTTTTCTAGGACGCACTGTTAAGGCTGTATAGCTACCGGGGTACATACTGCGGTCCCCATGGGCCACTCCATGGTTCAATGTCAATTTTTTTTTAGTTATTCTGTTAATAGGAGCTGAGAGAAATTCAATAAATCAAAAATCTCTAAAATCGGTTCAGCCGTTCTTGAGTTATAAGTGTTGTAACACAAAACCCGACTTCCTTTTATATATATAGATATATATATATATATAGTCTTAGCAAATCTATTTTACGTTTTATAGGCTAACAGAAGTTATGAAAGAATGTAAAAGAGAAAATGAGCGTGAACGGGAACGGGAGAGCAACCGGGAATGGGAGAGCAAGCATGACCGGGAACGGGAGAGCAAGCGTGAGCGGGAACGGGAAAGCGACCGGGAACGGGAAATCGACCGGAAACGGGAAAGCGACCGGGAACGGGAAAGCGACCGAGAACGGTAAAGCGACCGGGAACGGGAAAGCGACCGGGAACGGGAAAGCGACCGGGAACGCGGAAAGCGACCGGGAACGCGGAAAGCGACTGGAATCGGGAGAGCAAGCTTGGAAGGAAACGCGAGCAAGAGAGAAAATCGATAACAAAACTTCTGAGCGGGAAAGCGACCGGGAGCTGGAAAACGACCGAGAGCGGAAAAGCGACCGGGAACGCTACGAAAACGGGAAAGTGGAGAAGGGAACGGGAGCGAGAGAGACAAACATTAGAAAAACCTCTAAAAACCCCGGGCAACGCCGGGTAACCCCGCTAGTATATATATATATATATATATATATATTAGGGATGTCACGGGTACTAAGGTCGTACTGAACGACCATAGTTATTCAGTATTACTGAATGTTTAAATTTTTATAAATGTGTTTAGGTTCATTATTGATCAAAATGTTAATGTAATATAATGAAATTGTTTAATATATTAAAGACATATACATATTAATCACTACTTAATGTTATGGTTATGTTTCAGAATGAGAAACAGACTATCTACAGCTGTGAAGGGGGGGTGGTCCCAAAAAAACATGGAAAGAGCAGTAGAAGATGTTTTGAAAGCTTGCTTGCCAGTTAAATCTGCAGCTGAGAAATTTTCTTGCTACAGACATCTTGTTTACACCACAACAGCCTGTTTATGGAATAGTGACTAAAGAAGAAGTTCAAACTCCCAACAGCTCAATGGTCATTGTCGAACCCAGTGGATCAGAGTTATCGGCAACGCTTCAGATGATCCGCCCTTTTCCGAAAGCTGCAGCTCGCAAACGAGGTGGGGGTCGGAAGAAACGGTCTTCTACCATATTGACAGATACTCCTGTAAAGAATGTTTTGCAGAAAGAAAGGACAGAAAGAGATTTGAGGAGATGCAAGTTAAAAACATCAAAACTTGCAGCAAGAAGGGATATTTCTAAAAGCTTCCCAGACATCGAGCCTGACGGGAAATCAACATTCAAAAATATGCTCACCAGTAAAGATCCTCATTTTAGCATTGACAGCGCCAAGATAGAAATAGGGGATTGGTGTCTTTTTGAATATGTTTTTGACTCAAAAACCTATTATGTAGGCAAAATTGTTGAAGTAAAAGAGGATAAAGTTTCGGCTGGTTTTTTGAAATTTGTATACAAAGATAAAGACACCGAAGAGGCCAAATTTTTATCTAAAGATAAAGGGATTTGTGAGGCTGATATGGATCAGATTGTTGTAAAACTAGGAGATCCAATCCTTCAAAAATCAAAGGGCAAAAATGGACATATAAAATTTTCTTTTGACTTTTCAGCATATAGTCTTGGTTTATAGGCTACAACTTGTTAATAAAATGACAAAAAAAAAATTTTATTTTTTAATTAACATTAATAAAGATTTTTCTGTGAATTAAAATATTTTGGCTTACCATTTGTTGAGAATTGTGTCTTCTATAATAAAAATTGCATGAGTGGTTATTGAGTAGGGGGTGGCCATTCAATACTACCAGGTTGTACTGAATGGCCAGCCAGAAATTTTGGAAGAGGTTGCGTTATTTATCGTTTTTTTATAAAATTGTTATAATTTGAAAAGTTTTAATGAGCGGTTTTCAGTAGTGGAATGTTTTTGCTTTCATTGTGTGAAAAAATTTTATTTCAATCACTTATAGTTTTTTTGTATGATTGATTTGAATAAAAGTGTAAAATTGTCTGGCCATTAGGTACCACTCTCCCCTATAGTGATGCCTACATAAAATTAATCAATAGGTATAGGTAGTTATGGTCTTTTATATTTATAGTACAATTTTGGCTGACATTATGCCTTATGATGCAAATGAGGCTGGATTGATAAATTGGATAACCGTAATTTAAATGAAGTTTGACATTGGTTGCTTAAGCAACTTGAGTTGACCACTAGTAAGACTAGACCAATTTAATGAGATTCTCTCATGTGACAGTTATATAGGTTCACGTGAGTGAACCATTGAGATGTTATGAAATGCTAAATTGTTCCTCTAACAAACTGATTTAAATTTGCAGAGACTCTTTCACATCCGTTTTGTCGTAAGAAATTATACCAACTCGGATTAGCCTACCAAACATGATGTAATTTACAAGATAGGCATTTTACAGGAAACTGACTCAATAAGTTGAACTATAAATTATTCAATCTTAATATTTAAACATTTTCCATGCGCTGCTTTTCTTGTATAAATACTTTTGAGTACAGGGCCGTGACCAGCTATGGGGCTGGAAACCCAGGCCGCCCAGTTCTGGTCAGGCCTTCCTAGTTTCGGTTAAGCCCCAGCCAATCCCAGTTCTTGTCAGGCCCCCACCCCAGTTCAATCAGGTTTCCAGTTTTTTATTGCTGTCCAGTTCTGTTATCACTATTTTTATCGACTAAGTTAATTTTCATGGAATGCCACAAAAAAGGTGTCTAGAAAAGAAACACGCTGGGCCGCAGAATTACGTGCGTGAACTGCTACAATCACCAACTCCATCTTGTGGTTGGGTAATACTGGGCATGCTATGGGATTCATTTTCAAGTTTATGCTAACAACTGTATTTGTATTTCAGCATAAATTTTGCGGCAAACACTTGATAGAGGCGACACAATTAAGCGGTTACTTGCACTAAGTTTGACTGACCACAATCTGCAATGGTTGTCAAGAACAACAGAAATGACGTTTTCCAGACCCTCGAAATTGTGGCCAACTCGGAGAAAGCTCCGGCTGATGTATCTATCGGTTGAAGAAGCAGGACTGCTGGCTGCTTAACAAAGTTTCAAAGCCAAATTATTTTTTGCAATTGCCATTCTCAAAATATAGGGTTTGCTGTCACCAGAAAATGTCTTCTTGCAAAGTCGCTCATGCAATGTGTCTCTTGCTAAAAAGCTGATATCCACTGCCAAGGAGAGGTTATTGCTTTGCGGTCTCAAGAGGTCTTTCATCAAATGGCAGATTCTGCGGGTTTTCACTTTAATGATGATGACCAAGTAGTAAGTGTTGGTAAAGTGCAAACGAGTACATGGAACCTGACTGATCGGCCTGTGGTCACCAGCTAATTGGGCCAAGGCGGTGTTGTGGGTTTTAAAGTAAATCTTAGTGAGCTCACGACAAGGCGTGCCTTCTACAACATCCTAGATTCAATCTATATTGAAATGAACCACCGATTACCACCAATTTGGAGAGTCCAACCTGTCTGTTTCAAGTTGTAGAATCCTTCGTTCTACCATCGCAGAACTTTCTTGTTGAGAAGTGCTTGGAACCACTCAGCCAGCTCTTTTGCTTTGACCAGGATGCACTCGCTGGCGAAGTAAACTCCAGTCAAATATTTTGTTGGAAGATGCAACATGTGCAATGCTGTAGTACCGTGACGCGCATCAGTAGGCCACAAGCGTATAAGATCAAGCGGTCAAGCTTTCGAAAAAAAATTATTCTGATCAAATTGAATCTGAACACCTTATAGTAGATAAGTGTGCACTGAAATCGCGCTATATTGCTCTTTATGACATAGTCACTCAATAATGACTCTTATAGGATGTTTTTATGGTAAAATGTTTTTTGTTTGAATAATTTGAATTATATCTGTTTTAAAATGCTGTGTCGTTGTTTAGTTTACTATGCTTCGGGAACTTTTCGAGCTGATTCGACATATTAAAATTGGGGAACGGACATTCCCTCCGGACATCTCCCCCGGGTAGGTCATTCCCCCCGGGGTAAAGTTAGAGCTAAGTTTTTTAAACAAACAAAAACATATTTTTAAAAGATTTAACATTTATTGTTTATATTTAATTGAATAGTATTAATTTAATAGAGTGTCTGGCGTGCAGCCGTAATAGAAAAAAGGGCTAGGGTTAAGGCTAGCATGCCACTAGTTACTTCGTTAGGGTTAGGGTTAGGGTTAGCATCCCACTAGTTACTTTGTTAGGGTTAGGGCTAGGGTTAGGGTTGGGGTTAGGGTTAGGGCTAGCATCCCACTAGTTACTTCGTTAGGGTTAGGGTTACCATCGCGTTTGTTACTTCGTTAGTCTTAGGGCTAGGGTTAGCATCCCACTGGCTACTTTGTTCACTAGCAGTTAAGCAAGCAAGGACATCCAACATTCGGCAAAAATGTTTTAGAGTTAGAGTTTAGGTTTTTTTTAACAAACAAAAACATTATTTTAAAAGATTTAACATTTATTGTTTATATCATTATTTGAATAGAGTGTTTGGCGTGTAGCCGTAAGATAAAAAAGGGTTAGGGTTTAGGCTACTAGTTACTTCGTTAGTGTTAGGGCTAGGGTTAGGGTTAGCATCCCACTAGTTACTTCGTTAGGGTTAGGGTTAGGGCTAGCATCCCACTAGTTACTTCGTTAGGGTTAGGGTTAGGGCTAGGGTTAGCATCCCACTAGTTACTTCGTTAGAGTTAGGGCTAGGATTAGGGTTATGGTTAGGTTTAGCATCGCGCTACTTACTTCGTTAGGGTTATGGTTAGTATCCCACTTACTACTTTGTTCACCAGCAGTTAAGCAAGGGCATCCAACATTCGGCAAAAATGCTTTAAGCGATTTTTCTCTATATAAGCTTTTGTCAGCCATTTAACATGAAAGAAACTCTTTCAAAACCACAAATTCATACTACTGCATTATATTCTGAGAGAAAACGTCATATCATGGAAAAAAAATCTTACAACAGTGGGGGTGGAAATGTCCTACCCTGGGGGGGATGTCCGGAGGGAGATGTCCTAGGGTCTGTCGGAGGATGTCCGGAGGGGAATGTCCTACAATCATTAAAATTGTAGATTTATATTGTTCCAACCTGATGTGTCGCGTGAATCGCATTTTGGGGTTGATATTGCTAATGTAACATATTGCACATCGCTAGTAGGCCTAGGAGTTTTAGTATCTTTGGGGAAGCGCATGCTTCCTTTTTTCTCTGTTAGAGCTTGCTTGTTTGGACTCGACTATAACGTATTCGTATTTGTTCGTACTTAGTGTTTCAATAAACAACTTGTTTTAACGCGTTGTTACAGCTAAGACGTGCATTTTTGGACAAAATTTGTAAATTACCCCCACAAATTCCATAGACCCGCTTCAAAATTCCTGGTTACGGCCCTGTTTCAGTACCCTAATGAATCATACTGTGCTATAATCTAAATAATAATAAATATTTATGTAGTATGTGTAGTGTACCCACATTCTGGTAAGTATATATATATATAAAGTAACTATATCTTTTTTATCATTACAAACGATAAAATTCATGTCGACTCAGCACTAGAATAGTTAAAAAACTCAGTCTTTGATGTTTATAAACTAGATAATTAAGTACTGTAAACCACATTAGACTGTAACTGCAAACTTTTCTTTTAATAGAGCTATACAGCCAGTAATTGTATGATGATTATTCAAAGCGTCTCGTCTCTCATTTGATTTCGCGAATTAAATTTTAATTTGGTAAAATGACGTCAACTTAAAACTCACAGAAAAGAAAACGAAAAATATTAACATTAGGAGAAAGAATATCAGTGGTCGCATGATCCAAGAGAAGGCGGCTATTGAGGCTGTGGTTCTTGGGCACAATGAATTTACGGCATCTAACGGATGGCTGTATAAGTGGATGAAACGCCACAACATTCATTTGTCTGTTCCGGAGACAGAGCAGAGGTATCTGAGGAAACGGTAGAGGATTGGACAAAGAGATTGCCAGTCATTTGTAAAGGCTATGCTCCTGAAAACATTTTTAATGCTGACGAAACCGGACTTTTTTTCGAGCGTTACCAGCCAAATCTATGATTGTTAAAGGGGATGATGCAGCTGGCATTAAAACATCAAAAGATAGATTCACTGTTTTGCTTGGTGCTAGTGCCACAGATATTCAGTCACAGCCTGAAGAAGATCCACAAAAAGATGGAACTGATGAAATAATTGAACCAGTGATCTCTTTTACTGCTGCTGCTAAAAGCACTCAACAGTTGATTCATTTTGCACTGACTTATGGATTTCAAGGCATTCCAGAACTTTTGGAAAATTTTCACGGTCAAATTCAAACAGGACATCTTAAAAAGAAGTCAAGAGTTGCTCAAACTCCACTTACTTCATTTTTTCCCAAAATAACTAAAAATTAAATTTTTGAGTTTAACAATAACATAGTTTTGTCCAATTATATATGTATTGTTTGAATATAATACAATGCAGTGTATGTACATTTTGTGTACCTTTTTTATTTGGTTGTAAATATCCTTTCTCCCCATTTAAGACCCCTCCCTTTTAAGACCTGATTTCTATGACATTTTCAAAGTCGTTAATAGGGAGTACCACTGTATATATATATATATATATATATATATAATTGTAATTACACTGTAATAGGAATCAATACAATTTATTTATTTGAGACCATGAATAAATAAAAGTCCATCGACGTTTTTTTCATTTAGCTGAGTTCGTCTATCATTTATTGTTAGTCCACCCATTGAAAATACTCTTTCAGAGGATGTGCTTGCTGCCGGCACACTCAAAATATTTGATGTTTGCTAACCGCTGGACAAGTTCTTGCTTTGCTTGCCTCACAACACTTTCTAGATGTCGAGAAATAGTTGTACGGTCAGGTAAAATATTATCGATATCCTCTACTTGACCATATTTAGCTCCAACGTTTATGAGTTTTTTGACCAGATGTCTAAACCCCTGACCTTCAACTATTGAAAAAGGCCTGTAAAGTTTTAATATAATTTTTAAATAAAAAATTGTTAGATGTGGATTAAACTTAATTATATTTTCTGAACAAAACCAACCTGATATATCCACAATATATCCACAATAGAGTCGGCCAACTCAGTTTTTACGGCTGGTGGAACTGTGGTCGACGTCACGCCTGCTGAAAACCCTTTATAATATAAAGTTTATATGACAACAGACTTTTCTGTGGCACTGGTGATTGACATACAAAAATCGATGTGAGTGCTTAACACACTGGTACCATCGCGAGATTTCCACTTCAGAATTGAGTTGCATTTTTCACATTTAACGAGTCCCACCGGCACGTTATCTACTCTGACCAGACTAGACTAGCTTGAATGACTTCCAAACAACACTCTTTCCTTTGTCACATTCGTATGTACTGACACGATCACTGTTGGAGTTAACTAATTTTTGAATGTCAGCCTTTTCCATATTTAACTTGAAATTCGAACTACGATTTCGAAAATTAAACAAATAATGCAACCTACGACGTGAAAACTTTCGGTAATTCATTATCAGCGATAAACAACGGCGCGTTCCAAAGATTAAAAACGTTAGCAATGATAATTATTACTTGATACATTTTCGGTAAAGTAAAAAAATAATTATCTATATATATAAAAGAACATGTCCTGACTGACTGACTGACTGACTGACTGACTGACTGACTGACTGACTGACTGACTGACTGACTGACTGATAATCAACGCCGAGCTCAAACGCCTCATCCTAGGAACGTGAAATTTGAAATTTATATTACTTTTATAGCGTAAACATACGCTAAGAAAGGATTTTTGAAAATTTTGCTCCTGAGGGGAAAAAACTGGAAAACAAACTTTTTTCTAAAACAATGTATATCTCGAATACCAAAAATGAGGAGATTTTGAAATTTGGTATATAGATTCTTTTTGAAAAATAAAAAGATACGTGTTTCACCATTTTTTGAAAACTCGGTTTCCCGGACCTCAAATGTGGGTTGGAAAATTGGGTTATTTGGTTATTAAAGTAGCTTCTACTCAAAAACTGTTAATGCTACAGGAGTAAAAATTAGTATTTAGTTTTTACTCCAAAAATAATGAAATACGTATTTTAGCATTTTTTGAAAATTTGGTTTCCAGGACTTCAAATGTGGGGTGGAAAATAGGGCTAATTGTCTTTTATAGTAACTGCTACTCAAAAACAGTAAATACCATAGATGTAAAAATTATTATTTAGTTTCTTTTCTAAAAATAAAGATATACGTGTTTCACCATTTTTTACAAATTTGGTTTCCCGAACCTCATTGGTTTTTAAAGTAGCTTCTACTCAAAAACTGTTAATGCTACAAAAGTAAAAATTAGTATTTAGTTTCTACTCTAAAAATAATGATATACGGGTTTCACAATTTTTTGAAAATTTGGTTTCCAGGACTTCAAATGTAGGGTGGAAAATAGGGTTATTTGGTTTTTAAAGTAACTGCTACTCAACAACTGTAATTGCCACAGATGTAAAAATTAATACTTAGTATCTACTCAAAAAAAAGATATACGTGTTTCATCATTTTTTGGGTTATTTGGTTTTTAAAGTAGCTGCTTCTCAAAAACTGTTAATGCTACAGAAGAAAAAATTAGTATTTAGTTTCTACTCCAAAAATAATGAAATACGTGTTTTAGCATTTTTTGAAAATTTGGTTTCCAGGACCTCAAATGTGGGATGGAAATAAGGGTTACTTGATTTCAAAATAACTGCTACTCACAAACTGTAAGTGCTACAAATGTAAAAATTAGTATTTTGAAGTTTTGTGCCGGTTAAAAGTAGCTAAGTCCAGTTTATCATCGGCCGGGCCAAGCCGTTATTTGAGAGTCTTCACACGGGCCAGGCCAAACCTTAAATCAAAGTGGGACGGGCCGAGGTTTTTCACCAAGTATATAGATATTTTATTGATTTTAGGGTCTTCAGTTTGGCCGGGCCAAACCTGAGGTCAAGACGGGCCGAAGTTTTTCATCAAGTATATAGAACTTCTAGGCCTGTAAAAATGGGCGGGGCCTAATTCAGACGGGCTATGCCGGGCCAGGAGTTTGGGTTTTTAAAACGGGCTGGGCTAATTTGTCGACGGGCCGAGCCGAGACCTAAAAAAATGATCTCTACTATGGATGCACGGTTCAAACTCTCTAATTTCATGCGAGCGAAGCCGCTACGGGCACTGCTAGTTTTCTATAAAATAAAATAATTTTAATTTTGTGGTGATACCGTAAAAACTCGTCCCCATCCCCGCGGTAGTCCCGCAACGTTTTTTTCCATCCCCGCGGTAACCCCGCAAAGTCGTCCCCAATACCGCGGTATCCCCACCTCATTCGTCCCCATTTCCGCGGAATTACCGCAAAATCCGCGGTATTCCCGCCGTCCCCACTACCGTGCACACCTCTACGCAGCGTCAGTTGATTTCTGCTTGGCGAAAGCTGTGTCCATCCTTCGTTCAAAGAGACAGAGGTGTTCAGGGAGACACCCCTGAAATTATGATTGAGATTTCGACAACTGCCAGAGATCTGGAATTGGAGGTGAACGAGGATGACATAGAAGAGCTCATAATGGAACATAAAGATGAAGAGCTCCATGCTAGGAACGGATTATGTTTGTTAACCACCAATCGACTGTTAACGATTTACTGTTAATTCTTTTTATTATAAGAAGTAATAGTAAACGTCTTAAAGAGCCGAGCTAATTATTGAAAAATATTCACAATATATTCAGTCATTCACTTTGTAATCTATTCTTAATAAAGGTTAAAGGTCATGATTTTATGCCGCCATTTATGTGAAATACATATCAGCAGCGCGCAAGTATTTTTATCGCACTTCAGTTCTGCGTACCTCATTAATTATTCATTTTTTGTCGCGTGCGATTGGTTGGCGGCTCTGGAATTTCCATTCAGTTGAATCATGCTGCGAGTGATCTATTTTTAATTTTTTAACAAAAGTCGCAGTCCTAGCAAGAACAATAGAAAGTCGCTGTCCTAGCTAAACAACAGTAATTTGAAATGGCCGCAATGAATGGAGATGAGTTTGACACGAATGTGAAAGCTTGTTGTTTTTGTAACAGTTCAATTGACGAAGTATGCATTTTAAAGTTACAGGTGTAACCGTTGTTACTCAATGCATACGTTTATTTTAGATAATTGCTTTGTTGATGTTTTGAGTGTGGAGAGTTCAGATTGAGTTAGTTATATATAGTAAAGTATAAGAATTGAGTTTAAATGTAAATTTTGCAGTCGTGTGCCAGTTATTCTATTATCATGTAAACACAACACCTTCAAAACAGACATCTCTTTAACCAACTCAAAAGTGATGCACGCCACGTCATAAACTTTCAACATTCTTACAGGCATTATTTTATTCCTGTTTATTTTTTTAACTGCTGTATAGTTTGTGTGTGTGTATCGATTGTTATTTGTTTTATAAAGTCATATGTTTCAAATTGCAATAATTGTTCCTTATTTGTTCTCATTTTGGAGTAACCTATTATTGTATTGTTTGTTGTGTGTATAATTTAATTCACTTTGTAAACTTATATGCTTTGAATTGTCAATGTGCAATAATTGCCAATAATTTCACTTTATTGTTTTTCACATGGTAGTATCGCTGTTTTTAAGTTTTTGTGTGTATATTTTTATTTGTTTTATAAATTTATCTGCTTTAAATTTTTCAAGAATTTTTGTATTGCTGTTTATTTTTTTTAATTGCTGTATAGTTTTTGTGTGTTTTATAAATTAATATGTTTCAAATTGCAATAATTTTACCTTATTTTTTCTCATTTTGGAGTATTACTGTATTGTTGTGTGTATAATTTCTTTTTTCTTGCTCTAGTTTCTCAGTTTATACATGTTTTAAAACTCATTTTGGTTGATGAATAGAGGATAAATAAAAAAATCAATGATAAAGTTTGTTCCAATGTTTTCATACAGCAATTTGCAATGTAAATATGGCTGAAATGTTGCTCGATTACTTTGTGCACTCTAAAGCACGCTCCACATCGACAAACTAGATACGACCCGACAACATAACACAGGAAAATCAGATCAAATCGGTCGATGTGAACTAGCCACGCACACACCCGACACTACTGGCACGTTGTAATCGCGTGTATTTTACATTTTGACCCAGTTTTTTCCCCAACCAATCACGAGAAAGTATGTCAGGTGAAAGGTTGAAAATGGCAGCTTCATATGCTTCATCCATAGACATATCTATGGCCTCATCTATATTATCTATAGTGTTTGTATATCGAAATAATAAATTATTAATTTAATTTAAATTATTTTTTCAATTTTTATTTTTATTATTTAACAGTTTTTTTAAAGACAAGAAAGTTCTTAACGCTGATTCGTTGGCACTCGGCAAGCTTGATAAAACTCAGTCTCATGTATTAAACGGGGAAATACATGCGACTGGGTCAAAATCCAGGCGTGCGGAGTCGCAAGGCTATGCCACATCTACAAACTCCGATCGCACTGGACGTGCCAGATTTTATCGGGTCGCGTCAACTCAAGTTTTTCGATGTGGAGCGTGCTTAAACTGCCGAGAAAAGCTACATTAGTTCTGTAAAAGATGTATTTCAACAAAACATACATATTGTAATGAAAAAGTCACTAATTGAAGCTGCATGGGAGTGAAAATTATTGTTTTAGACAGGCTGAAGTTGCTGTGCCAAAATCTTTAAATTTATTAGCATTGAGCAGTTTTGCAAATATTAATAAATGCGGTTGATAAAATTTTTATTAAATTGAATTCGATACACACAACATTTCGAGTTCCCATTAACCACCGGATAAAATGTTATCGAAAATAAACATTTCGTTTGAATAATTAGCACAGCCAGAGGCTGTGGAAATTCCAGAGCCTTCAATCAATCGCGTGCGACTAGAATGAATAATTAATGAGGTACGCAGAACTGAAGTGCGATAAAAATACTTGCCAGCAGCGCAAGGAGGACTCGACAAACAATTAAAACCGAATTATTTCAACGTTTGTTCATCGCTTTGTAATCTCTTCAACAGAAAATTAAAGTGACGTCGTCGTCATTACTAACGAATTAACGATATGCTTTACTTTTGTACTTATTTGTTATTTCTATTGTGTTGTTTAGTCAACTTTAGCTGTTGTTTGCACCAGACTGACACCGAAGAAAAGAAGAATGTTCAAGAACTACAACCCGCTGTGTTCTTGTTTGTCGGCTCAGTGAGGAGTAAAATATTAAAAGAGGGGGAGTGTTGTAAAGCTCGTTTGCTCAAATATATATATATATATATATATAATATATATATATATATATATATATATATATATATATATATATATATATATATATATATATATATATATATATATATATATATATATATATATATATATATATATATATATATATATATATATATATATACGAGATAATAGTACATGTAAGGCCTGCATTGTGGATGTAGTAATGGAAGAGACAGCAATGCAGAGAATAGAGAGCAATGAAAGCATTCACTGGGAGAAAGAAAAAACACATACAACTCGTCGACTGTCTATTGTCTCATTTTATTATTTATTGTGTTTTTTTTTTTGCTATTTTGAATTTTAATATTAATTCTAGGTGTTATCAGCCAAGCTGAAACGACGATTTATTGAAATAAATTATCAAATAAAATAAAATAATGGACGACGCGATACTTTGAAAATTCTGGATTATTAATATTAGTTGCATTTGTTGTTAACGCGACCACCACTACCTCTCAGGAAGGCAGCTAATTTCTCTTGCTTACTCAGTAATATTCAGGTATGATTTAGAAGTTTTCTTGTGCCACAGTGATTATAGTGATGAAGATGATGATGATGATGAGAATGGTGATGATAGTGATGTTGATGTTGATGATGATGAAATGAGGAGGAAGATGATGATGATGACGATCCACCGTAAAACATACTTTTTTTATTGCTTCATCTTCTACTTTTTCTGCTTCTCTGAAGCTCCAACCTCCGTGCATCATCCAACTCAGCCGTTCAACAAAACAACTCCAACGCCACAAATCAGCACTATTTTTAGCTTCATTATCTGCTCTTAAGCGTTAAAAACACATTTTAAAAGCAAATCAAAAATCATTCTTAAAAAAATCTTAACTTCGTGTGAGGTCCCGAACGGTCCGATATCTGTGTGGGGCGATTGAGTGACATTGTGTGTCAGAGAAGAAAGAGCTCTTTTGGCGTTAAAGAAATGAGAGTTCAATGCAAAAGTGGGACAGAATTCGTTTGTCTGCTGAACGAGAAACTCAATATCGTTCTTCTTACTTAATTATGGTGGTTTTGTGATAAATTACATGCAACGAGGATTGGAATTATTCTATAAGTAGAATTACTTTGTAGAAAAAAATTAGAAAATCATTTTACGAGTGAATGATTTGATTATAGAAAAACGTTGAAAAAGTTTTTCTGGTTACCGTTACGCGCCAAAGTTATGTAATCCCAGAGGAGAACGCGGTAATTGTAAACCAACACGCGCTTTTTAAAACAACAACTAAAAAATAGCGAGAAAGTAATTGAAGCGGTGTTTGATTTACAACCGAGTCTGAAATTACCGTGAAGAAGTAAATAAATTATTAAATACAGATAAAATTACATTTTTTGAAATTAAATACGCAAAGAAGCATGCGTCCTTAAATATTTGAGTAAATAGTAAATATGCAAATATTGAAGAACCATTACAAATGTTATTAATTATATCAACAGTAGCACTTGGTGTGTTATTAAGAAGTTATTCCTCCTTTAAGATCTTGTAAGTGTGTTGGCATGTGGCTGTCGTTGAAGGAAGAGAAGAGAGAGAGAGAGAGAGAGAGAGAGAGAGAGAGAGAGAGAGAGAGAGAGAGAGAGAGATAAAGGAGGGTAAAAAAAGAGAGAAATAGAGTGAAAGAGAAAGGGAAAGTGAGAGATAGGGAGAAAGAGAGAGTTGTAGATTAACAACTTTTCACTCCCACACTTTATCTCCCTCAAGCAGCAGCATAGAACGAGCAATTTACATGTAGCAAAGTTTTTTTTTACACCTGATAAGTACAAAACCTAAGTACAACTGCATTAGCCTCAAAATAAATGCGCCTTAATTACATCAGAAGCAGTTGGAGATCACTATCATAACCACCATATCATCACCTTCGCCATCATCATCATCACCAACATCACCACCACCATCATCATCGTCGTCATCATCATCATCATCATCATCATCATCATCATCATCATCATCATCATCATCATCATCATCATCATCATCATCATCATCATCATCATCATCATCATCATCATCATCATCATCATCATCATCATCACCACCATAGCATCTTTATAATCCTGATTGCTCATCCATTCATATGGAAGTAACCATGCATGCATTTTCATCAGCCCTCAAAAATAACTTCGACTGGCTATGTGTATATATGTGGGTGTATGTGTGTGTATGTGTGTGAGAGAAAGATAGAGAGAGAGACAGTAAGAGAAAGGGAGAGAGAGACAGTAAGAGAAAGGAAGAGAGAGAGACAGTAAAAGAAAGGGAGAGAAAGAGACAGTAAGAGAAAGGGAGAGAGAGAGAGACAGTAAAAGAAAGGGAGAGAAAGAGACAGTAAGAGGAAGGGGGAGAGAGAGAAATAGAAAGAGAGATAGACAGATAGAGAGAGATTCAATGAGCGACTTCTCCAGCGGTCAGCATGCCATTCCTTGAGTGACCGATGATGACTCGGGGAGGACGTCCAATGAGGATGACTGACGTCACCGCCCCCCCGAACCACGTCACAGTTATTTATGCAGGTTTTCGTCACACAACCGATGATGTAATTAGCTGATTGAGTCAGAAATCGTTATTTGATAGACGCCAGATGTTGTTGATGTTGTTGTTGTTGTTGCATGTGCTATTGCTGCTATTGTATGTGTTTAGCCATTGATTTCTGCATTGGCGAGGCTTCATATAAATCAACGAATAAATCAATGAGGGGCTAAAATTGGCGCTTAAATGGAGCATGAACAAAAGAAAACTAAATTTTGCATTCACTAAAATAGCACAAAATTTTGTTTACTTCACCAACCACGTCTTTGGATTTTGGAGGGAAAACATCTCAGCCAAAGTTTGCCAAACTGATTGCAGTAAAAATGTTCTGTGCAATGAAGAGCGTATTTGTTGAAAAGGTTTGTTTCGCTGTCAAAATCAGTCCGAAGATGGTCCAACATGGGCATTCCATCCATTGACGCAGCACACCCAGAGGCGTAAGGAGGGGGAAGGGTGGGGCAGGTGCCCCGGGCGCAGAAGACACTAGCTAGGCCTCTGCGCACACCACGTTTAACTGGACAGTCTGGACACAAAAGACGTCTAACCTACAATTTCTTGGCTTTTGGAGACGCGTACTTGATAATTCTGAAAGTGCAATAATATGCTGATCTAGGAACAAAAAACTTATTTTTCGGGTTATACTGAGGCATTCTATTTTAGTCGCATTATTTACATTTGCAATTCCCTTGCGGAGAGCAGGTTACACAATCATCAAACACCTTCTCTAATATATATATATAACAACAGCACTTGAACAAGATTAGGCAAATATTATAATTAGGATAAACAACGTAAACAAGGAGAGGCGCAGGTATACATCGGAGGATTGAATGAACTACAGCCGGTCGACAATATCGATCCGCTGATGAAAAATCATCGGCGTATCGATCTGATCGTAGTTATAAGCAATAACGGTGGTGGTGGTGGTGGCGGTGATGATGATGATGATGACGCTGATGATGATGATGATGATGATGATGATGATGATGATGATGATGATGATGATGATGATGAAGAAGAAACAATGATGGTACACAGACCGACAAATATTAGCGTATGTAGGGGAGGAGGGGGAAGGGGGTCCCTCATCATCCCATATTCATTCATTCACTCATTCATCACTCAGATTTGAAATTCCGGCAAAGACAAAAAAAAAAATAAAAATATCACTGCGCGTCCTTCCTTCCGTCCATCTGCACGATTGAAAGACAGAAATATAAATGATGGATGACCGTACAAAATGACCATCAATTTTCCATCTCTATTTCTCTTCATTTTTTTCCTATCTCTCTGCCCCTCTCCCTCTCCCTCTCTCTTTCCCACCCATCCTTTTTTTTCATTCCATATCTCACCTATCCAGTACGCATGAGTGATCTGACGCAGGCGTACGGATAGCCTGTCGTAAGGAGTACGGATAGCCTCTCGTGCGGATAGCCTCTCGTGCAGATAGCTTCACGACTAACCTCGTCATCTTCTGTTTTTGCTTCCAACCTGAGAGAAATAAACTAAAAAAATTGACAAAAAAAGAAATCATAAAACAAATTGCGTGAGCAAAACTAATTTTTTTCAAGCCGCTCCTGTTCTTTTTTTATTTTATTCACTTTTTGCATTTTTAATGGAGTTTTATCTCAGTTTTATTTAACAAAAATTTGCAAAAAAGGAGAAAATCTGGAAAATCTGGAATCTTGTTTAAATCGAAATGACATCTGCAGCAGCTAAAAAAGCCAAAACACACATTCATCGTAATCATCCCCAGCACCACCAACACCATCATCATCGTCATCGTCGTCATCGTCGTCGTCGTCATCATCATCATCATCATCATCATCATCATCATCATCATCATCATCATCATCATCATCATCATCATCATCATCATCATCATCATCATCATCATCACGGAAGAGATATTCCTGAATTACTGAAGTACTGGTGGTAACACAGCCCGACAATGGAACACGGCTGTTTATGCAAACAGACGAAATTAAGATGTTTTAAAGGCAGCTACATTGAAAAAAGAAGAAAAATTGGACGTATAGAAGTGGTCGAAAAATCGATTTAAAAAACCTGAAAATACAACATACAACATACAACATACAACATACGACATACGACATACGACATACGACATACGACATACGACATACGACATACGACATACGACATACGACATACGACATACGACATACAACATACAACATACAACATACAACATACGACATCAGTGGCGTAGCTAGGGTCTTCTGCGCCCGGGGACAAAACACAAAATCTGCGCCCCATACATAAAATCTGTCGAACTACATAAAATATAATAACTGTCGTACTCAGTATTTGCATGTAGACTACAGTCTCTGGCGCCTATATACATGCATTTCAGTGTATTTAAATTTCTATATGCATATTGAGCTGAGTTTTAAACAAAATTTATTTTTCTTGCTTTTACTGCAGCAAACTGGTTAATTATATCATCAAAATCAATCTGTTCAAGAACTTCCCTCTCCACACTCATTAGGGCCAGATCGCTAAGTCTATCTTGTCCCATGGATGCTCGAAGGTAGGAAAGAATTATTTTTAATTTACTAAAGGATCGCTCACAGCTGGCAATCGAGACAGCTGTGGTAAGAAGGATTTGTAGAGCAACACGCAAATTTGGAAAAACATCTTCTCCGTAACTAACAATGAACGGCAAGAGTTCTGTAGGAGTCTTTGGTGCAGTATCCTGGCAGGTCTCAAGGAGCATTCTGCAGTCACATACTTCATTTAATAACTCAATTCCTTCAACATCCGAGTCATAAAAATTTCCAAATTCAATACAATGATGACGGAGACTGTCAAGATCTTTGTCATTCAAAAGTTTGTCTACATCAAGTAAGAATCCGAATTTGAAGTTCAGATCTTTGAGACGAGTAAACCTTGTTGTCATCTCCTGTTGAAGTCGATCTAAAATGCTCTTCATGATCCGAACAATTTCTTCTTCTGCCGAAAGTCCTGCATCTCGGGCAAGTTCTCCAGGCATCCTTCTCCGTCGCCTGATTCTACTTTCTACAGCAACACCCCATAGCTCACATCTTTCCTTTGCTTTTAGCACTGAATCATGGCATATGTCTTCACGGATTCTTGTAATATCCATGTGCAGAGATTCAATATCCAAAGACGCTTCGTGAAAATTCATTGTTGGATCTTGAAGTCTTTTCTGAACACGGTCGATTTTTTTGAGTATGTCATGCCAGAAAGGAAGGAAAACTAAGAACTACTAATTTAGTAGTTCATTAACATAGTTGGTATGGTATATAATAACCATAGATATCTATGATAATATATATATCTATGATAATAACAAAGAATAGTCAAAATGAACGTCTTGTTCAAAAAGTTTGTGAACTTTTGAAAAGATCCTCAACAAATTTAAATTTTTTTTTAATTATTTAAAAAATTTGGTCACTGATAATGCGCCCCCTCCAGCCCTGCGCCCGGGGACAACTGTCCCCCCCTACCCCCCCCTCGCTACGCCACTGTACGACATACAGTGTGAGGTAAATAAAAGCGTGTAAAAAGAGAGAGAGAATGTGATGGCAGGAAAGAAGAAATAAAAGAGAAAACGATTTTCCACGCGGTCGAACAACCAACCCTCTCCCAACCAACCCCCCTATCCATCCCCCTTCATCCACCACTCACGTGACAGTCTTTCTTTATATCCATCGTCACGTGACAACTCAACAAACAACCGCCTTGTACATGGATGGAGTTGGAGATGAAAGATTTTTTGAGATTATAAGATATGGGCCATCCGGTGGGGACGATGGTGGTGATGATGATTATGATGGTGGTGATGATGGTGGTGATGATGATTATGATGGTGGTGATGATTGTGGTGATGATGATTATGATGGTGGTGATGATGGTGGTGATGGTTGGAATGATGATGATTGTGGTGATGAGGATGGTTGTGTTGATGATGATGATGATGGCGGGGATGAATATTTACCATTCTAATATTTATATAAACATATTTGCTTATTATTTAATTTTTTTTATTAGTTTTTATGACCAATACAAATAATCACAGACGACGAGTGTCCGGCGAAACAAATACAAATAATTGTCTGCTCACACACACACACAAACACACACAAATACACACACACACTCATTTTAAAAAGTTACAGCGGCAATCATAAAGCTTTCCATATTTAAATTTATTTTCCAATTACTTCCAACTCTCATATCACCATAATCATCATCATCATCACTCCTCCTCTTTCATATCTCCAAATTAACCTTCTTTAACTCCTCAGATAGACGCCGCCTGTTTCGAACTACCAACTTGCAAGTTATTATTATTATTAAAGTGACTTGAAAATGAAAATTCTTCCTAGGCAGTTCAAAACATGGAAGTATTGATGATGATAATGATGATGGTGATGATGATAATGATGATGGGGATGATGATTATGATGACGATGATGATGGGCGATGATGATGATGATGATGGAGGTAATGATGATGATACTTTATTTTTTGAGATTATTCTGTTACGTCCAGCGCTGAGTCATCGAGTTGCCATAGTAACGGACTGGAGTGGATATTGGTCACAAGGCTGCACGCAATGTGATGACGACGATGACGACGACGATGATGATGGTGATGATGACGATGAGGATGATAACGATTGTGATGATGATGATGATGATGATGATGATGATGATGATGATGATGATGATGATGATGATGATGATGATGATGATGATGATGATGATGATGATGATGATGATGATGATGATGATGATGATGATGATGATGATGATGATGATGATGATGATGATGATGATGATGATGATGATGATGATGATGATGATGATGATGATGATGACGACGACGAAAACGACGACGACGATGATGATGATGATGATGATGTCCATATCTTATTGTTGACCTTCAGTTCTCTACTGTTCTCCAGTCTTCCCTCCATTCATCCGATGGACGGTCAATAATAACACGTAAATTGAAATGCACCGTGAATGCATTATGCATATCTAGTTGCAGTTAGTTGCATGAGGACAGTAATTGAGTTATAAAAGACGACAATGAAATGAAACAGAGAATGAATGAACGTTGTTATGCACTGACCGAGGAAAACTAACAAAAAGATGATGACGATGGCGATTACGATGACGACGATGATGATGATGACGACCATGATGACGATGAATAATGATGATCATTGTGGTGCTGATAATGATGACGTCGCCGATAATGATGACGACGATTATAATGTGGATGAAGATGATAATAACCACTACCACTATCATCATCAAATATAATAAAACAAATAACAGCAATTATACAAATAATAGGAATGTGCGGATATTATCTGGAATAATAATAAAAAACGACTTTAAAAGAAAATCGACTTTCCATCGACCTCCTCACAATTGCCCTCCCTTCCTTCCCCCCATTCTTGAAATTTCAATGCAAGTCATGTTGTACCACGTGACACCGACATCTCAAGACGGAAACTCTTTCACAGAAGGAGAAGCTTCCGGTATAACACATTCATGCACGTTCATGTTGGCGTATGTGTGTTCATGGGATGACTATTTTTTGTTTGTATCGAACTGTCAGATATTAAATAAAAAACGTTATATATATTTTTTTTTATTCATTTATTGAGCACCAACATAAGTATTAAACGTAAACAAAAGAAAATAACCAAAACGACAAGAAAAATATAGAGCCAAAATTTCAAAAAAAGAAAAAAAAATCGATTGGTTGAGAAAGAAATAAGGTGCCCAAAAGGTTCGTCCGAAGGGAATTCCTTCCCGCTTAATGGACAACCTTTACAAAAAGAACCAAATGAGCTGGTTGAGTTAAGACATTTCAAATAGTAGTTCAATAAACTTATCAAGGAAGAGACTGAAATTGGTATTATTAATTATTATTATTATTATTATTATTATTATGTTGTCAACACGAGTTAAATAACTCCTTGCCGAATTACAAACAAAAAAAACCACACGAACAGAAAAAAAGCACAACACGACCCCACAAACGAACCGGAAACAAAGAAAAATGTCAACACCACCAATGAATCAATTCAAAAGTAATCAGAAAACATATCCAAAATCAGCACGACATCACAAGCAAACCGAAAACATAATGTCAATTAAACAGAAAACATATCTAAAACTCAACGCGAACTTTCAAGCGGACCAAAAACATAGTAAAATGTCGCACATATGGAGTCAGATCAAAAACTAAACATAAAACATAATATATAAAAAAAACCGCACGAACAGGAAAAAAAAGTACAACAGGACCCCACAAATGAACCGAAAAAAAGAAAACTGTCAACACCACTAATGAATGAATCAATTCAAAAGTAATCAGAAAACCAGCACGACATCACATGCAAACCGAAAACAGTGTCAATTAAACAGAAAACCTATCTAAAACCCAACGCGACCTCAAAGCAAACCAAAAACATTGCAAAATGTCACGCAATTAGAGGCAGATCAAAAACTAAACATAAAACACATCTAAAACCCCCGTCTTCACAACTCATAAACCTTTTCACCCCAAAAAGCATCTAATAATATCCTAAAAGTATATTTATCTCCAGCTGACACGACCGACTGTGGCAATCTATTCCACTCCTGAATAACTCTATTACCAAAGAAATACTTCCTGCAGTCTTTGTGTGCACCTGATGTCACCAGCTTTCTATCGTGGCCTCTGGTTCTTTTATACGTACAGAAGGTCAGGGACGGACAAACCAAGCTCCTTAGATCTCCAGCCAACAAATCGAATAATAAAATCAAATCCGCTCTGATTCTTCTATATTTCAATGTCGGAAGTTTTAATTTTCTCAATCTCATTTCGTATGGCATTCCCACACAGGATGGCCGCAGTTTAGTCGCCCTTCTCTGCACCCTTTCTACTGCATCGATCAATCCTTGCCTATATGGGTTCCACACTTGTACTCCATATTCTAGCTGGGACCTCACCAAGGCTTTATATAGAGTAATAAAGGCTTCATCTGACAATTTTCTAAAATTTCTTGCTATTATGCCCAGCATCATGTTGGCTTTCTTTACCCGAGATAAAATATGTTCTTTGAATTGCAGTTTTGAATCCATAATAATACCGAGATCCGAGACTGATTCAATTGTTGGTATCTCACACGTGGTGCCATCTAAATCTATCAAATGATATTTATTTATGAAATGCTTCCCCCCAACATGGAGAAGACAGCATTTTCCAATATTCACCTGCATCTGCCATCTATTGAACCACTCCACCACTCTACTGATATCATTCTGCAGCCTGCTACAATCATCTTTACTGCTCAAAACTTTAAATATTTTAGCATCATCCGCAAAAAGAAACATATTCTCGCAAACAGTACAAATGTCATTGATATAAATCAGGAACAATACAGGACCCAACACACTACCCTGAGGAACACCACTCTCCACCCGTAAAGCCTCGGAATGCTCTTCATTTAGTCTCACTCTAAACGTTCTGTCTTTCAAATAGTTTTCAATCCACTTTAGAATCTGTTTATGCACTTTGTATCTCTCCAACTTATATAACAATTTTTCATGCGGAATTTTGTCAAAGGCCTTTTCCAGGTCAGTATATAACACATCAACTTCATTTCCCACATCCACAGCCTTAGAAAGCACATCAAGGAAACCAAGCATCTGTAGAGTTGTGGAGCGTGAAGGAAGAAATCCAAACTGGTTCCTGGCAAACAAGTTATTTTTCAAAAAATATCCAAGCAGATGATCTTTAATGATTGACTCCAGAATCCTGCAACAAACCGATGTCAATGCCACTGGTCTATAATTGGAGATTATATCTTTACGACCTTTCTTAAACAGTGGAACAACACAACTGGATCTCCAATCCCTCACCACTTCTCCCGATTGCAATGAACATTCAAATATATGCTTTAAATAAACGTTAATTGATGCACATGTTTCTTTCAGAACCCTAGGGTGAATTCCATCTGGTCCAGCCGATTTATTACCATCAAGTTCTCTTAGCTTTTTGCCAAGCATTCTAGAATCTATCTTTACTTCATCCATACCATCCTCAGGTACTCCAGGACTAAAAGGCAGAATATTTGTCAAACCCGAACCTGTATCACTCACATACACAGAGGCAAAGAATTCTGCAAACGCCTTCGCTTTCTCGTATCCCTCTGTGAGAACAGAACCATCAACAGTCAACATGCCGGGTGAATTTCTGCATTTAGCTTTTTTGTGCACAAAATTCCAAAATCTCTTGGGATTAGTCTTAAAATTTGCAGCAATAAGGTTCTGGTTTTCTTTTTCAAGTTGTGCCGACAAAACCCTCACCTTTTGACGGTATTTCCTAAACTCAGCTAGTTTCTCGGTCGCCCCATATCTATAAACTTGTCTCCAGCATTAATGTTTCAGCTTAATAAGTGTACGCAGTTCCTGTGTCATTCTAAAGCGGAATTTATTATTTTTAGCTCTGTGAGGAACAAATCGCTTTGTAAGTTCCATCAACGTATCTCGGAAAATCGACCACTTATTTTCCACAGAAATACCATCCCCAAGCACAGTAGTCAGAGCTCCACCAATTAAATCATTGAAACCAGTATAATCTCCCAGATCATAACAAGGTCGTTTGTTACTGTTACAACCAGAGCTGCTTTCAATCTCCAAACAAACATTGAACGAAATAATCGAGTGATCGCTGCCTCCCAATGGTGAAAGATATCTGATACTATCTATAGACTCTCTTGAAGTTACCACAAGATCTAATAAGTGTGGAGTTTGGCCAGGTCTAAACCTGGTTGGCTCCGTGATGTGTTGAATCATAAACCTGTCATCCAAAAACTTCAAAAATCTATTTTCGATTCTTGTATGTAAACCCTGACAGCTCGAAGTCATCCAATTTATCTCTGGAAAATTAAAATCTCCCAGCAAAAGATGATTACCTTTCAACAACATGAATTCTTCTAGCAGGTCAATAAGAAGTTCATTGTTTTCTGATAAACTATTTGGGCTTCTATAAATAAATAAAATATTCAAAAAATCTCTAGAAGTTAGCAATCTAATGCATAATTTTTCCTGAAATGTTATTTTCATATTTATTTCAATTACTGAAAGACTCTCTTTATAATACAATAATAATCCTCTGCAACCATTTTTCTGAAACCCAGAAGATAATATTTGCCATCCCTTCAGCTGGTATTCTGAAATTGATTGTGGAAATCTTAAATTTTTAGGATTGACCTCATTTAGCAATATTAAATCTGGCAGAGTTTTTGCAGACCCCAAAAGCAACTGCAATTCCATGAATTTATTTGATAAAGAGTCCACATTTGACAACAACACTGAAACATAGTTCTGCATCTGTTTTACTACCTTCATTTTTCTCAAATCATTGTTTCTACACCAAACATTTAATCTAGTTTTCTCAACTCTACTTTGGCTGGTCTTTACTGTAAATTTTGTTTTTTAAAAGCTACTACATGAAAATCTCCAACCTTTCCTTTAATCCTAAAGATCCACTTACTAACATCCTCTTTCCTTCCGATTTCCTCCTTCTTTTCCTGTAACAATCTCCTACATTCTTGCCTATCTCCCTTAGACAAATCATTTCCAAGGTATGCTAAAGTAATAGGTATTGAGTAGTTATGAGTGAGACAATAATAAGTAAGATTTCAGAGCTTGCTTAAATAGCGAAATACGTTTCAAGGAGGAGACAGATATTGGAATGATTGAATAAATACGAGGGCCAGAGCATTTAATAGAGAATGTTTTAAGAGTTGTCCGAGCAAAATCCGTTCGAAAACAGCGACCGGGGCGCAGATCATAGGAATGAACATCAGATAATTTTACAAACATGTTATCGAATGATGAGGGTAATATAAAATTATCATATTTATACATGAAAATGCCAGTTTGGAAGAAATTAATCTGATAAATATTAAGAATGTTGTTGTTAGCCATTTGAATTTTACAAGACGATGTGGGAGTCATGTGAAAAATAATTCGAATAATTCGCTTTTGCAAAATATGAAGAGGCTTTAAACGAGTTGAATAATTTGAGGCCCATACAATATTGCAGTATGATAAGTACGGAAATATAAGTGCATAGTATAACATCATAGAAATATTGGCATCAACAAACTGATGTATACGAGATAGCACTCCACAATTTTTTGCAACCTTAGATGTAACATGTTCAATGTGAGTTTTTAATGTAAGGTGTTCATCAAGCAACACACCCAAGAACTTGCAATAAGGAACCCGCAAAATTGGTATATCATCAATCTTCAGCTGACAATTACAGAAAGTATTTTTGTTTATATGGTGAAATAAAATGTAATTCGTTTTGCTAACATTTAAGGAAAGTCTACTAGCAGAGAACCATTTAGAAACAGAAAGTAATTCACTGTTGGTATCGTAATATAAATTTTCTAAGTTATCGCCAGTCGCAAAGAGGTTAGTATCGTCCGCAAACAAAACAAATTCAAGGCGATCTGAAACTGAGCATAGGTCGTTAATATAGATGAGGAATAGAAGCGGTCCCAGCACCGACCCTTGAGGCACCCCGCAAGTTACCTGCTTCATCGAAGAGATAGAGTTGCTGTACTGGACGCATTGTGATCTACAGCTAAGATAGTCACTGAACCATGATAGTGGAGTTCCCCGGATTCCATAGTACCTCAATTTTTCCACCAGAATGCCGTGATCAACCGTATCGAAGGCTTTAGCTAGGTCCAGGAAGATGCCAACTACATATTTCCCACGGTCCATGGCCTCGGCAATCTTTGAATGTAACATGACCAGTGGCATATAAGTTGAGTGATTTTTTCTAAATCCAAACTGATTTGGTGTAATAATGGAAAATTTATCAAGATAATTATAAAGTCTGGAGTGCATCACTCTTTCAAAAAACTTTGAGAAATAGCACAAGACAGATATTGGCCGGTAATTAGAAAAGCTTTCTTTTTTCCCAGATTTGTAAATTGGAATGACTTTGGCTGTTTTTAGTTGAGCGGGGAATACTCCTGAAGTTATTGAGCAATTTATTATGGCAGACAGAGGACTAGCGATCGCCGTAATTGAATTTCGTGCGATGCATGGGTCGACTCCATCGGATCCGCAACTGTGAGAGATCTTTAAGTCTGAAGCTATTTTGATAATCTCATCGGGCGTAGTGGGTGCAAAAAAAAAAGAGTGAGTCACAGGATTGCCAAGATATTTTTCAAACGTTGTATCCGGTGGGGATATCTTTCTTGCGAGGTTGGAGCCAATATTAGAAAAGTAATTATTAAATGACTCAGCAATAACAGAGGAAGATGTCAATAGACTACCGTCATCCGTACAGAAAGTCTTGCATTGTTCCATGTTGGTCTTTTTATTTAAAATGTTCCCAATTAACTTCCATGTTCCTTTCATGTTGTTGTTGTTTAATTTAAACTTTTCGGAGTAGAATTGTTTGATGGTTTTTACCTTAGTTGATTTGAAGAGGTTTCTAAATGTAGTAAATTTCTGTTTGTTAGACGGAGATGGATTCCTGGTGTATGCTCGGTGTAAGATGAAGATAATTCATCTTACGTATTTTCATAGTATTTGTTTATTTTATTTTATTATGTGTGCATTTTATTAGGATTGGATATGTCGTAACAATAAGTCATATATATATGTATATATATATATATGTATGTATATATATATGTTTTTTTTTATATATATGTATGTGTGTGCATGTTTATTATTTTTTTTATCTAGAAATTTATATATATATATATATATATATATATATATATATATATATATATATATATATATATATATATATATATATATATATATATATATATATATATATATATATATATATATATATCTTTTTCCGGATTTTGATTGGTAAGAATGTAAATATTATTTTGTGCATGAGTTTTGGAGAATTGAGACAGTGTGTTTAAAGTTGAGTGTTCGAGAAGAAAATAAAAGTTTAAAGAGACGTGCTGCAGAGAGAAATTGGAATTAACAAAAGATTTGTTAGAACCGTGCGAAATTCTACAAAGTGAGAAAATTCAGTTTTATTTGAGTCCAGTTAAAAGATTATATTCAAGGAAGAATAATTAAGTTAAAATAAATTCGAGAAATATTGTGTTAAAAATAACTTCGACTTTAACGTTACGAATCGCTAGAAAGCATATTCCTCTACGTTTACACTCGGTAAAGCGCATTTTTTTTCTTGCAGCTTTTCATAAGTTCAGGTGTCATCCATTCTTTATCAAACTTGTTAGGTCCGTTAGATTTGCCGCTGCAGCTCACCAGAGGAAAGGAATTATTATATATCTCAAGGTATCTATTGATAAACATTGAATAGGCGGATGACGCGTCGCCACACTCGGCCACCTCTATTACCCTAGACCAATCGGCAGCGTTTGCTCAAAAATTTCTTTATTAACGAAACTCCTTCTTAAGGAAAAGACATGATTTTTTCCGACGCAATCAGGTGTCGATAATGTGGCAGAGAGAAAAATAGGGAAGTGGTCCGAGACATCATCGAGTACAATCCTGGCGAGAGTCTTCTGTAGTGGATAATTAGTAAATATATTATCAATTGCGGTGGCGGTTTGTTTTCATCGCAGCCTTCAAAATGCACCTGTTAAGTTAAAACTACGTT
>OZ022244.1:26369691-26412197 GCA_963978895.1 Erpobdella octoculata
CAGAGAGAAAGAGATGGATAATGATAGAGAAAAAGAAAAGATGGAAGGTGGACAGATAGGGAAGGGAAGACATCCATCAGCTGATATTTTCTTCCTCTTTCCATTCCAGGTGGTTTATTGTCAGAGTGGTCAGGTGACACTAATAAACGTCACTGGAAGCCAATTTTAACTGAGAAACTCATTAAAATAAATAAAACTAGGATATTCAGACGTCTTGTTAGAATCCCTTTAAAAATTATTATAAAATATATATCTATATATATATATAAATAAGATTATGTGTGTGCGTGTGTGTGTGTAAATAACTTATGCGTGGCTACACCATTCATCCGATCGTAATGAAATTTTTACGCAAGGTTGAGAGTCAATGGAGAAAGGTTTTAGTGAAAAAAAATTAAAATTGGTCATAAAATGAGCGGAGCAGGGCGGGAGAGTGAGCGGGAACTATATACATATATATACACATACATATACATAAATGAGCGGAAATGGGAACGGAAAAGCCACTGAGAGCGAAAGAGCGAGCGGAAAAGGGAAAGCAAGCGAAAGCGGGAAAGCGACCGAGATCAAAAGAGCAAGCGAGAAAGAGAAAGTGACCGGGAAGGGGAACCCGGACGTCCATGAGAGAGTTTTAAAAATATCGCTTTTTCGTTTTTCATCTTAAAAATATGCTTGGATAGATTTTTTGGGTACAGGTCAACTAGTTGCCGCCAAACTAGTCGCCGCCCAACTAGTCGCTGCCAACTAGTCGCTGGCCAACTAGTCGTCGGGCCAACTAGTCGCCGGGCCTACTAGTCGCCGCCCAACTAGTCGCCGGGCCAACTAGTCGCCGCCCAACTAGTCGCCGCCCAACTAGTCGTCGAGCCAACTAGTCGCTGTCCAACTAGTCGCTTTCCAACTAGTCGCTGTCCAACTAATCGCCGCCAAATATTTAACTATTTATATATATATATATATGTATATATATATATATATATATATATATATATATATATATATATATATATATATATATATATATATATATAAGTTTACATTTACATTTCAGTTGTGCCCTTTGATTTTCTAATTTCTGTTCTGACTTTTGCATTTATAGCACGTGGTAGGTTCACTTTATTTCGTTAAACAGTTATTTTGTTTTCGGGGTCTGAGGATGGAAAAAAGTTTTCCGAAACTGCAGTTAGTCCATGTCAAGATAGAAATAAAATGACGGACATTAAAAATTGTTTTTCGTCTTCTAAGTTTAGACACATTGAGGCTTTTTCGCGAAAACTGATAAACGCAAAATGGGCCATTATTTTCAATGGAGTGTGCATTAAGGAATATATATATATATATATATATATATATATATATATATATATATATATATATATATATATATATATATATATATATATATATATATATATATATATATATATATATATATATATATATATATATATATATATATATATATATATATATATATATATATATATATATATATATATATATATATATATATATATATATATATATATATATATATATATATATATATATATATATATATATATATATATATATATATATAAATGAATGTATGTATGTATGTATGTATGTATATATGTATATATGTATATATGTATGTTCTTTATGCATTGCTACACCATTCATCCGATCGTAATGAAATTTTCACACAACCTTGAGAGTTAAGGGAAATCAAATATAGAGAAAAATATTTGAAATCCGTCACAAAATGAGCGGAGCGGGTGAGCGAGCGGGAACTATATATATATATATATATATATATATATATATATATATATATATATATATATATATATATATATATATATATATATATATATATATATATATATATATATATATATATATATATATATATATATATAGTAGAGGTGTGCACGGTAGTGGGGACGGCGGGAATACCGCGGATTTTGCGGTAATTCCGCGGAAATGGGGACGAACGCGGTGGGGATACCGCGGTATTGGGGACGACTTTGCGGGGTTACCGCGGGGATGGAAAAAAACGTTGCGGGACTACCGCGGGGATGGGGACGAGTTTTTGCGGTATCACCACAAAATTAAAATTATTTTATTTTATTTTATAAAAAATAATTATTTTTTACTTTACCGAAAATTTATCAAGTAATAATTATCATTGCTAACGTTTTTTAATCTTGGCAACGCGCTGTTGTTTATCGCTGATAATGAATTACCGAAAGTTTTCGAGTCGTAGGTTGCATTATTTGTTTAATTTTCGAAATCGTAGTTCGAATTTCAAGTTAAATATGGCTGACATTCAAAAATTAGTTAACTCCAACAGTGATCGTGTCAGTACATACGAATGTGACAAAGGAAAGAGTGTTGTTTGGAAGTCATTCAAGCTAGTCAGAGTAGTAACGATAACGCATTCGTTAAATGTGAAAAATGCAAATCAATTCTGAAGTGGAAATCTTGCTATGGTACCAGTGGGTTAAGCACTCACATCGATTTTTGTATGTCACAATCACCAGTGCCACAGAAAAGTCTGTTGTCATATACAGATCTACAAAAGCTGGTAGATGACATAACAGTAAATTCTGAGCCACAAGAATAAGATGACTTTTCAGAACAACAACCCGTCAAAAAAAGAAAACTTGAGGATGACTTTTATGCCAGCTTGTACACCACAACGTCAACAAGTTCATTTTTGAATGAAGTAAGTTTTATTATTAAATTATCTTTATATTAAAAGCAAGAAAGTTTTTTTTAGACTGGTTCATTGTTATTAATTACTTTTGCTTACATGAGCAACTAGTTTCACAATGTTAATTATTTTTATAAGGTTGCTGACTATTTGGCATTAAAGGAAGAAAACGTAAAAGGTGATTTGCTCAGTTTTTGGGAAAAAAACTCAAAGAAATGGCCAAAACTATCCCAAGTCACAGAAAATATTTTGAGTGTGCCAGCAGCAAGCACATCCTCTGAAAGAGTATTTTCAATGGGTGGACTAACAATAAATGATAGACGAACTCAGCTAAGTGAAAAAAACGTCGATGGACTTTTATTTATTCATGGTCTCAAATAAATTGTATTGATTCCTATTACAGTGTAATTACAATTATATATATATATATATATATATATATATATACCCACGCCTATCCTACATGAGCCTCCACCTGAGCCTCCATCTGAGCCTCCACCTGAACCTCCACCTGAACCTCCACCTGAGCCTCCACCTGAACCTCCACCTGAGCCTCCACCTGAGGCTCAGGCTCCAGCGGTGTCATTTCAACATTTGTTTGAGTCTTCAAATATAACTACAAGACGTCGGCGTTAATTGAATCATCTATATGTATCCCATTTGCACAGTCATGCGTTTATTTTAATTTTTCATATAAGTTTACTTTTATTTTAATTCATCACATGGTTTTATTTAAATTTTTCACCTTTTATTATTCTATTTCATACTTTTTTATTTCAATATACTGTCACTAGATACCTATAGTTTAATTTCATTAATCTTCTAATAATTTTAAGTGTTTTAATTTCTATTATTAGTATTATAGACTTCATTCAATTCGTCCTATCTATTTATATTTATTTATTTATTTTATTAATAATAATTATTATTTAATTTATCTTTATACTTCTTTTCATTTATCAATTTTATAAGCTCTCGTAATTTACTTATATCGTCATACTCTGGTTTTAAATACTTTAATTTAAATATTTATTTAATATAGGCACAACACTATTTCTATGTTGATGTTTACTATATATTCTTTAGCTGTTTACGTAATACGACATTTTAGGTTACGGACTCTGAAGATGACTGTAGTCGAAACTGGCCAGTCAGTCCTAATTATTATTATTTGTATTATATAAATTTTAAAATGGACTCTAGTTTACGTCGTAAAATTAAACATTTTGAACAGTTTATTAAAAAAGTCATTAATGCAAAGTGGTCGTTTGTTTTTAACGGAGTGTGTTTACGAGAGGGGATTTTGCCAAAGTATATTACTCATATATATATATATATATATATATAAACACTTAAGTTAAAAATAATGACTAGTACAGGATTGAATAAAAATTGGGAATAAACGGTGCGGGGACGGATGGGGATGGGGATGAAAGATTTATGGACTGCGGGGATGGTTGGGGATGGGGATGAAACACTGCGGGGACGGTTGGGGATGGGGACGATAATGGCGGGGATGGATGGGGATGACACTCACGGGGACGGTTGGGGATGGGGACGAAAAGTCATCCCCGCGCACACCTCTAATATATAGTGAGGTTACCCGGCGTTTCTCGCGGTTTTTTATCGTTTTTCTCTAGCTCCCGTTTAATTCCCCGTTTTCTCTCCCGCTCCCGGTCGCTTTCCCGTTCCCGCTTGCTCTCATGTTTCCGGTCGCTTTCCCGTTCCCGGAAGCGAGAGAAAAACGATAGAAAAGCGTCTAAAATCCCGCTAGTTATTGATATAAAATAACTTCCTAGCTAGTCAAAAAGCTGGTTAAATTTTAATTGACAGAGAAAGCCACAAACACTCATACACACACAAACAGAGATTGTAACCTAAATAAAAGTTTGTAATAAAGGGAAAGATGTTGCCGGTCTTTGTTATTTCAAAATAAATAATTTGTATTTTAATATGGGGATTACATTTTCTGAATTTATAAAGATCAGTGCTGCAAACTACTAATAATATTCAATATAAAATTACTAGTTGGCATCTCGTAATCACAAACTGTCGGCCAAGCTCATGACCATTATATATCTCATTTTATAAACTGCTGTAGTTGGCAAGACTTAATCACCAACTGCCAGCCAAGCATATGACCATTAAGAAAGGAGTAGAATATCAGTATAGAATAGAGACGCTACGGTTGGCTGGTCTTATTTTATAAACCGCTGGTTGTCAAGTTATTTAGTTGTCGAGTATATGACCATTACGAAAGGAGTAGTAGATAAGTGGAGACTTGATTTGTTATAGTTGGCTGACCTCATTTTATAAACTGCAAGTTGGCAAGAAAAACCATCAACTGTCTGCCTAGCATATGACCATATTAAAGAAGAAATGAGTATTTCTTATTCTAATTTCATTTTAAATTTAAAATAATTCTTCTCATTCTAATTCCATTTTATTTTAAGAAATAATTCCTACTTCTCATTCTAATTCCATTTTTTTCAAATAAAGAATTTTTAATTCTAATTCTAATTCTATTTTGGATTGAAAAATAATTTCTACTTCTAATTCTTATTTCATTTTTATCACGTGATTTCCATTCCTATTTCTAATTCCATTCCAAAAAAGAAAGATATTTTTTACTTCTTAGTCTTAACATTAAATATTCAAACGCGGCGTTTGTCGGCAAGTGGTGAAAAGCTGTGTTGGCGACTAGGTTAACAGCGACTAGTTGGACAGCGACTAGTTGGCTCGACGACTAGTTGGGCAGCGACTAGTTGGGCGGCGACTAGTTGGCCCGGCGACTAGTTGGGCGGAGATTAGTTGGCCCGGCGACTAGTTGGGCGGCGACTAGTTGGGCTAGCGACAAGTTGGGCGGTGACTAGTTGGGCGGCGACTAGTTGGCAGCGACTAGTTGGCCTGCTCCGAGATTTTTTAGAGATAGGGACAGAGAGGAAAAGAGTGAGAGAGAGTGGAAAGAAAATAGGTAGGGGTATAGAGAGAGATAGAAAGGGATATAGAGAAAGAGAGAGAGAGAGAGAGAGAGAGAGAGAGAGAGAGAGAGAGAGAGAGATGAAATTCTTTTACTTCAAAGTCAGCAGATCGTATCGTCTGGAACGTACAAACAACTCCGAAAAGAAAAATATTTCTGTACAGATACGAAACTTCACGGGAATTTATCTGTCGGAAATAAATAAATTAAAATTAAAAAGACAAGAATATTCAGAGAATTCAGGAAATAATAAAAAAAATCCCTCGCAAATCAGAACGTGAAATTATTTTAGAGTTGATTTACATTTTAAAGTGATTAAAATTTAGAAGAAGAAGAACATTTTTATTTCTGACAAGTGAAAAGTTATAATGAAAACAAGTTGATATAAGTGACCCTTATGGGATATAAACGTCGGAGATTCTTTTCATTTCAGATTTCAGTGCTTCTCCGGTTGACTGAGCTGGAATATTTCAATCGAAAAATCTGCCAGCGAGCGAACACTCCATGTCCGGTGGGTGGAAAAATACACCAAGAAGCAGTAGTGATACTTAATAATATCCAGGCAAAACTATGAATATTGAATGCTAGAAAGAGATATGCAGTATTACAAAAGCATACAGATGCATGTAGAATAGGAGGAAGAAATATACAGTAATACGACTAGAGAGTAAGATAAAGAGACATTCGCTATTCAAGTCGAGTTGTTTTCAAAGATGCCGAAGAAAGGTCACTTAATAATCAAATCTCTTTCATTTGTCATCCTCTAACTCTTTCTCTATTTCGCCTCCCTCTCTCGCTCGCTCTCTCTCTTTCTCTCTCTTTCTTTCTCTCTTATTTTCTTTATCTATTTTTGGCCGATCTTAGCGTGTTATTTAAATAGCATTAATATATATAAATAGCACAAAAATAATAATTTATATTTATCTAATAAATCTGAGTTTTCAATTCTCAAGCAACTTTTTCTCAGACCGATGACGTTCTTGCACGGAATGACTCGTATTTTTAAATAAAAAAAAGTTCTCATAATATAATCTAGAAAAATATATCGATGTTAATATAACTAAAATTAATTCTGATGTTTAAAAACACAAACATTAAATATTTGTTAAATTCAAATGAACTTCAATGTGTACGTTTAATACATTCAAATGAACTTCAATGTGTACGTTTAATACGTTCAAATGAACTTCAATGTGTACGTTTAATACATTCAAATGAACTTCAATGTGTACGTTTAATACATTTAAATGAACTTCAATGTGCACGTTTGATACATTCAAATGAACTTCAATGTGTACGTTTAGTACATTCAAATAAACTTTAAAGCCTTCTATCAACGATGAAATCCTCCTTGAAACTCCATAAAAAAGCAACTTCATTGCTTATCATCGCAACGTCTTCAAATGCTCTCCAGCCTCCGATTTAAGGAACAACCATAATCATAAAAGTTGTAAAACGATGATGATAATAATAATAATAATAATAATAATAATAATAATAATAATAATAATAATAATAATAATAATAATAATAATAATAATGATAATGATAATGATAATAATAATAATAATAATAATAATAATAATAATAATAATAATAATAATAATAATAATAATAATAATAATAATAATAATAATAATAATAATAATAATAATAATAATAATCTATTTCATGTTTCAAAAGAAAGTAACACAAAAGTTGACATGTTTTTTACGCAACTATTAAAAAAAACAATAGATAAATTAAAACTTAAAGGTTGTGTGAAAATTTCATTACGATCGGATGAATGGTGAAGCAATGCATAAAGGACATACATACATACATACATACATACATACATACATACATACATACAAACATTCATATATATATATATATATATATATATATATATATATATATATATATATATATATATATATATATATATATATATATATATATATATATATATATATATATATATATATATATATATATAAAGAAAACCATAAATATAAGAAACAAAAATTCATCAATGTTTATATTTGTATATATATATATATATATATATATATATATATATATATATATATATATATATATATATATATATATATATATATATATATAAATAAAAATATAAACATTGATATATTTTTGTTTCTTATATTTATGGTTTTCTTTTTCAAGGGTTCCAAAATTAAAACTTTTTAAAAAACGTTATCTAAAAAGAGTTATAAAGTTGACGTTAATAATAATTACTAATTATTTTTAACAAAAAAATAGATACTGTAATTACATGTTTCTACCGTAAAAATGTCTACAAACGATATTGATAACGACTGCCCAATTTGCCTTGAAACAATTCCAGAAAATGAAGATGTTACTGCTGAACCTTGCCGACATATATTTTGCTGTGAATGTATACCAGTATGGCTTAAAATTTCACCGTTCTGTCCGTTATGCAGGACGAAAGTGGCTGGACTAAGAACACGTGGAAATTATAAGGAATTCACAATCAGTGAATCAATTTGGAAAACTAAAGAGACGTGGTTAGCAATTGTGTGTTCTTTGCTGGTCTTTATACTGTTTTCTTACTGGGACCTTCTTTATTGGAATATCAGCATATGTTTTTTATATTGTGTGGTGGAATTTGTGTGCTCATGTATGCAATTCAACCAACCACAAATGAGAGCTTGCTGGGTTTTTTCTTTGGAATACATTTTAGTAGATACCGCAATTTTTGTACTAGAAAGCTCTGCCGATATTTATGCAGTGGTATTTATATTTGTAGTTTTTTCTCTTTTTATACCTAAAATGTTTTACAATTTCAATAGAAAACAAGTCTTCTACCATGTATTTCTTCAAGTACATCTGTTTTGTCTTATTTTAAGCCTGTATTATGAATTTGAGTCAGCACTGAACATGCGTGAAGTACTTCAGAGAGACTCAGAGTCTAAATGGCGTGATCACAGTCGCCGTGCCCGTGTTCATGGAGACTTACGTTACGCTCTTCGTTACTTACGAGTTAGAGAAGCAGTCTTATGAAAACGGTATTCATGACGGCAGCGTTGGGTTCGGACGAGCTATGCTGCTCACCGATTTGTTTTCACTTTCTCCCGTCGGATTTGTATTTTATTTTTCATTTGTTTGAAATTTGATCGTGATTATTTAGAAAAAATTATATTATTATTTACATTAAATAAAATTGTTTGTGGCAAAATAATTAAACTCCTATATCATAATTTACTACATTATTAAATATAACTTGAATACATTGAAACCTGTCATTTTCCAAATCTCCTATGACAAATTACTTAAGTAACAGTTAATCTATTAAAAGTTGTTTCACGAAATATCTATAAATACAATTGAAATTAAAATTTTATTAAAAAAGTTGCTAAAACCTACGTTGGAAATGTTGAAATCTGTTTGTAATATAATAATAATAATAATAATAATAATAATAATAATAATAATAATAATAATAATAATAATAATAATAATAATAATAATAATAATAATAATAATAATAATAATAATAATAATAATAATAATCTATTTCATGTTTCAAAAAAAAGTAACACAAAAGTTGACATGTTTTTTACGCAACTATTAAAAAAACAATAGATAAATTAAAACTTAAAGGTTGTGTGAAAATTTCATTACGATCGGATGAATGGTGAAGCAATGCATAAAGGACATACATACATACATACATACATACATACAAACATTCATATATATATATATATATATATATATATATATATATATATATATATATATATATATATATATATATATATAAAGAAAACCATAAATATAAGAAACAAAAATTCATCAATGTTTATATTTGTATATATATATATATACTAGCTGGGTTACCCGGCGTTACCCGGGGATTTTAAAGGCTTTTTATCGTTTTCTCTCTGGCTCCTGTTTCCTTAACCGCTTGCTTTCCTGTTCCATGTCGCTTTCTCACTCCTGGTCGCATTTCTGCTCACGGTCGCTTTTCCGGCCCCGGTCTCTTTTACTTTTCCCGATCCCGGTTGCTTTTACGCTTTACCGCTCCAGCTTGCTCTTCTTTTCGCTCTTCTGTTCCTCCATTAAATTTTAGAGCCTTCCCAATGTGGCTTAGATGGGCTGTAGCGGAATGCTGTGCACAGTCACCAAATTGATCTGTTCTCTCGTTAACACTTTGTTGTTTGGTTTGCTCGTTTAGTTACGTCTGAACTTCCTCAATTTTAATTAGTGTTCTTTAATGTATTGGTTCCACTCTGCAAGTGTGATCTTCTGCAAAGGCTTATTATGATTGACTGAAGCTGAAAAAAAAAAGAATTTATTAGTTAACGGCTGCAATAATGTTAAAATCCGCTCATATATCTCAACAGGTTATATTTATTTTAAATACTTGTAAGATTATAAATGCTTACAATAGATTTATCACACACTGTTCAACAGCTGCTTTTCGATAAATCGCTAGTCTTAGTTTTTGAGTTGTTCTTAGTTTTTAAGTGTCATGTCTACAGAAAGCATATAACGCTACATGTGGCATGTTAATAAATGTTGACCCGTGGCTTTGAAAAATGTGATATAAAACACAGATTGAAATAAAACATGAAGTAATAATAATATTAAAAACCTTCAAAGCATTAACTTAATGAATTTTCCGAGAGTTTTCTGAGATCATCAATTTGGAACAATCGAAGAGTACCACTTTTATTTAGCAAATGATGCAATTATAAATTGAACAAAACAGCAGCAGATTGATAGGCTGGTTTGAGAACTTTGTTCATGATTTTGTTGAAACACAAAAATACTGCACTTGCTTTCATTTCTTTCAAATTTCATGCACCTCATATATCAGTGAAACTTTTACAATAAATTGGTGTTGCATGTAAGATTTTCTTTAAAATGTAATTTTCTAATTTCCTCTGAAAAGTAAAAAATAAAATAAGACCGATAAATTAATTCATAATCTTATAGTCATAACTACTCGTGAATAATATAGGTTGTAATGCCATCACATAAAAAAAAACTTACCTGCCCAAAAAAAATTCTCATTTACCGATAGGCTGATAGCAAGCTCGTCGCTCAACAATATTAGATAAGGAACAATTGAAGTCAGAAGCCTTGAACGATAAATATGAACAATGAATTTAAATTTATTTTTCCAATCTGCAACTCCTTTTTGTAAAACACAAAATGTTAGAGCATAATGATAATCTTATAATAATTAATAATAATATAACATAATTAAACACGTGCAATGCAACAAACGAAACAAATTGAAAGATACACAGTAAATCATGATTTTAAAAACTAAAAACAAATTACCAAAGCTTTGCCACTTACTTTTGAATGGGAGATATGAACAATGAATTTCTAATTTGATTTAATTTTAATTTGTTAAGTCTGGAACTCTTTTTGTGAAGCACAAAATATCTCTAAATAGAAGAAATTCCACCTGCAATTTATTGATTAGTCCTGAAATCCAAAGTTATCTAGATTTAAAAAATAAGTTGCTAAAATCAAATATAAAGTTTACCGATAGCAGAGCTGTCGTATCGGAGGTTCGGAAGAGAATGAGCCTCAATGAGCTCTATGAAATCAAAACAAAGGTATCCGGCAGCACCATAGATATCTATGGGCGGCACTAAACAACACACATATTTATTTAATTTAATATTTATATTTAAAACCTTTAAAACTTAAGAAAAAAAATTAAAAATATTTTGTATAATCTTATATATAAAAATGAAATGTTTGTTTGTTTGTTTGTTTGTTTGTTTGGTTGTTCGGACATAAAATGTAAACGGCCGAACAGATTTAATTGAAATTTGGCACACTTATGTATCTTATTCAAGCGGTGGTTCCTGTGAAATTTTAAATAAATTGGTTTTTCCGTTGATGTTTTATGGACAAAAAACGTTTTGGTCAGCGGTAGTAAGTTGGAGTAAATTTTTTTTCTACAAAATAAAATAAAATTAATTTATAGTTAAATTATACAAAATATTTTTAATTTTTTTTCTTAAGTTTTAAAGGTTTTAAATATAAATATTAAATTAAATAAATATGTGTGTTGTTTAGTGCCGCCCATAGATCTCTATGGTGCCGCCGGATACCTTTGTTTTGATTTCATAGAGCTCATTGAGGCTCATTCTCTTCCGAACCTCCGATACGGCAGCTCTGCTATCGGTAAACTTTATATTTGATTTTAGCAACTTATTTTTTAAATCTAGATAACTTTGGATTTCAGGACTAATCAATAAATTGCAGGTGGAATTTCTTCTATTTAGAGATATTTTGTGCTTCACAAAAAGAGTTCCAGACTTAACAAATTAAAATTAAATCAAATTAGAAATTCATTGTTCATATCTCCCATTCAAAAGTAAGTGGCAAAGCTTTGGTAATTTGTTTTTAGTTTTTAAAATCATGATTTACTGTGTATCTTTCAATTTGTTTTGTTTGTTGCATTGTACGTGTTTAATTATGTTATATTATTATTAATTATTATAAGATTATCATTATGCTCTAACATTTTGTGTTTTACAAAAAGAAGTTGCAGATTGGAAAAATAAATTTAAATTCATTGTTCATATTTATCGTTCAAGGCTTCTGACTTCAATTGTTCCTCATCTAATATTGTTGAGCGACGAGCTTGCTATCAGCCTATCGGTAAATGAGAAATTTTTTTGGGCAGGTAAGTTTTTTTTATGTGATGGCATTACAACCATTATTATTCACGAGTAGTTATGACTATAAGATTATGAATTAATTTATCGGTCTTATTTTATTTTTTACTTTTCAGAGGAAATTAGAAAATTACATTTTAAAGAAAATCTTACATGCAACACCAATTTATTGTAAAAGTTTCACTGATATATGAGGTGCATGAAATTTGAAAGAAATGAAAGCAAGTGCAGTGTTTTTGTGTTTCAACAAAATCATGAACAAAGTTCTCAAGCCAGCCTATCAATCTGCTGCTGTTTTGTTCAATTTATAATTGCATCATTTGCTAAATAAAAGTGGTACTCTTCGATTGTTCCAAATTGATGATCTCAGAAAACTCTCGGAAAATTCATTAAGTTAATGCTTTGAAGGTTTTTAATATTATTATTACTTCATGTTTTATTTCAATCTGTGTTTTATATCACATTTTTCAGAGCCACGGGTCAACATTTATTAACATGCCACATGTAGCGTTATATGCTTTCTGTAGACATGACACTTAAAAACTAAGAACAACTCAAAAACTAAGACTAGCGATTTTACGAAAAGCAGCTGTTGAACAGTGTGTGATAAATCTATTGTAAGCATTTATAATCTTACAAGTATTTAAAATAAATATAACCTGTTGAGATATATGAGCGGATTTTAACATTATTGCAGCCGGTAACTAATAAATTCTTTTTTTTCAGCTTCAGTCAATCATAATAAGCCTTTGCAGAAGATCACACTTGCAGAGTGGAACCAATACATTAAAGAACACTAATTAAAATTGAGGAAGTTCAGACGTAACTAAACGAGCAAACCAAACAACAAAGTGTTAACGAGAGAACAGATCAATTTTGATGACTGTGCACAGCATTCCGCTACAGCCCATCTAAGCCACATTGGGAAGGCTCTAAAATTTAATGGAGGAACAGAAGAGCGAAAAGAAGAGCAAGCTGGAGCGGTAAAGCGTAAATGCAACCGGGATCGGGAAAAGTAAAAGAGACCGGGGCCGGAAAAGCGACCGTGAGCAGAAATGCGACCAGGAGTGAGAAAGCGACATGGAACGGGAAAGCAAGCGGTTAAGGAAACGGGAACCAGAGAGAAAACGATAAAAAGCCTTTAAAATCCCCGGGCAACGCCGGGTAACCCAGCTAGTTTAACTATAAATTAATTTATTTTTATTTTGTAGAAAAAAAATTTACTCCAACTTACTACCGCTGACCAAAAGGTTTTTTGTCCATAAAACATCAACGGAAGAACCAATATATTTAAAAATTTACAGGAACCACCGCTTGAATAAGATAGATAAGTGTGCCAAATTTCAATTAAATCTCTTCGGCCGTTTACATTTTATGTCCGAACAAACAAACAAACAAACAAACAAACATTTCATTTTTATATATAAGACTAGCGGGGTTACCCGGCGTTGCCCGGGGTTTTTAGAGGTTTTTCTAATGTTTGTCTCTCTCGCTCCCGTTCCCTTCTCCACTTTCCCGTTTTCGTAGCGTTCCCGGTCGCTTTTCCGCTCTCGGTCGTTTTCCAGCTCCCGGTCGCTTTCCCGCTCAGAAGTTCTGTTATTGATTTTCTCTCTTGCTCGCGTTTCCTTCCAAGCTTGCTCTCCCGATTCCAGTCGCTTTCCGCGTTCCCGGTCGCTTTCCGCGTTCCCGGTCGCTTTCCGCGTTCCCGGTCGCTTTCCCGTTCCCGGTCGCTTTCCCGTTCCCGGCCGCTTTCCCGTTCCCGGTCGCTTTCCCGTTCTCGGTCGCTTTCCCGTTCCCGGTCGCTTTCCCGTTCCCGGTCGCTTTCCCGTTTCCGGTCGCTTTCCCGTTCCCGCTCACGCTTGCTCTCCCGTTCCCGGTCATGCTTGCTCTCCCATTCCCGGTCACGGTAGCTCTCCCGTTCCCGTTTCCGTTCCCGCTCATTTTCTCTTTTACATTCTTTCATAACTTCTGTTAGCCTATAAAACGCAAAATAGATTTGCTAAGACTATATATATATATATATGAATGTTTGTGGGTTAGTTTGTCTATTATAGAAACGGGAAAGCACCCGGAACGGACAGCGAGCGGGAACAGAAAAGCAAGCGTGAGCGGGAATGGGAGAGCAAACGTGAGCGGGAACGGGGCAGCGACCGGGACGGGAAAGCGACCGGGAGCGGGAAAGCGACCGGGAGCGGGAAAGCGACCGGGAGCGGGAAAGCGACCGGGAGCGGGAAAGCGACCGGCAGTGGGAAAACGACAAAAAACGGAAAAGCTAACAGGAGTGGGAAAGCAGGTGGGAAAGGAAACGGGAGAGAAAGAGACAAACATTAGAAAAACCTCAAAAAACCTGGGCAACGCCGGGTATCTCCGCTAGTACATACATAAACACACACACAGACACACATACATGCACATACACATACATACATACACACATACATACGCACATACATATATATATAGTTCCCGCTCGCTCACCCGCTCCGCTCCGCTCATTTTGTGACGGATTTCAAAAAAAAAATTTTTATTTTTGATTTTCATTGACTCTCAAGGTTGTGTGAAAATTTCATTACGATCGGATGAATGGTGTAGCAATGCATAAAGGACATTAACATACATAAATACATATATACATATACATATATACAAACATTCATTTTTATATATATAGATATATATATATATAAATAAATAAAAATATAAACATTGATATATTTTTGTTTCTTATATTTATGGTTTTTTTTTTCAAGGGTTCCAAAATTAAAACTTTTTAAAAAACGTTATCTAAAAAGAGTTATAAAGTTGACGTTAATAATAATTACTAATTATTTTTAACAAAAAATAGATACTGTAATTACATGTTTCTACCGTAAAAATGTCTACAAACGATATTGATAACCGCTGCCCAATTTGCCTTGAAACAATTCCAGAAAATGAAGATGTTACTGCTGAACCTTGCCGACATATATTTTGCTGTGAATGCATACCAGTATGGCTTAAAATTTCACCGTTCTGTCCGTTATGCAGGACGAAAGTGGCTGGACTAAGAACACGTGGAAATTATAAGGAATTCACAATCAGTGAATCAATTTGGAAAACTAAAGAGACGTGGTTAGCAATTGTGTGTTCTTTGCTGGTCTTTATACTGTTTTCTTACTGGGACCTTCTTTATTGGAATATCAGCATATGTTATTTATATTGTGTGGTGGAATTTGTGTGCTCATGTATGCAATTCAACCAACCACAAATGAGAGCTTGCTGGGTTTTTTCTTTGGAATACATTTTAGTAGATACCGCAATTTTTGTACTAGAAAGCCCTGCCGATATTTATGAAGTGGTATTTATATTTGTAGTTTTTTCTCTTTTTATACCTAAAACTAGCAGTGCCCGTAGCGGCTTCGCTCGCATGAAATTAGAGAGTTTGAACCGTGCATCCATAGTAGAGATCAATTTTTTAGGTCTCGGCTCGGCCCGTCGACAACTTAGCCCAGCCCGTTTTAAAAACCCAAACTCCTGGCCCGGCACAGCCCGTCTGAATTAGGCCCGGCCCATTCTTACAGGCTTAGAAGTTCTATATACTTGATGAAAAACTTCGGCCCGTCCCACCTTGACTTCAGGTTTGGCCCGGCCCAACTGAACACCCTAAAATCACTAAAATATCTATATACTTGGTGAAAAACCTCGGCCCGTTCCACTTTGATTTAAGGTTTGGCCTGGCCCGTGTGAAGACTCTAAAATAACGACTTGGCCCGACCGGTGATAAACTGAACTTAGCTACTTTTAACCGGCACAAAACTTCAAAATACTAATTTTTACATTTGTAGCACTTACAGTTTTTGAGTAGCAGTTATTTTGAAATCAAATAACCCTTTTTTCCACCCCACATTTGATGTCCTGGAAACCAAATTTTTAAAAAAATGTTGAAACACTTATATCATAATTTTTTGAGTAAATACTAAATACTAATTTTGACATCTGTAGCATTCACAGTTTTTGAGTAGCAGTTACTTTAAAAACCAAAGAAAACCTTTTTCCACCCCACATTTGAGGTCCTGAAAACCAAAATTTCAAAAAATGGTGAAACACATATATCCTTATTTTTAGAGTAGAAACTAAATACTAATTTTTACTTTTGTAGCATTAACAGTTTTTGAGTAGAAGCTACTTAAAAAACCAAATAACCCAATTTTCCAACCCACATTTGAGGTCCGGGAAACCAAATTTGTAAAAAATGGTGAAACACGTATATCTTTATTTTTAGAAAAGAAACTAAATAATAATTTGTACATCTGTGGTATTTACTGTTTTTGAGTAGCAGTTACTATAAAAGACAATTAGCCCTATTTTCCACCCCACATTTGAAGTCCTGGAAACCAAATTTTCAAAAAATGCTAAAACACGTATTTCATTATTTTTGGAATAGAAACTAAATACTAATTTTTACTCCTGTAGCATTAACAGTTTTTGAGTAGAAGCTACTTTAAAAACCAAATAACCCAATTTTCCAACCCACATTTGAGGTCCGGGAAACCGAATTTTCAAAAAATGGTGAAACACGTATCTTTTTATTTTTCAAAAAGAATCTATATACCAAATTTCAAAAAAAAATTTTAGAAAATATTTTTAGAAAAAAGTTTGTTTTCCAGTTTTTTCCCCTCAGGAGCAAAATTTTCAAAAATCCTTTCTTAGCGGATGTTTACGCTATAAAAGTAATATAAGTTCCAAATTTCACGTTCCTAGGATGAGGCGTTTGAGCTCGGCGTTGATTATCAGTCAGGACATGTTCTTTTATATATATAGATGTTTTACAATTTCAATAGAAAACAAGTCTTCTACCATGTATTTCTTCAAGTACATCTGTTTTGTCTTATTTTAAGCCTGTATTATGAATTTGAGTCAGCACTGAACATGCGTGAAGAACTTCAGAGAGACTCAGAGTCTAAATGGCGTGATCACAGTCGCCGTGCCCGTGTTCATGGAGACTTACGTTACGCTCTTCGTTACTTACGAGTTAGAGAAGCAGTCTTATGAAAACGGTATTCAAGACGGCAGCGTTGGGTTCGGACGAGCTATGCTGCTCACCGATTTGTTTTCACTTTCTCCCGTCGGATTTGTATTTTATTTTTCATTTGTTTGAAATTTGATCGTGATTATTTAGAAAAAATTATATTATTATTTACATTAAATAAAATTGTTTGTGGCAAAATAATTAAACTCCTATATCATAATTTACTACATTATTAAATATAACTTGAATACATTGAAACCTGTCATTTTCCAAATCTCCTATGACAAATTACTTAAGTAACAGTTAATCTATTAAAAGTTGTTTCACGAAATATCTATAAATACAATTGAAATTAAAATTTTATTAAAAAAGTTGCTAAAACCTACGTTGGAAATGTTGAAATCTGTTTGTAATATAATAATAATAATAATAATAATAATAATAATAATAATAATAATAATAATAATAATAATAATAATAATAATAATAATAATAATAATAATAATAATAATAATAATAATAATAATAATAATAATAATAATAATAATAATAATAATAATAATAATAATAATAATAATAATAATAATAATAATAATAATAATAATAATAATAATAATAATAATAATAATAATAATAATAATAATAATAATAATAATAATAATAATAATAATAATAATAATAATAATAATAATAATAATAATAATAATAATAATAATAATAATAATAATAATAATAATAATAATAATAATAATAATAATAATAATAATAATAATAATAATAATAATAATAATAATAATAATAATAATAATAATAATAATAATAATAATAATAATAATAATAATAATAATAATAATAATAATAATAATAATAATAATAATAATAATAATAATAATAATAATAATAATATATTTCATGTTTCAAAAGAAAGTAACACAAAAGTTGACATGTTTTTTATGCAACTATTAAAGAAAACAATAGATAAATTAAAACTTAAAGGTTGTGTGAAAATTTCATTACGATCGGATGAATGGTGAAGCAATGCATAAAGGACATACATACATACATACATACATACGTATATCTATATATATAAAAGAACATGTCCTGACTGACTGACTGACTGACTGACTGACTGACTGACTGACTGACTGACAGATGACTGACTGATAATCAACGCCGAGCTCAAACGCCTTATCCTAGGAACGTGAAATTTGGAACTTATATTACTTTTATAGCGTAAACATCCGCTAAGAAAGGATTTTTGAAAATTTTGCTCCTGAGGCGAAAAAACTGGAAAACAAACTTTTTTCTAAAACAATGTATATCTCGAAAACCAAAAATGAGGAGATTTTGAAATTTGGTATATAGATTCTTTTTGAAAAATTAAAAGATACGTGTTTCACCATTTTTTGAAAATTCGGTTTCCCGGATTTCAAATGTGGGTTGGAAAATTGGGTTATTTGGTTTTTAAAGTAGCTGCTACTCAAAAACTGTGAATGCTACAGGAGTGAAAATTAGTATTTAGTTTCTACTCCAAAAATAATGAAATACGTGTTTCAGCATTTTTTGAAAATTTGGTTTCCAGGACTTCAAATGTAGGGTGGAAAATAGGGTTATTTGTTTTTTAAAGTAACTGCTACTCAAAAACTGTAAATACCACAGATGTAAAAATTAGTATTTAGTTTCTATTCTAAAAATAAAGATATACGTGTTTTACCATTTTTTTAAAATTTGGTTTTCAGGACCTCAAATGTCGGGTGGAAAATAGGGTTATTTGGTTTTTAATGTAACTGCTACTCGAAAACAGTAGATGCTACAGGAGTAAAAATTAGTATTTGGTTTCTACTCCAGAAATAATGATATACGTGTTTTACCATTTTTTGAAAATTTGGTTTTCAGTTCCAGGACCTCAAATGTGAGGTGGAAAAAAGGTTATTTGATTTTAAAATAACTGCTACTCAAAAACTGTAAGTGCTACAGATGTGAAAAATAGTATTTTGAGGTTTTGTGCCGGTTAAAAGTAAATGAGTTCAGTTTATCACCGGACGGACGGGCCAAGCAGTTATTTTAGGGTCTTCATACGGCCCTGCCCAAACCTTAAATCAAGGTGGGACGGGCCGAGATTTTTAACCAAGTATATAGACATTTTAGTGATTTTAGGGTGTTCAGGCTAAACGTGAAGTCAAGGTGGGACGGGCCGAAGTTTTTCATCAAGTATATAAAACTTCTAGGCCTGTAAAAACGGGCCGGGCCCATATTAGACGGGCCGTGCCGGGCCAGGAATTTTGGTTTTTGAAACGGGTTGGGCCAAGTTGTGGACGGGCCGAGCCGAGACTTAAAAAATTGATCCGTGCAGTACTCTACAATGTATGCATGGTTCAAATTCTCAAATTTCATGCGAGCGAAGCCGCTACGGGCACTGCTAGTACATACATACATACATACATACAAACATTCATATATATATATATATATATATATATATATATATATATATATATATATATATATATATATATATATATATATATATATATATATATATATATATATATATATATATATATATATATATATATATATATATATATATATATATATATATATATATATATATATATATATATATATATATATATATATATATATATATATATATATAATAATAATAATAATATTTATAGAGCGCCAGGAAAGTCTGAGGCGCTTACGAAGGTTCCTTTAGACTAATATTGAAATAATGAGTCTTAAGTTTAGATTTAAAAATTTTGACGTTTGGAGAGTTCCTAATGATTTACAACGGTAAGAGAAGCTACAGCTTACAAACGCGTTACTGGCTGATGAGGCTGAACTACTTTGCAGCTGGCGTTTTAAGTTGCTAGCGTTTATCTTCGAAGACTTCGTGTTTTACTCAACTCAGGTTGTTTTTAATTTAGAAAATAAACAAACAAAAATCGGTTTTAATTTTATTTTTTAAATAATTATTCATGCGGAGCCAGATAGCAGGAGTGCCGACTTTGTTTATAATTTCGTTACTCCGAGAACTCGATAGCGGCTGTGCGTTCATTCGCTACTAACGGATGTAAAATTTTGGTTTTACTCGATGAGACAATTTTCCTGGCGGGATAATTTGAGAGGAAAACGTCAAAACTATTGTTGTGTCTGCGCTGGTAACTCGTAATAAAACACGTTGGCGCATTTTCTCACTTGTCCACTTGCCAGACACACACATGTTCCTTTCCTTTTCCGCGTGAGAACAACCGCGTAGAGATATTTTGAAGTAAAAAGATATTTTGGAATACAAAAAAGCTGTACAACAGTATTTTGTATTTCTCAGTTTGACATTTCACAACGAAGAATCCAAAAAATACCGAACGGCCAAAAATCACGTTTGGAATGAGTACGGCAGTACTGTCCACTCCGAGTCCGAATTCTAAAATGGCTGTCGGTAACAGTTTTTCTAGTTATCACACGCCTATGAGCTACAAATGTCAGAATTTAAGCAACAGCTCGCTTTTCATGACACCCCTCAGCAGCTTCAAAACTTCCACTCCTATTGTGGCGACACATTCACAGAATAACAACAAAACCTCGCCTACTACTGCTACGTCCACATCCAAATATGTAAACCTTGGAACCATCGGGGAGGGCAGCTACGGGCTAGTACTGAAGTGCAAGGACAGGGAGACCGGGCGACTGGTGGCCATCAAGAAGTTCATCGAGAGCGAAGACGACAAGTCCGTGAGGAAGATCGCCATAAGAGAAATCCACTTGTTGAAGGTGGTTTTAATTCTACTGTCGTTTTTTTAAAGGTGTTTTGTTTATTCGGCTATATTTGATGAAGTGAAGCTGACAGTCACGGCGCGTGTGCCTTTGGGTAATTAATCTCTTAGTACAGCGTCCTGGGTCAATTTCCATACAAAACCAGAGAATTACCTCGTTAATAAAATCAACAGAATAATAGAATGCACTAAAAAAAACTATTTTGATAAAAAAACTCTTTAAAATGCTTCTTTGAACAGAAATTCTTAGTAGCTGGGTGCTGATATGCTGAGGAATGCAGTTATTATTAACATAAGTAAGATGAAAAGTAAGAATAACTGAACAGTGAAATAAATATAAGTTAAATAAAACTAATTGGTTTTCTAGTTTAATGAAAAACATATTTGGTAATTATCTTACACCTAGTTTTTTCAAAATTTAGAAAACGTTATTTTTTAAGAAAAATCAGAATGGGTGGTTAAAAGTTTTTTTTTTATTAATTAAATAGACAACAATGTACAGCTATAATGGGTTAAAACTATTTCAAATATGAGTTAAACAAATAATTTAAATTCTTTTTTTAATAACTCAGGCATTCGGGTACTTTTCAGTGAACTGCATTCAAATTAGGAGCACTTCACAGAACTTCTGCATTTCAATAAAACAAATTATTTAATTAGTTCAAGTTTAAAAATGTTATTTGTATTTAATTTTTTTAGTAAATATTGTTTATTCTCAATTATTTCTTTGAACTCCTGGCGCTATTGATAATAGATATTTGCCAAGAGCTACTTAGCTGTCTTAGCTGCACAAGTAATTTTTAAATGTTGATAAAATGCCATCATTTTTAAAGCAAACTAACATGCAAAATATCCAGCGATAATTATTTTCTTAGCATAGCATAGCATAGCATCTTGGGTTTACTACGATAGGAAATAGCTTTATTTATAGGATTGAATGTTCAGAAATATAAACATTATTCGCCTTACAAACTTTTCCTCCTTTCTTTCGAGGCAGGGAACTGGTGCATGTGCAAATAAATTATTACAGAATATCGGTATGAACGGAAAATAAGTCAGTAAAATACACCAGGACTATGTCACATTGATTTGAATTTAAGTGGATGCAAATTAGAAAAATATAAACTTCAAATTTAGTGAACAAATTAGTTTTTTTATATTTAGTTTGCTTTTCATAGAATTATTAATTAAAAAAAAAGGATTTGCAATAAATTAAAAACTGCCTAATTATAAAATATAAAGGATTTGTGAAAAATGAAGTTTTTAACGGTTTACTTGTATATAAGTTTACAGTGAGACACTCCATTTTTAGAAAGAGGATTATGGCTCCATGTTTCTATTTTTTTTTGTTTCTCTTTCTCACCTATACGACCACCGCGCAGTAACAGCCAGGGCAGCCCTTCAATGCGTCTCATTGCACCGGGCATGACTCATACTGTCAACCTCCCTCCTTATTGGTGGATGTCTATCTATTATTCTGCTGTTGTTTTTATTATAGTTTGTAGTCTTGCTGCAATTCTTTGTATTTTATGCATTACATCAATGTGTTTTTTAATCTGAAAATTGTTTACTAAATCAAATTACGTGTTACTGTACATTACTGTGATATTTGTTTTACTTTCTTGGCACCACTATTGCTGTACCTGTTTTAAGTATTGTGTACTTCTATTAAGTATTCATACATTTTTTGAGTATTTACTTCTAGAATTGCTTTTTAGATTTCAAAAGCTCAAAATATATTTGACATTTTTCTGTGAAAACTGCCTAAGATAATTGTCAATAAATAAATTATTTAATGATGTTTTTGCTCCAAAAAAGTTTTTTTCTCTTCAACATTTGTTGTTCAATCACATCATGAGTATGTTGTCAAGGCTTCTACTGAGCATTTTTAATTGAATGTGAAAGCGTTAATTTTTTTTTGAAAACTCGGAACGATCATTATCCCATGTACATTTATTGTAATTATGAGCATTGTTATTTTTTAAAACTACAAACTATTATTTTTTTTTAAACTCGGAACGATTATTATCCCTCCAGCAATTGAGACATGAAAACCTTGTCAACCTTCTTGAAGTTTTCCGACGCAAGAGGTGCCTCTACCTGGTCTTCGAGTTCGTGGACAGGTCACTCCTCGATCACCTTGAACTTTCACCCAACGGACTGGAGAAAGGTCAGATAAGGAGAATTCTCTTCCAGGTCATCAGAGCTCTGGAGTTCTGTCACATTCACAATGTATGTATTGAGTCAACAAAAATTCTAAATTATTTTTCTTCAATAATGATTTGTATGCGTTTCAGTCATGCATCAATTTAAGCTATTATACTATCGGTAGCTCTCCTTGGCAATGTTTATCTTTGTTTTCAATTTGGAAATATTTTTTAAAAGTTCAATTAGTTATAGATTTATTTAAATTGGGTGGTTATATTTTATTTTCATTGAAAATATTTTTAAGTAAAGTGTCATCCAGTTCATTGCACCACCAGCAAGCAAGAACCAGCTTGTTTCTCCGTTCATAGTTAAATTAAATAATATCCCAGAGATGGGAAAACAATTATTATGGTAAATTTATACACTTAATAATATCAACGTGGATGTATTTAATTTCACAACCTCTGTTTCTTTTCCGTCTAGATAATTCACAGAGATGTAAAACCGGAGAACATCCTGATATCCAAGAACGGAGTCGTTAAACTCTGCGATTTCGGGTTCGCCCGAACTCTCACCAAGCCCGGGGAGATATACACCGAGTACGTCTCCACCAGGTGGTACAGGGCCCCGGAACTTCTGGTCGGAGATTCCCGCTACGGACGGTGAGGTTTCGCTTTCAGTGTGTTTGTGATGTTGTGTGTGTGTATATTTTCTGTATTTGTGGTGGTGTTGTGTGTGTGTATTTTCTGTATTTGTGGTGGTGTTGTGTGTGTGTATTTTCTATATTTGTGGTGGTGTTGTGTGTGTATATTTTCTGTATTTGTGGTGATGTTGTGTGTGTATATTTTCTGTATTTGTGGTGATGTTGTGTGTGTATATTTTCTATATTTGTGGTGGTGTTGTGTGTGTGTATTTTCTGTATTTGTGGTGGTGTTGTGTGTGTGTATTTTCTATATTTGTGGTGGTGTTGTGTGTGTATATTTTCTATATTTATGGTGGTGTTGTTTGTGTGTACATTTTATATATTTGTTGGTGGTGTTGTGTGTGTGTATATTTTCTATATTTGTTGGTGGTGTTGTGTGTGTGTATATTTTCTATATTTGTTGGTGGTGTTGTGTGTGTGTACATTTTCTATATTTGTTGGTGGTGTTGTTTGTGTGTATATTTTCTATATTTGTTGGTGGTGTTGTGTGTGTGTATATTTTCTATATTTGTTGGCAGTGTTGTGTGTGTGTATATTTTCTATATTTGTTGGTGGTGTTGTGTGTGTACATTTTCTATATTTGTTGGTGGTGTTGTTTGTGTGTATATTTTCTATATTTGTTGGTGGTGTTGTGTGTGTGTATATTTTCTATATTAATGAATGAAGGAATGGTAGTTATACAATTCAATCATATTTTAATGTTGTTATTATATATTTAGTTATACGAGTCAAACATATTATGTTGTACTATATTATATTGAAGAAAAGTAAAAATAATTATATGATTCTAAAATATTATATTATGTTATGTTTAAGAAAATTAAAAAGAATAATATGATTCTAGCATATTATAGTATATCGTATTTATATTATTTTTATGAAAAAGAAAATAATAATGATGATGATATATATGCTATATAGGTAGTGATAGTAATGCTAAATAGGTAGTGATAGTGATGCTATATATACGTAGTGATAGTAATGCTATATAGGTAGTGATAGTGATGCGATTGATGTTTGCATTTGTTATTTTTGAATTGTTTTTTTATTAAATTTTTTCGTGTATGACCTTGTTATTATTAAGAGGAGTGAAACAGTGTTTACTTTCAATATTTATTTATAAATTTAAGTTTTAATAGATATTTAATATATTGTTTTTCTAACAATTAAAAGTTAAAAGAATCAAATTCATATTTTATGATCTTATTACAGAAATAAAAACTACATGTACAACAACTTAAATAAGCTAAAATATCGATAAACTAACAACTACTAAATAGTAATTTTTCATCCTCAATAGTGCCGTAGACATATGGGCACTCGACTGCCTCAATGCAGAGATGTTGACGGGTCAACCAGTTTTTCCTGGAGATTCCGACATCGACCAATTGTTCAGCATCGTCAAGTGCTTCGGTCAGTCGATTTTATATTGTTTTTTTTTCTTTTATTGACTTTAGCGTCTCCTGTTTTGTTCTAGCCGAGTGTTCTGTTTGAAATTAGATTTTTTCAATAAAAAATATTGTGTTTACTATATTTTATGCATATTTTTTAATTATAGTTTATGATCGTAATATTATACATATTATATTTATATTGTACTCATATTATATTTATATTTTATGCATATTATATTTATATTTTATCCATATTATATTAATATTTTATACATATTATATTTATATTTTATACATATTATATTTATATTTGTATTTTATTTCTCTTTATTTTCTAAATGTTTACTTTTGTCTTTTCATGGTGCCATCTTGCTTGCTTGCTTGTGTGTTTCGGTTAGTCTTAATGAATTCCACAATTTTGTGACCATAACATGCATTTGTCTCTATAATTTCACAATTTGGTTCAACAAATTGAGAAATTAAAAAAAAATTGTAAGTAATTTAATTTTTAAAAGATCTAGTCATGTCGGTCAATATATACAATATATATATATACATGCATGCATGCATTGGTGTAACTTGACAGGTTAATTGCTTTTTCGTAATTCTCAAAAATAACTGTTTTTTTTAAAGTAATTGCTCTTTCTTTGTAGAGCCTTCAAGTTTTTTTTATGACTCATAAAGTAAAAAGGCAATTTTCTGCTGATAGAAATAATATAAACTGGCTCTGTTTTAGATTTCCCTGCATAATATTTATTTATTTTTATCTTGGAGCGTCTGTCTGCCTGTTTGTCTACTCCCAGGAAGAAAATCAAGTATCGCATTGAATATATATATATATATATATATATATATATATATATATATATATATATATATATATATATATATATGTGTTTCCTGTTTCTAAAAATAAACAGAACACTTCAGTTGCCGGCATTTTATGTTCCGATTCTAAATTCTATTCTAGATTTTAACTGTCTGGTGAGGTTCCACGCAGACTGGCGATCATTGATCTAGCACCGTTCTAAAATTTGATTAGAAAAAGAATTTATACACAAGAGTTACCTGTTTGCCACTTAAATAAAAGTTTTTATGTTTATTTATTTATAATTATTTTTTGTTCAGGGGGTCTCTGCCGTCGCCACGAAGACAAGCTGTACAACAACTCCTCGTTCAGGTTTGAGATCTCCCAGATAGAAGTGACCGAGCCACTCAAGTGCAGGCTCAGGGGGTGTATGGTACGGGATTTCCAGTTTGTTTCCGTACGGGCTCGGTTTTGTTTGCTTATTATTTAGAAGTAATGAATGCATTTATTTAATTATTCTTTAAAGTTCATAATCCATTATGTTATAATAATATAATACCAATGTCATGTTCGTGAGATGGTTTTTATTAACGTTGTGCAGATTTCAAACCGAGAATATTCTTTTAAACACCTTTTACAATCCAGCTGAAAATGTTGAATTTGTTGCTCCATTCAAGTCCTATAATGATTATTATGTGATTTTTAAGCATCTGCGTCCCGATATCGTTATCTCGAATTCAATCGAGATTTCAAAACGATACGGGAGATCCCGTATCGCCATTGAAACGATACAGCCTGCGGAAGAAGTCTCGTATCGATATAATTTGCGATTCTTAAAATTTCATTCCCGATAAAAATCCTGAAAAAATATCGAAAGTCATACATATTTAATTAACGATTGTCACAACTGTGAATATTTGCAATTGATTCATCAACATTGATTAATTAATCTACCTATTGACAGAAGTTTATAACTATTATGTATTATCATCCCCACTTTAAATTCGGTTTTCCAGACAGCCTGTAGCCCCATTATTTACTATTTTTAGTCTGGGAATCGGCAGCAAAAAAGCCACGCTCCTATTAGGCTGCTAGTCGAGCTCTGCATACTACTGATACTACAAGCCCTACAAGGCAATCGTACTCGCTGACATCGATTATTATTATTAATGAGAATAATGAGTAATGTAATAGTAATGATCATTCTATGTTTATGTTTTGGTTTAGTCTGTTTCATAAACTTATTTTTTCAAATTTGTTACATAGAATTGGAATGATTATTTTAGTGTTTCGATATCCGTAATTGACCGTAATAGTAGCTCATCTAAGATATATCTTTATAATCTCGATGATATTCTTGGTTGAGTGAGTATGTGTGTGCCACCTGTAGTGTGCACGACAGTGCCGTAGCCCGTATCGTCTGCAGCTGGAATTCGAAACTTTCTCAGCTTCTTTCTTGCTGTTGCTAACCGCATTCGCCATCGCCTATAAATAAACACGCTGGGTTTTTTCACTTTTTTAATTCTTGCATAGAAGCACTTTCTCGTGTTTGTCATCATTATCATGCCGCGTCACTAAATAAAGTAAATAAATACTTTCTATCGGCGGTAGCGTTTTATTTAGAGTCTAAATTTAGACAAATAGATGTACCGAAACTAAACAAATGAAACTTATTTCAAGTTGTAAAAAAAAATTAAATTTTGTAAATTTTGTAAATTTTGAAATTTTTTAATATTTATATTTTTTTTTTCAATGAATTTCTTTAATGTAGTTATTAATATTGTCTGTCGCGTATAGTTCATCATTCTATGTTATCTCTAGGCAAAATTTCCGCTTCAGTCGAGATCCCGAAATCGTATCGTATCGTATCGATATCGTATCGTTATTGTTCGAAGCGTCTCGTATCGTATCGTTTAATTCGAGGCAAATTTCAGAAATCGTATCGTATCGTTCCAAAAAAATAACGGGACGCAGAAGCTTAGTGATTTTGTGACATGTTGAATGTTTAGGACGTTGTTTTTGGTATTAATAAAATTAAATGATGTCAAAATGTTTCATTTAAAAAAAAACTATTATTTAATAATGATAATAATATAAGTAATATTGATCATAAATGTAATAATACAAATATATTGGCTCTGAAGTTTCGTCCGAAATGTAGATTCACTTTAAATAAACTTTTCGTAAATATAAATAATAATAAATTATGATAATGATGATAATTACTTTACCAGATGTGCTTGGAGCTGGATCCCCATTAATATTAATGATTTAATAGTAATAGTAATATTGATCGTAAATGTAATATTATAAATAATAATAAATTATGATAATTACTTCACCAGATGTGCTTGGAATTGGATCCCCAGGACAGACCGACTTGTTCTTCTCTCCTCCAGCATACCCTCTTCACTTGCGACTGTTTCTCCTCGTGGTTCCCCGAAGAACTCGCAGTTATGATCAGGAAAGATGAAGAAGGAGATGTGAGTAGTTGTTGTCGTTGTTGTTTGCCTGTTTGCACGAGTAAGAAGTTGTCGTTTTTTCAGTTGTTATCTTCGTACGGAAGCTATCAAATAGTTTTTATCAGGAAACAGTATTTTTGGAACTGTTGTGCTGTCAGCTTTGGCAGTGATGATGATGATGGTGATAGTCATTTTTATGGCATAAAAGGCGCGTTTAAACGGGCAAAGATTCGCTGGTGCCAAATTAAAATGCAGCTTCATCTTTGCAACAGTTATGGTTTACACGGGACAATTGCTTTGCGCATTTTTTGGGGCTGTTTCTGACAATATTCGTTGCGTAGGTATGTTTTACCATTTTCATTCTAACTTATCGTGCAAAAAATTTATAAAAATGTTTTTGTAATAAATTATAATAATTTATAATCAATTTTAATTATAAAAAGTGACTTTAGTTGTTAAGGTTATTTTGTGGAAAATGTCAAGGAGTGCCCAAGTTATATTACTAATAATAATTATTATAAAATTAAAATACAATTTTAATCAAAAAAATAAAATTGTTAATAGTTTTTTATGTTTTTAATAACTAAAATATTGCTTATTTAATGAGTAATGTGGTTATGGGCATGAATACATTATTCACTGGCGCATCGAAATTTGAAAGACAACCAACATTAAAAACTCTTGGCTGCCATGATGTCAGTTTTTTCTAACGTCACGCTACTTTGGCATTTTAGCGAAACTTTGCCCGTATAAATGCTCTTTAACTGATTGCGTCACTTATTCAGGCGCTGAATTTTGTTGTTACAATAATATTATTAAGCATTAAAATTCAACAAAATCAATTGTTTCGCATCGTAACGCAACTGTCACCTCGCATTATTGTCGTCGTTCCAGAAACTCCAGCTAGCCAGACCTCTCCGTCTCCTTCCCGACCTCAGTAAATGTCTCGAACTTTCCAAGCCCGACGAATCCGTTCTCTTCCACCACAACGGTTCAACCGTCTCGTTGGATGCAAGTTTAGAGAAGAGTTTCACAAATCTCAACCTGAGCAACATCTGTACCACCACAGCTGCCAGTGCGAGCAACATAAACAACAGTGTCAACAACAACAACCAGAGTAGCTCGAACCTCGGCAACGCCAGCATCTACAAATCTACAAACGGCAATCTCAATGCGAAGGAATCGATCAAAGGTTTCGCGTTCACGAACTCCAGAGGCAAGTTCAGTCCGCTGAACCCGAAACACTCCGGTCTGAACAACGTCAGCGCCAATAAAAGCGGCTTCGATTACAGTCTGGAGAGCACCTGCGCCAGCTTCGTGGAAGGAAGTCCGCAAGTCCCTGTCGGCAAAAAACTGGTAAAAAAGACGGTTAAAGCGAACGACGGAGCAATAAAAAATGGCGCGTTCAAAAACGGTGTCAAATGCGCCGTTCAGTCGCCATCGTCGTCTTCTTCCTCCTCGTCTAATCCGTCGTCGGCCGAAGCTTCGACTTCTTCCGTTACGTCTTCGTCGGCGTCGTCTTGTTATGCAAAGAATGAAAACTCAGGTGGAATCATGAAGTCTCTAAGCTGGCATGGCGATGACTCGCAGGATCACATAACGGTAAGTCAACTTTAACCACATACTTCTGTGTCAACATTAAAATCCATTACATATTAAATATCAATATTCTTAATATGCTATTCAGAATAAATTATTATTATTTATTTATTTTTCTAGATTTATTATTTTTTTATATTTTTTTATTATTTCATTCTTTATTTTTTAATATTAATAGCACGGGGAGCTCAACCAAAGTTCCCCCGGGCCCAGCGATGGGATGAGCATGGAGACGGACCGTCTATCGGCCAGAAGAGACAAGCAGATCGATCCGTTGGAACAGAAGGAGATCTCGTCAGCGGCCACGACTCCGACGACCATGACAGGCGGAGCTTCGGCGAATCACATCAACTCCTCGTCCGACGATGCGGGCACGCTTACAAGAACAATCCAAACCAAACAATTCTACGCTTCACATCATCTCCAAGGGTGTTCCATGACAGTTATTGGAATCATCATTATCATAATCTTATCATCAGCGTCATCTGCAAATGCAGCCTAGACGCCCCATGATCCCGCAATTAATCAACAGAATTTAGAATTGTTAGAAAGAGGAACTTTTATAAAGTATATGTATAAATTGATACCAATAATCCTTTTCATACCGTTAATTCGTCTGATGGGGGCTAACCATATCTGGATCGTTAGAATCACATCAGCTCTTCTTTTAATTTTTATTTTTATTATAATGTGCACTAATTATGATATAAATCTAACATATGCTATGGTAAAGTATGTAATTAATATTGCTTTGGTGCTTATAGAAGCTATTGCGGAAGCTATTTTTGTACGTATTGAAAGTTTGGGAAATCAAATCCTGAAATCATTAGAAATTGATTCGATTGAATTCAGTGCCATTATATTATTAATACCAATTCATTTGATGGTGCAGCATAATTTTCCTATTTACATACGAGTAGCCCCTGCCGCAGCTTTTGTGATTATTTTTTTTATTAAATTATGCGTCGAAAATGCAGCCGAGCAATTTCCTCGTCTTGTTCTGTTGGAACAATCACTTAAAGTTTGTAAGCAGATCCATATGATTTATGGTTAACATTTAACAATATTTGATTTTAACTGTTTTCATTTTAATTTGTCTTAATAAAGTTTAAATTAAGTGTTGCCGACAATATATTTTTTCTCAATAAGTGGAGGGTGCTCCACTCCCCACCCCCTCGTCCCGACGGGCCTGACCTTACTCACCGTGATCATTAGTGCTGAATTGTCTTTTATGAACAGAAAGCGAATAGCAATAGACATGTCCTCAACATTACAATGATCTCGAGTTTCATGGCACTTGATCGAATACCAGTTAATGTCAGAACCTTGCATTAGCTTCTATGAAATATGCTATGCATTCCATAAGAATCGACGTAGTTTTTGTAAGTCGTTAAAAATTGTGCCAGTGGAACTAAATAGCTATCTAAAAACTGGGGCGGGGGCTGATTGAATTGGGAGGCCTGACCGGAACTCGGGGGCTTGAACCAAATCTGGGGAGCACGACTCCTGGACTCCCCCGTATACGCATTGGCACATTTCCATCACGTCGATGAAGATTTCACCTTGGAATGTCACGGATGAGCCCGCATGAGTAGGGTGGACTTTTGTCTACAAAGGTTAATGAGATTATAGCTTAGATTTTAATCCCCTATTAGTTGAAACAAATTCCAGAGCTTTTTCTACCTTTTAAAGGTGGAGTAAAGGTAATTACGTCACATGATTTTCTACCTCTCCATATTCTCTTATTTTTATGCGTCGTCGCAAAGTCAGACTTCCTCCTATATGACGTCTCTAGACGATAATGGACCAGGAGCCTACAGAATTATTTTGTCCGTGGACCCAAGTCTGTAGCCTTCTGAACCATGTTAATTCGAACCACAACCAAAAACATATATAGTGGTGTTCATCATACGATGCTTTCCCAGAGCTCAATGGCAGTCACGGGAATCCATTGAAACATTTGAAAATCTACACTCCTATTCACATCACATATCATAATAGACTCCAACCTGACACAAAGTTGCGACTTCCCTCATCATGTGCCGTAATTTATAAACTTTACCTAACACACCACTTTTGAACCGAAGCTTTATACCACACCAGCTACTGAACGCATCCACACTCCATATAAAATCCTTGAACGTCAATCCATTCATTTACATCCAGAGATCTCAGTGCTAGGAAAAAGTACCACCTTTCCAAATGAATAAACTCGCTGAGCTCACCCCGTCTATAAAAACTGCTTCAAGAAAAAAACAAACAAAACATCTTTCTTGTCAAAAAGAAATTGAAAAACAAATAAAACGTTTATAATTACAATTCCTCACGACTGAAATAAACTTAAACTCTAAAAGACAGGACGCACGTCAGAGCAATGGTTCAAGACCAATCGAGCGCAACAGGTAAAGAAGAATATCAGATATGAAGCGGCGGTCAACTGAATTTGATGGACGAAACAGGATTTGACATTGACGGAGGTTCTAGAAACTGCGATTGTTGAGAATAAAGTAGGCCGTCTTTTTCCTTTTCTTTTTTCTTCTTTTTCTCCTTCTTTCTCTTCCGTCGTTCCTCGTCGGAGCGCTTGGCTTTCTTCGCCTTTCTGTAGTCAAGAGTGGAATCGTCTGTTGTGTTGCCTACAGAAATAATTAAAAAATAAAAAAAACCAGTATGAATATATATATATATATATATATATATATATATATATATATATCCAGTACAACTGTATTACATTTTATTAACAATATATTATTATGTACTATCAATCAACCTTGATTTTCTTGTACTCCTCCTACTTCTCTTCCATCTCTCTTCCTCTTGTGTCTCTTTTTCGGCTCTACAGTCTCGGTCACTATCCTGTACTGGCCAGGAAGCTGGTAAGAAATGAATTCGGAATGAGTGAAAGAAGCAAAAAGTAGATGCCACGTGTAGAGTTGAAAGACAACTTAAATCAAAACTGAAGAAAAAAACTGCCAAATCTGCTTTTGCTGGCTGACTGATTTCGTTTAATTCCAATTTTAATTATAAATATAAGTAATAAAACAAGTTTTTTTGACATTCTCAGCATGTTAGACAGAAAACCTTGGCGAGTTCATATCTATCTATCTATCTATCTATCTATTACAGTTCATGAAAAAACCATTAATTTAATGAATAATACATTTCTTAACGTGTGATCCATGAGAAGACATTTATTAATAACATTCACATTTGCTTTTATGTATCTATTTTATGTTAAGGATATTCCATAACAGGATAACTTTCCCTTTAGATTTTTTACTTTTCTTTGTCAAAATGTCGAACTTCTGTTTTTTTATCCAAATAAAATATAAAAATGAACAAGAGGGTAAGATAGGGTGGATGCATAGGGACAAAGAGGAGGGGTCAACCACATGCAGATGCAAACACAAATTTTTTTCAAACCCGACTCACCAAACGGTACATTTAATGTTAGAAAATTTAAATTAACTAAGAAGACAATAAAAAACTGATTAGTAGTTAAAATAAATAAGTTATAATAAGAGTGGGGTGTTCTATTGTCACCCTTTTTTATTTAACTCAAATTCCACGGCCTAAATCCTCTATCAAATCTTGTCTCACATCTAGTTTCGGATGACTCTAGAGTACTAGATGTTTCAAAATAATGACACACATTTCATGCCAACGCAAAGGTACGAAGGACGGGCTCCGTTCATATGAACTCCACAAATAGACGAACTTCAATTGAAATTTTAAATTAAATCCATAATTTTAAAAAAATATTAACTCACAGGGCTTGGGTGTAGTTTGAATCCTGACAATGCAGCTCCTGACAACGGGATGAGTTCTTTGTTCGTTATCGGTGGTTTTTCTATTAGAGACCTCAGCGTGCTTAAAAAACAGCAGAAAACACAAAAAATAAAGTTATTGCTACATAGATATGACAATATCGAATATTAGCATTCTGGCTAATCCTCAATTATTTCACCCAATCTACAAAGAACTTTCCAAATAAATTTTTAAATGAAGACAACACCGACCACCATAACCTTTTTGGATGTAATATTCATTAGGTGTATTGTCAGTCGGAAAACAACTCCCAATGAAAAATTCCTAATATAATTTTCAGCCCTCTCATATCTAATATGAATAACCTTTTTGGATGTAATATTCATTAGGTGTATTGTCAGTCGGAAAACAATTCCCAATGAAAAAATCCTAATATAATTTTCAGCGCTCTCATATCTAATATGAATAACAGCAGTGCACATGGAAAAATAACTTCACAAATAAATCAGATTTAAAAATAATCTGGACTAAATAACATAATAGAAGAATGCTTAGTAAAACGATGATAAGAATAATTAATAGCAACAAAGACTGATGTTGAAACAACCTGTTTTCAAGGGACACAGCCAGGTCTATGTTGCCGGGGAGGTTCGGTAGGAAAGCACTGAGTTCTTCCTTGAGTTTCCTACTACTGAACTTGTTGTAAGAATGCTCAAGGTTGTGGTAAGCCATCAAATTAGTCAGGCCGGTAATTTCGCTTGGCTCTGTTGCGGGAGAAACATGTTTTTGACTGAGAAATGTTCATTTAAAAAGTAGAAAATGTCTATATTTTAAATTGAATTTTTTAAATTTAAATAAATGATTATTCAGCTGTACTGTGCCCCCCTTTCCTCTGCTGTAGCAGCTGAACTCGATGACCCATCATATAAGTCAAAAATGTTACTGCTAGATCATGGCTAATTTTTTTTGACAACTGACAAGAGATTTAGGTAATTTTTCAATTAAGGGGAATGAAATATATTCTATAAAACTCATGCAAAGTAAATCCTAATTAAATGCAGTAATGTAATAATACCAAAATAAAACGTTTTGAAGAAGTTTTGTGACAGAGAAATGTCATTTATTGGTACTTTTAGATGATATCTGCCACAGCTAAACATCGATATACAGAATATTAACACATTTGCATTTATAAATAAAAAGAACAGTTACATACAGTTTCACACAAGAACAAGAAATTGACAAAAATAGTTTAAAAAAGATTAAAATTGAAGAATTGAATTTTTAAATTAGTTTACAGTCCTCTGCACATTGTAATTTAAAACCGATAAAGCATTTCCTGTTGCTGATAATAATTTTATTTTCGTTTTCCTCCTCCTTCATCAAGACCTGGGACCGGCTTGCAATGAAGAAGCGGAGTTTTAAACAATAGACAAAATTGACACGAAATTTAAATAAAGATTTGAATTAAATAAAAACTAATGAGAAGTTTAAATGCTCCAAGTTTTTGCAGTACAAGCAAACGTCTCCATAACCAACCAACGAATTAAATGTAAGTGCTGCTTGAAAGTTTAACTGCATATATTTTTTATTTTACGATTAAAAGTTTTTTGTCGTTACTTAAATATATTAGCACTTCAGCAGTTCCATATTTCCAAAGTAATTCTTAAGTAGTGAAAAAAATATTTATTACTTTTTAAACTCAATGGCTTTAGAAAATACAAATTTTTAATGACTATTTTTCAAATTTTAATTTATATGTTTTACTCATTTTGCAAACAGGAATAGATTTTCATTGAGAATATTTTTGCATTAATCACCAGCTAGTTTTTAATAATGTAGAAAAAATTGCTTCAAAACTTTTTTTCATAAATTATTTCCACTAATAAATTATAAATATTTTCTTAACCTCATTTCTAAATGACTTTTTTATTATACAAAAAAAATCATTCATTCCCTTAAAGTGAAAAGTTACTTAGATTTAACTTTATGTGGATATGGACTTGATATAAGTTTCGTAACCTACTAATATGCAGGCTCCAATGAAATAATGAAAGGTATATTATACAATTATACACTATAAAAAAAATTTGTTATAAGCACACAAACAATTTTTTTCACTGTATACATTTTTAACAATTAGAATAAAATCGGTTGTACAAAGAAACACCAGGATTTTTTTAGTATAAAAAATCACCTGGTGGATCTCGTAGGAGGTAGAATAACATAACATAACGTTTATTTTAAAGTGAATCAGAACAATTAATAATAATCGTGTGTGAGATCCACTATCAAACATTTAAAAACCATATTTACATAATTTAATTTTAAATTCTTCAACAGTTTCAGCATTCACAACTTCATTCTCCAATTTATTCCATTCATTCGTCACTCTTGCACTAAAGAATTTATGTTTCATTGAACTCTCCCTTTTCTTATATAGCTTAAAGTTGTGCCCTCTGGTACTTTTGTATCTCGATCTCTCAAAAAATCTTTCCGGATTTAGGTCAACCAATCCGTTCAATAATTTGTAAGTCTCAATTAAGTCTCCTCTAGTCCTCCTCTTTTCAAGTGTGGTCAGATTACATCTACTCAAACGTTGTTCATAATTCAGTCCTTTTAACTCAGCAATCATCTTTGTAGCTCGTCTTTGCACTTTTTCAATTATGTAGATATCTTTTTTAAGACAAGGGCTCCATGCCTGCACACAGTATTCCAAGTGTGGCCTAACTAGAGATTTATACAATCTTAAAACTGTATCTTTATCTCTGCTGACTATGGTTCTTTTGATCATGCCCAAAATTCTGTTTCCCTTCTTTGCAACCTCTGCACATTGTCTAGACTGTTTAGCATCTTCATTTACTAATACGCCAAGATCTTTTTCTTCTTTCGTTTCTTTTAGCTGTATCCCTTCTAACTCGTATTTATATCTTGGATTTCTTCTACCCAAGTGCATAACATGACACTTGTCAACATTGAACCGCATCTGCCATTCCTGCGACCATTTGAATAACTGCACAAGATCGTTTCTCAGCACTTCGACATCGTCACTATTGCACACTGTTTTGCATAATTTAGTGTCGTCGGCAAATTTTGATATTTTAGCTGCTATTCCTTCATCAAGGTCATTTATATAGACAACAAAAAGAAGTGGTCCAAGCACAGAACCTTGAGGCACTCCACTGGTTATTTTCATCCATTTCGAAAAACTTCCTCTCACTCCCACTTTTTGTCTTCTATCCAGCAACCAACAATCTATCCACCTTAACAGATTACCACCTATACCAACTGCTTTCAACTTTGAAAAGAGCCTTTGATGAGGAACCGTGTCGAAGGCCTTGGCAAAATCTAAATAAATCACATCCACCGACTGACATGCATCCATACCTCCATAAACCTCTTCAAAAAAATCCAACAAATTTGACAAACACGATCTTTTCTTCACAAATCCATGCTGACTATCTTTAATTAATTTATATTTTTCCAGATGAATCACAATTTCATTTTTAATCATTTTTTCCATGATTTTGCAAGCAATACTGGTAAGACTAACTGGTCTGTAATTGCATGCTTCGCTTCTGTTGCCTTTTTTGAACAGTGGCACCACAACAGCATCCCTCCAGTCCTGCGGGACCTCCCCAGTTTGCATTGACCTATTCATCAATTCTGCCAGCACTTCTCCGATCTCATTTCTGACCTCAAGCAAGAACTTTGGGTGCAGCTCATCCATGCCAGGGCTTTTATCAGTTTTCAATTTTCTTAGCATTTCAACAACTTGCATTTTTGTAAAAACAACTTCAGTTATTAATTTGTCTGTATCACTTTGAAACAAATCTTTAGCCTTAGGGATATTTTGGATATCTTCTTTAGTAAAAACAGATCCAAAGTAGTTATTTAGAATGTCTGCTGTTTCTTCATCGTTCGTTATTACCTGCCCTTTGTCATCTTTTAATGGACCTACTTTGTCTTTTTTCTTCTGTCTACTTCTCACATATTTGTAAAAACTTTTGCAATCCATTTTTATATTGTTTGCCAGTTTCTGTTCATACTCCAATATGGCCATTTTAATTGTTTTTTTCACTTCATTTCTTTTCTTTTTGTATTTTTCTTTTAATTCCTTTAATTTTTCTGTGTTTGAATTATCCCTTCCAACGGTACAATTTAGATCTCGATATTTTTTCCATACTTTACATTTTGCTCTTTGCTTTTTAATTATCAGTCTCGTCATCCATGGATTTTTATTTTTCCAGTTTTTCTGAATTGGAACCTGTCCCTCAATGACTTCTTGCATGCTTTGAATAAACACTTTCCAGCTATTTTCTACATTCAATCCAGTTATTTTGCTCATTAAATTTTTATTTATGATACATTTTCTTATGTTATCATAATCAGCCTTGAAGTAGTTGTACCTAACATCTTTTGATGTTCTTTGCTTAATATCACTTATTGTCAAATCCCATCTGATAATCTGGTGGTCACTTGTACCAAAACATTCACCCACTATTATATTTTCAACTATATTTTCTTCAGAAGTTAATAATAAGTCAAGAGTATTTCTTCCTCTTGTTGGTGCTCTGATCAGCTGTGTTAAAAATTCATCATTAATGAAGTGTAGAAATTGCTCGTCTTTGTGTGTCTGACCCTCAAGAGTATCCCAATTAACGTGGTAATTAAAATCTCCTATAATGATCACTGGCTTTTCATTTGCCTTGGAAATCAAATCACACAATCCCTTGTCTGCATCTTCATTAGAACTCGGAGTTCTGTAGCAAACCCCAATTATTAATTTATATGTTTTCAGCTTCAATTCACACCACACGCTTTCTTTAAATTTTCTGTTGTTTAGGTCCTCTCTTTGCACTGCATTCAAATCATTTTTCACATACAACAGTACACCCCCAGCACCATGGCCAGTATTCTTTTGATTTTCTCTGTCTTTTCTAAACATATCATAGCCTACTAACTTTAATTCATCATCACTGATTTTATTGTTTGTCCAGGTTTCTGTTAAGCCAATAATATCTGGGTTTTCATTTTTCACATATATTTCCAATTCAGCCATTTTTATCCTATTAGCCAGACTTCTTACATTAGCATAAAAACATTTACAAATTTTTTTGCCTTCGTCCACCGTAGTCAAATCTCTTCTATCTTTTTTTTCATTGTTTCTTCTTTCCATTTTCTTGAGTGCCACTTTCTTCTTTTCACCATGCTCCACTATATTCAGTTTCTTTTCAGCTTTACTATCCTCATGTCCCCCGGCAAGCCCTTTACCCTGTATAGCCAGTATAGAATGTGCCGCCTTGAAAAACTGAAGGTTTTTTGCCCAGAGTAATAGTTGTTTTCAACGTCCCCGTGGTGTCCTGACGCGGGTAAGCAGGAGACCTGGAACCTCTCGGACTGGACTTTGGAGAACTTTGGCGACTTATGTCGGACATCGCCCCTCCTGGTTATGGCTGCTGCTGAAGCAAAATCCTTACAGTCTAAACTAAACTAAGATTAAAATGATAATAATGTCCTTATGTGAGCTTTTTCAACGATAGTATATCAAGAACATTTCATGAGTCGCAGCAGTAAAAGCACCGGAAAAAAACCCGGCGTGAATTTTATTTGTTTACAAAGAATGATTATGCTTTTATACCAACTACTTTCAGTTATTCATGTTTATGGTTTGATGTTTTTGCAAGCTGTTTTTTTTAATTTTATTTATAATTATTTTTGTTTTTAATTTTTTTCACGTGGGATGTCGCGGTCCTACAAGCTGCTTGATAAAATAGTTTAACTTTTCTTAAATCAGTCCGCTCAGCATAATATTCATTCATCAGATGCCTCATTCCTGCGCCTCAAAAAGACGGTATACATTATAAATATACATGACGGTTCTACACAGATATATAATGGTTCTAATGGTTTTGAAAAGTCTGTAGCAGATGCAGATATATGCCCAACTAATAAAATCAAAGAAAAAATCCAATTAGAAGTGTTTAGGTCAAAATTTGACTTTAAGAAACGGTGCTAATAATTTCTTAATGATAGTAAATATTACAAAAGTCCTACTTGTATTCATCATCTCAAAATTTCTTCCAATTCAACTTTTAAAGCTTTAAGTCGTGAACGAAGAAGAGCTGTTTGAGCATCTATTAATTTATCTGTTATCTCAATCATCCAATACTGCAATGGGTTTGTGGTATTGGCTGAAACAAAAAGAACTTTATAGGCTAGAAGTTTTTTTTCACAAGTTTGCGTGTATACCTATGCAAAATGCTGACATTTAGGTAGAGCAGAATTGAGAATACACGACTCGATCTATATATGTATATAAGCCATAAACCAAGCTAATGGTTTCAAGGCCATATCCACATTTTCATATGTAGTCACGACTTCTACTAAAAATGTTGCTCTCTCGATCTTTAAACTGAAGCAAGTCAGATGCAAAACCAAAACCAACGTTTAAATCACTGTTAATGTCGATTATGACTTTTTCCAATGAGAATTCCAGCTACTACTAAATTTTTAAATTAATATACATAATTAAAATAGTTATAATAAACTAGAGATAGTCCTTCAAAATGACGGATTTTTTCAAATATCGCTATACACTAGAATTTTACGATTGCAGCTCCACCTACTACCGTTACGCAAAGTTATAACATACATACATACATACATACATACATACATACATATATACATACATACATACATACATACATACATACATACATACATACATCGGAAATTATGGATGTTGATTTTTACTGGTGGAAACTTTTCCTGCTAAAATGTTCGGAAAGTTCTAGAAAGTTTTACGGAAATGTTCATCACTAACAAAAACTAAAAAGCATTATAAATGACATATTTCTAAACTGCTTCTTTGACTGCGTCGGGGAAAAAGCTTAAGAGAATGGTTTCAGTCTGAATTAGAGAGTGACACGGGGACAACATTTCTTCCCCATCCCCACCCCGCAAAGAAAACTCTCTTCCCGTCCCCTCGCCCCATGTCCCCATCCCCTCAATATCTGTCCCCATCCCCTACCCATCCCCGCAGCTATCATTCCCAAACCCTCATTGTCCCCGCATTTTAAATTTTTATGCAAGTTTATTTTGAAGTTATTTAGTAAAAAAATTTGCAAAAAGATATGTTTTAAATGAAATAAGAAAGTAAAAAATATTAGTTCTTCAATCCATGTAGAAAAATTAAATCGTCAATGCAATCTTCATTTAGCTGTGTTCTTCTTTCTTCTAATATTCTGCCAGCCAATGAAAACACCCTTTCAGATGAGGTTTCAGTAGCAGGCACACTGACTGAACATATTTGTTATTTTGTTGCTGGAAACAGAATTTACTTTTTTACAGCACTTTTTGTGTGCTTTTAGTCCGCTGGTGCCATCTCGTGATTTCCATTTCAGTAGCGAGTCACAATGAATGCATTGAACCACTGATGTAAATGCGTCATCAATAAAAACTTTTAAAAAACTTGGCCAAACATCACTAGTGCCTTGACATTTGTCGAATCGCAAGCGTTCACTTTTAATTGAAATTAATTTTTCGATGTCGCATTTTTTCATTTCCATGTTATTTAAAACTACAAGCAAAAATGTACTATTGAAATTAAACAGATTCAAGACCAAGACAATCAACCAAAATGAAATACAAAAAGAAAGATACTCCGGTAGAATTAGCTAAACAAAGAACAAAGACGATAAAACAGAGTACAAAGACGATAAAACAAAATACAAAAAATTTTTTTTTAAATTTGAAATTTTTAAAAATTAGTTTAAAAATTCATTACCGTTCCCGCGGAATTACCGTCAACATTTTCCCCATTTCCGCAAATTTTTTCCCCATTTTTTCCCCGTTACCGCGCGGTAATGGGGAAATTATTGAAATTTGTTCCCGTTACCGCGGTATAACCGCGGTAAATACCGCGGTCGGTATTACCGTGTCACTCTCTAGTCTGAATATGGTAAAAGTTATTAGCAAATCTATAGGTGCGTACCTCATCGTATTTAATTATAAAAATCCAGCACTGCCTCTACTTCAGAAGAATTTAGCAACCACCGTTACCACATACCTATGTCTCTTCATGAGCACCCACACACAATGGTTAAACATCTCTAGAAAGTTTCGGACTTCTCAACCTGCTTTCTGTTACCACTTGATATCGTTAATATTATTCATTTAGTTTTTAATCCACTTGTTGTCATCGTACCTACCTGTCCAATCGATTATCGATCCGTTAGCGTTGGCAAACTGTTCAGTAATAAAATTAATATGTATTGTTATTCATTTTTCTAATATGCAATTGTCCGAGTCAAAAACAGAAGTAAAGCACTTTCGCGATTTAAATTTGTCTCAGTATTCAGTTACTTGATTTACTTCTTTGAAACATCATTTTTAATTGCGATTAAAAAGTCACTAAATATTTTTTGGCTATTTTTCAACTCTTTAGACAAATATTTCCTGGTTAATTCTT
>OZ022244.1:26412397-26627397 GCA_963978895.1 Erpobdella octoculata
GAGGCTTTATTTTTACTAAATTTACATCTAGACCATCAATAGTTCTGATATTTGGCAGATATTTGAAAATTTCGAGTCTTTTTTACACAAAGTCACTGCAAAATATATTTGAAATAATATCTCAAAAAACATTTAGACCTCCATCGGTAGGTCCGGCAAAATAGTTGAAAATGACACTTTTGCGGAAGAAAAACTCTATTGAGTTTTAATCAGTGCATCAGAAGTAACATAATAATCGGCAAAAACTAACAACTAACAACTCTAAGAAAAAAAAGATTACAATGCAAATCTTCTCACCGATGGTCCAGAAAAAAGTACAGAAAAAATATTTTCATTTAATTCTCGGACCATTTCATAAACGAGCTGAAGCTACGGTTTAGGAAGGCGGACGATTTCCCATAATAAACGCAATCTCTCAAAGTTTTCCTTGCAGCCATGAAAAAAATATTTTGTTATCTGTGATAAGGAGAACTTTTTTCCGTACGATTGAAATAATCTTACTATTAAATACTGCAGCTAAAATCATTCTCAGCTTTGAAGTAACTGATAAAAAAATGCCCTGTGTTGACGTTGCTCCAGAAAAAAAACAAAATACAGAAAAAGAAGAGAAAAAGAAAAAGTGAAAAAGAGTAAACAAGAAGTTTCATATCAATTCCCTTTGTTTGGTTTTACTGAATAAAAAACATTCAAAATATCTTACAACGGGCTGCATAACGACAGTAATCAAATTTTAAAAAACTAAAAAAATATTTTCGGGTCCCTCTTGAGAAATTCTTGGATCCGCCGCTGCCCGATCGCACTCGTTTTCCTAATTCCCACTCGCTCTTCCGCTCTCACTCGTTCGCCTGCTTGCTTTACAACAGGGTTGTTAACAATAGCCAGAAATTGTATTGACAATACCAATCCTAATAGGCACTTGAAAAAGTATTGACCATACCAATATCAATACTCAACTAAAAAGGTATTGCTGCCAATAGCAAATACCAAACACTAATACTTTAAAAAACCTTTTTCTAAAGTAATTCATTATTAGCACACGAATTTAAAATTATACAAAGCACAAAAATGAAAAACAAATAAAAATAAAGAAAAGTGCAAAATAAAAAGCAAAGTGACGAAATAACTTCAGAAAAATTGTTACCACCGATCGCTAAAAGTTGCTGATTGAAATATCACATCACAACATTTTGCTAAACAAACTGATCAAGAGTCGAAAGAACACTACTGATGTCTATATATAACTCGATCAGACTTAGCCCTGACGACTTACGCAGCTAATACATTATCAAATCGACAAGATAAGGGAGCGCAACAGTCATTTCATTTGTATGTACTTAATTATTGCAATTTTTTAACATGTTTTATGCGACACCCGAGCTATAATATAAAACCCTCTAACCAACGGCTAACGACCTAACATGCCGAACAGTTATTATCAGCCTCGATAATTTAATATGAGCTTCAACCTATTATTAAATTTTATTACTTGAAAGGTTTAAAGATTTGTTTTTGCTTAAATTTTAAGTTCGCAAGGATGAAATGGGATACTAAAATGGCGGCAGCGAGAAGCTAGAAAAATTATAATTCATTTAGTATTGGGTATTGACTATTTTTGCTTTAAATGTATTGGCGATACCAAACCAATTCCTTTCAGTAAAAGTATTGACAATACCATTCCCAATAACAAAAAGTTATTGCCAATAGTATATTGGTATTTGGCCAATACCAATCTTAACATCCCTGCTTTACAACTCCTATTTTTCTTCCATCAAACTTTTTGCCCATACAATTAGACAATAATATATATATATATATATATATATATATATATATATATATATATATATATATATATATATATATATATATATATATATATATATATATATATATATATATATATATATGAACCAGCTAAAAATTGTATTTTTTTCAGATTTTTAAATGGGCATCTTTTAAAATTGTCTTAAATTAAATTAAATGAATTAAATTAGATAAATGTTTATTTGAGAAACCATAAAAAGTGACAAAACTAGTCTCACAACAAGTCATTACAAAGGTTTTTTATACATAAGAGGTTTTAATAGACGATATGCGTTAAGACGCGTTTTCCTGGGCTTTTTCTTTATTGGTTCTTCTTTACAATTCTGAGTTAACGGGAAACAAGTAAATTAAAAACGAATTTTTAAAACCAATGCTCTTATATGTAATTAAAACACAAATTTTGCAATCAATTTTTTCTTATATTACTCTTTTATTTTATGTTAAAGTCGAAATATCTTAATTATATCGAAATATCGAAATTAATTAAAATTATCTAAATTAATTGACTTATTGTAAAACTAATAATTGAATATTGCATTGTCTTCTATTTTAAGCATGTATGCAAAATTTGAAAAAATCTATCATCAGGAAGTGACTCAAAAATTGATTGCAAGATTTGAAACAGACAGAGAAACAAACAGACAGACAGAGAAACAGAGACGACGAGTTAATAAAAACATTGGTAATAATAATAAAAATATCATCAAATAGCATAAAATTTAAATATCTCAACTATTTTCATGAAAATTTCGTACACGCTTGAGAATCGCGGTCAGTGAGTGTGGTTCGTGTTAACTTGGTAAAATAGTCTGCCAGTCGGTTAGCGTTTTGTGGTCAAGAAAACCCTCAAGAAAACCCTCAAGAAAACCCTCAAGAAAACCCTCAAGAAACCCCTCGATAAAATCCTCAAGAAAATTAACTAAATTAATTGACTTATTGTAAAACTAATAATTGAATATTGCATTGTCTTCTATCTTGAGCATGTATGCAAAATTTGAAAAAAATCTACCATCAGGAAGTGACTCAAAAATTGATTGCAAGATTTGAAACAGACAGAGAAACAGACAGAGAAACAGACAGAGAAACAGACAGAGAAACAGACAGAGAAACAGAGCCGACGAGTTAATAAAAGCATTGGTAAAAAAAACAATTCTGGTCTTGATAAAAAATTGCCATAACTTTTTTGAATACAACTTCTTTCAATTGTGCAACAGTAAAATACTTTTTGTCAACCGAATAATCGTAAGAGCCGGTAACAGGATTCATGACTTCACTATCATCATTCCAAACATTGACATAAGGATGCTGCAAAGCTTCAAACGCAGAAATTCTTTTATCAGGATCAATTTCTAGCATCTTTTGCAAAAGATTTCTAGCCATTCCCGAATTGAATTCTTCCGAGTTTTTGTAGCAAGATTGGAAGTCAGCGTCTGCAAAAAGCTCTTCAAACGGATGTCCGACATGAGTAGGCATCTTGCTGATCAAATTTATAAAATCCGGTTTCAGACTTTTAAAAAATTCAGAAGAAGGCGTCCCAAGATACATTGTAATTATTTTCCAATGTTCAAAGTCATTACAGCATGGAAACAGGACTCGCCCTTTAATAAGTTCAGCCATTATGCAGCCTATAGACCATATATCAGCCTTGTGACTTGTGAGTGTAACTATTTTTTATAATTATTTCAGGAGCCCTGTAGTATCGTGTTACAACATAAGAAGTCATAAATTGTGATTCAGCCATTCGAGCAAGCCCATAATCAAATATTTTTAACGTACTGTCTTTTTTCACGCCTATATTTGAAGGTTTCAAATCTCTGTGAATAAATCCTGACTCATGGAGATGATTGATGCCGCAAAGCATTTGGTATATCAAAAAAGACAGCTTTTCGTGGTCAAAATACTCACGAACAACATTAGTCAGATCAGCATCCATCAGTTCCATGACAAGATAAACATCCTTAAACTCTTCTAGGGTTTTCTGCGGTGTGAATACGTTTAGAAGCCGTACGATGTTTTTATGGTTAACCTTCTCCATTAGAACAAGTTCTCTATAAGTTCTTCTGGCGTCATTAATATTGTTAAAGGGACGTGAATGTTTCTTAATAGCAACCAATTGCTGAGTAACAAAGTCGAAAGCAGAGCAAACAGTTCCTTGGGACCCTCTACCGATAAATGCCCTAATCTGGTATCTTTTCAAAATGGTGAACAATTCCTCATTGACTAGAACCGTATGAAACTCGGGCTCCAACTCCAAGCTAGTCATCTTCTCAATAAAAGCGCAGTTTTAATCTTAATGAAAAATACAATATAAACAGAATAACGTTCAGTAAGAAATGAAAAATTAGAAAAAATATGTATAAATACTGTTAAGGGCAAGAAAACTCATAAATAAAAAAACAAAAAAACAAAACGGCTAAACAAATATTTTAAATTAGTTTATAATTTTTTTATTCGTGTAATAAATAATCGATTTTATTATATATATATATATATATATATATATATATATATATATATATATATATATATATATATATATATATATATATATATATATATATATATATATATATATATATATATGTATATAAATATTTACATATACATATATATATACATATATATACATACATATATATATACATATAAATATATATATATATATATATATATATATATATATATATATTTATATATATATATACATACATACATATATATATATATATATACATATACATATATATACATATATATATATACATACATATATATATATATATATATATATATGTATATATACATACATATATATATATATATATATATACAGAGATATATATAAATATATATATATATATACATATACATAAATACATATATATATATATATATATATATATATATATATATATATATATATATATATTAATAATATAGTAGCCCACGTCACTCACTTAATGATTCTGTCACGTTTACGTAATTAGTCGTATAGTAGTTATTAAATAAAAAAAATGTATCATTGATATATATATATATATATATATATATATATATATATATATATATATATATATATATATATATATATATATAAATCAAATTATATATATGAATTTTAATAATTGACCAATAAAGTAATATATATATATATATATATATATATATATATATATATATATATATATATATATATATATATATATATATATATATATATATATATATATATATATATATATATATATATCTATATATATATAAAAGAACATGTCCTGACTGACAGATGACTGACTGATAATCAACGCCGAGCTCAAACAGCTCATCCTAGGAACGTGAAATTTGGAACTTATATTACTTTTATAGCGTAAACATCCGGTAAGAAAGGATTTTTGAAAATTTTGCTCCTGAGGGGAAAAAACTGGAAAACAAACTTTTTTCTAAAAAATTTTCTAAAATTTTTTCTGAAATTTAGTATATAGATTTTTTTTGAAAAATAAAAAGATACGTGTTTCACCATTTTTTGAAAATTCGGTTTCCCGGACCTCAAATGTGGGTTGGAAAATTGGGTTATTTGGTTTTTAAAGTAGCTTCTACTCAAAAACTGTTACTGCTACAGGAGTAAAAATTAGTATTTAGTTTCTACTCCAAAAATAATGAAATACGTGTTTTAGCATTTTTTGAAAATTTGGTTTCCAGGACTTCAAATGTGGGGTGGAAAATAGGGCTAATTGTCTTTTATAGTAACTGCTACTCAAAAACAGTAAATACCACAGATGTAAAAATTATTATTTAGTTTCTTTTCTAAAAATAAAGATATACGTGTTTCACCATTTTTTACAAATTTGGTTTCCCGGACCTCAAATGTGGGTTGGAAAATTGGGTTATTTGGTTTTTAAAGTAGCTTCTACTCAAAAACTGTTAATGCTACAAAAGTAAAAATTAGTATTTAGTTTCTACTCTAAAAATAATGATATACGGGTTTCACAATTTTTTGAAAATTTGGTTTCCAGGACTTCAAATGTGGGGTGGAAAATAGGGTTATTTGGTTTTTAAAGTAACTGCTACTCAACAACTGTAATTGCCACAGAGGTAAAAATTAATACTTAGTATCTACTAAAAAAAAAGATATTCGTGTTTTATCATTTTTTGGGTTATTTGGTTTTTAAAGTAGCTGCTACTCAAAAACTGTTAATGCTACAGAAGTAAAAATTAGTATTTAGTTGCTACTCCAAAAATAATGAAATACGTGTTTTAGCATTTTTTGAAAAATTGGTTTCCAGGACCTCAAATGTGGGGTGGAAATAAGGGTTATTTGATTTCAAAATAACTGCTACTCACAAACTGTAAGTGCTACAAATGTAAAAATTAGTATTTTGAAGTTTTGTGCCGGTTAAAAGTAGCTAAGTCCAGTTTATCATCGGCCGGGCCAAGCCGTTAATTTAGAATCTTCACGCGGGCCAGGCCAAACTTTAAATCAAAGTGGGACGGGCCGAGGTTTTTCACTAAGTATATAGATATTTTAGTGATTTTAGGGTCTTCAGTTTGGCCGGGCCAAACCTGAGGTCAAGGTGGGACGGGCCGAAGTTTTTCATCAAGTATATAGAACTTCTAGGCCTGTAAGAATGGGCCGGGCCTAATTCAAACGGGCTGTTCCGGGCCAGGTGTTTAGGTTTTTAAAACGGGCTGGGCTAAGTTGTCGACGGGCCGAGCCGAGACCTAAAAAATTGATCTCTACTATGAATGCACGGTTCAAACTCTCTAATTTCATGCGAGCGAAGCCGCTACGGGCACTGCTAGTATATATATATATATATATATATATATATATATATTAGTTTTGTTTTTCCTACATCGAGAAACCAATGCTGCCTCGCAACGCCATCGAGTTGAACAAATGTCTCCCAATGAATTGCAACTACATCGAGAAACCAATGCTGCCTCGCAACGCCACCGAGTTCAACAAATGTCTCCCAATGAATTGCAGCTACATCGAGCTGCTAATGCGATCTCCCAACTTTTAGCAAATACTGTTGGAGAAACAAAAGATATATATATCAACGAAACTCAATTCGATCAACATGATTGTGGTGAATTTGATGTTTTATGTACTTCATGTCGATCAAGAAATTTTGCTGCAGAGCAATATATATATATATATATATATATATATATATATATATATATATATATATATATATATATATATATATATATATACTAGCGGGTCACCCGGCGTTGCCCGGGATTTTTAGAGGTTTACCTAATGCGTCTCTTTTTCGCTCCCGTTTCCTTCCCGATTGCGTTACCGCTCCCGGTCGTTTTTCGTTTCCTGTCGCTTTCCCGCTCATTTTTTTGCTCTCAGTTCCCCCCTAGATCCAATTCTACATACATACATACATACATACATACGTTCATACATACATACATTTTTTTTTTTTTATAATAGTGTTTATAGTCCTTTACACCAAGTGTTTTAAGACTGAAACGGCTGTGTCAGAAGCACCTAAGTACTTCCAGTCGTGGATCATAATTTGATCCTTTTAACTTTTCCCTCCTCCTTTCTCCAGGCTTGGGACTGGCTTGCAAAAGACATACATACATACATACATACATAGATACATACACACTCCCGCTCCCGGTCGTTATCCGTTCCCTGTCGCTTTCCCGCTCATTCTTTCGCTCTCAGTTGACCCCTCTAGATCCGATTCTACATACATACATACATACATACATACATACATACACATACGTACTTTGAATGAGCAATTAGAACCGAAATATGTTAAGAAACACATACATACATACATACATACATACATACATACATACATACATACATACATACATAAACACACACAGACACACATACATGCACATACACATACATACATACATACGCACATACATACATACATGCATACATACACACTCCCGCTCCCGGTCGTTATCCGTTTGTCAGTAACGTGCCGTAACTTTACTAACTTTTACACTTTATTTGAAGAAGTTCAAGAACGAAATTTATTAACTGTTCAAAAGCAAGCAGGAACGAGTTTAAACTAGCGATTAAAGAAAACCACGTGGAAACAATCCCGTAGGACTTTTCCTCCTAAAATAATACAAGCAAACGTAGCCTTGCACACAAACACGAACAGCAAGAGTGTCCCTAGCGATGTTGTTGTTTATTTAAGTCCTTGTCACTTTTTCAGCGTTTAGGACCAAGTGTCCCTAGCGAGAGAGAGACTCTCCCTTATATAAGGCAAAAAACCACCAAATCGATAAACCAATATAAACAAGTACTAAACATATTAATAGCTCCTTAAATCTCGATCGCGAAGACATCAGATTTTCACTACTTATAAACATATATATAAACTAGCGGGGTTACCCGGCGTTGCCCGGGGTTTTTAGAGGTTTTTCTAATGTTTGTCTCTCTCGCTCCCGTTTCCTTCTCCACTTTCCCGTTTTCGTCGCGTTCCCGGTCGCTTTTCCGCTCTCGGTCGATTTCCAGCTCCTGGTCGCTTTCCAGCTCCTGGTCGCTTTCCAGCTCCCGGTCGCTTTCCCGCTCAGAAGTTTTGTTATCGATTTTCTCTCTTGCTCGCGTTTCCTTCCAAGCTTGCTCTCCCAATTCCAGTCGCTTTCCGCGTTCCCGGTCGCTTTCCGCTTTCCCGGTCGCTTTCCCGTTCCCGGTCGCTTTCATGTTCCCGGTTGCTTTCCCGTTCCCGGTCGCTTTCCCGTTCCCGGTTGCTTTCCCGTTCCCGCTCACGCTTGCTCTCCCGTTCCCGGTCACGTAGTGTTTGTCTGGATTGAGCATTGCTTACTCTTATTGTTTCCAGTTTTGCTTCCCGTTGCTCAGCTGTTTCAGATGAACGGTATTGAGCAGCGTTTAATCGAAGGCTTTCCAGTCTTGCTTCCCGTTGCTCAGCTGTTTCAGATGAACGGTATTGAGCAGCGTTTAATCGAAGGCTTTCCAGTCTTGCTTCCCGTTGCTCAGCTGTTTCAGATGAACGGTATTGAGCAGCGTTTAATCGAAGGCTTTCCAGTCTTGCTTCCCGTTGCTCAGCTGTTTCAGATGAACGGTATTGAGCAGCGTTTAATCGAAGGCTTTCTTTTTTTTGAGCATTGTATAATCGAAGGCTTTCAAGTCTTGCTTCCCGCTGTTCTTCTGTTTCTGAACTTCGTAATGCCTTTTTCTTTCTTGCTTGGAGCGTAAGTTGACCAATAGCTTTTCGTTTAGGTGGCATAATTAATTCGATAGAAAAATTTGAAATTTGAAATTGTAATTTTTCAGCCAATTTTCAATTTATGACGATGTTTTAAAGGAAATAGTTTTGAACTTTATAGATATATATATATATATATATATATATATATATATATATATATATATATATATATATATATATATATATGTATACATAAACACAGACACAGACACACATACATGCACATACACATACATACATACACACATACATACGCACATACATATATATATAGTTCCCGCTCGCTCACCCGCTCCGCTCCGCTCATTTTGTGACGGATTTCAAATTTTTTTTTTTTTTTGATTTTCATTGACTCTCAAGGTTGTGTGAAAATTTCATTACGATCGGATGAAGGGTGTAGCAATGCATAAAGGACATTAACATACATAAATACATATATACAAACATTCATTTTTATATATATAGATGAATGTTTGTGGGTTAGTTTGTCTATTATAGAAACGGGAAAGCACCCGGAACGGACAGCGAGCGGGAACAGAAAAGCAAGCGTGAGCGGGAATGGGAGAGCAAACGTGAGCGGGAACGGGGCAGCGACCGGGACGGGAAAACGACCGGGAGCGGGAAAGCGACCGGGAGCGGGAAAGCGACCGGCAGTGGGAAAACGACCGAAAACGGAAAAGCTAACAGGAGTGGGAAAGCAGGTGGGAAAGGAAACGGGAGAGAAAGAGACAAACATTAGAAAAACCTCTAAAAAACCTGGGCAACGCCGGGTATCTCCGCTAGTACATACATAAACACACACACACAGACACACATACATGCACATACACATACATACATACACACATACATACGCACATACATATATATATAGTTCCCGCTCGCTCACCCGCTCCGCTCCGCTCATTTTATGACGGATTTCAAAAATTTTTTTTTCTTTTTGATTTTCATTGACTCTCAAGGTTGTGTGAAAATTTCATTACGATCGGATGAATGGTGTAGCAATGCATAAAGGACATTAACATACATAAATACATATATACAAACATTCATTTTTATATATATAGACTATAATCCACGAAATTTATTTAATTAATTAATCGGTAGATTTCTCAATATATTAAAAAATATATACCCCTATTAATTGCGGGAAACAACACGCGCTCTGATTGGCTCTTTAACACAAAGGATTCCACGTCACAAGATAAAAGATACTAAATATACTAGAAATAAAATAAAATAAAAAGGAGGGGGTGTCCAGCACTGACACACCTCCCACCCGAAAAGACGATAACCAGTATCTGGTTATCGTTATAAGAGTATATATCACGAACTAGCCAACGGGGCCACAAATAAGAATATACATCCCGAACTAGCCAACGGGGCCACACATAAAAATATACATTCATAAGCAAAGTGTTTTCACAGAACATTAACTTCGCAAATATTATGTAAATGTTTGGCATCTCCTAATCTTCTTCCCTCCTTAAGCTTGTCTTGAAAGGCGCCACACAACGTTAACCGCAGATTCAATATCCTTCCCACAACTGAGAACTGGCGAGGAAAATATCTTCTTCTTCTTTTGGATTATCTGGATGAATGGGCTAAAACAAATCTATCCGAATCATCCGCGATTGCCCATTACAGCTATACCAATCACCAAAAGGAAAACCTCACACACTCCAATCAAAGAACACTTCAAACTAAAAATAACAGGCAAATCGGATGAATTCACAACATAAAAGATTTAACTTACACCACCTAAACTTAAGGAAATAAGGATGAAACTACATACGTAATTTAAATTCGGGACATAAAATCTGCGACAGAATTATCGCGTCCTCTCCTATATTGAAATAACAGATCATACTCTTGCAAAGCTAGTGCCCACCTATTGAGTTTTGCACTCTTAGGAGCAGCTTCGGTTAAATACGTAAGTGGATTGTGATCTGAAAAAACAATCACTCTCGAAAACAGAATCCACTGTCTAAATTTATTTAGTGCCCATATAACTGCAAAAGCTTCACGTTCAATTGTGGACCATCTACTCTGTAATGTAAATGTTTTGCTAATTTATTGAGCGCCTTTTCCGCTTTGTTCAAAGGCGCTGTTCTTTTACATGCCCCACGGAGAGAACGATTTTACCCGCTAAATATTCCGTTGACATGGGCTACTAGGCAGTGAGTGGGAGTCGAACCGTGAAGCTCTCACATTCAAGGCTAACCCTTTACCAACTCAGCTAGCCTAGCATCAAACTAGCATCCGTTGACAAACCAAACGGTTGAGAATAATCTATTGTATTTAGGTTAATGTAATTAGATAAATCTAACTTAAGTCTATCTAAAGCTATTTGATGGTTCTCTTTCCAATCAATTTTAATTGGCATATTTTTTTTTTGTTAATTCTGTAAGGGCATAAGCCGTTTCTGCTAAATGTGGAATATAATTTCTAAAATAGCTGAAGAAACCAATCAAACGTTTTACTTCCCTCTTATTTGTCGGGGGTTTAATATCTTTAACTGTAGCAATCTTGACAGGATCAGGGGCTATATGACCTGAGCCGATCACATGACCTAGGAATGTTATTTGACTTTGAGCAAAACGACATTTTTTTAAATTGAGCGTCAAACCATGTTCTTGGATTAAACTCAAGAATTTTGTTAAATGTTCTAGGTGTTCATCCCAAGTGGATGAGTAAATAGCAAAATCATCAATAAAAGGTTTAGTAAATGAGCGAATTGGTCTAAGCAATTCAGAAATGACACGCATAAAAGTATTGCCTGCCGACTTCAATCCGAAGGGCATCCTTAAAAATTCAAACACACCTTCTTCACAGGCAAACGCTGTCAACCATCTTGACTCTGGTTTCATCGGGATTTGCCAATACCCACTTTTGGCATCAAAACAACTAATATATTTTGCTCTCCCTACGTTCTGCAAAACATCAGAAATATCTGGTATGGGAAAACAATCACTTTTCGTGAAACGATTAACATGTCGATAATCTACAGCCAAGCGAACACCACCTTGACCCTTGGGACCCTTCAACACACATACCATCGGACTAACCATGGGACTTTGTGAAGGCATAATAATATTTTGTTGTAACATTTCTTGAATCTGGTTTGAAACAGCTTTCTTAATAAGTTCGGGGGTCCTATATGCTTTCAATTTTTTTGGGATAAAATCAGGCATAATTTTAATTTCGTGACACACATCAGAACAAAGACCTATTTTTTCTGAGAATACTTTTGCAAAGTTATCTAAAATAATTGTTAACTGGCTCTGTTGTAGTTCACTTAAATGATCTACAATGTTTTTTTCTATTTTAGTACTGGGTAAGGCAATTTCGATATTGGACTTATCTAAGACTTCAACTTTTCCAAAATCTATGTCTTCGTCGTAAATGATCGAACAACTACTTACCAATGCTTTTTCGATTCGTTCATGATATTTACGTATTTTGTTGGCATGCAGATGATAATGGTGACCATCTATTTCAACTATGAAAGAGTAAGGTGATTTTACTCGAACAATTGTTCCAGGCCCTTGCCATCGGTTCAACATTTTAGATTTATTTTTATCAGGTGCTAATATAATAACGGGATCACCTAATTGAAATTTACGATCAGTACTTCTTAAGTTATAATATTTAGCATAAAGATTTTGTTCGTTACTACCAGCAAGATCTGCATATTCGCGTGCTTCTTGTAGAGCTTTACAGAGATCACTTAAATATTGAGTTGGATTTTTCCCTAACTTAAAGGATACTTCTCCCTCATTTACCCATGAATCTTTTAAAATAGATAATGGTCCTCTTGGAGCAGTTCCATAAATTAATGTATAAGGACTAACATGCGTTGTGGACGACGGCTTCTCACGAAGACTCCACAAAATAAAAGGCAACAATTTAAACCAACGTTTAGGATGATCCTGTGACAACTTATAAATCATGGTCTTAATACTTTGATTACAACGCTCTACAATACCAGCTGCTTCTGGATGTCCCGGAGTATTGAAACGTGGACTACACCCTAAATATTTTAAGAATTCTTTAGTCAAAGAACTCGTGAAATTACTTCCACAGTCAGAGCTAATAACTCGCGGAATTGAAAAAGTCATAAAAATCTCTAGAAGGCATTCACAGACGCTTCGTGCTGTCAATGAGTGTAAAGGAAAAGCCATCGGCCATCTTGAAAAAAGATCAACTACGACTAGTGCATAATTGAACTTGGGTGGGAGATTCAATAGAAACAATGGACCTATGCAATCCATTACAAGATGACTAAAAGGAAATTCATCTCCTCTGGGTATTGGTTGAATCGGGATACGATCCTTCATCTTTATAGGAGCCCTTAATTGACATATTTTGCAGGATTCGCAAAATTCTCTAACTTTGGTCTCCATCTCTGGGAACCAAAAATTCATGCGTATGCGCTGTAAGGATGACTTCATCTCATTTTCGACCTTGTTCAAAAGTGACAACAGATCCTGAATGGCATTTAAATCAATGAAGGCGCTGAACAAATTATTTTGATTGATTAATTCTTTAAAAGTATTTTTCTGTGATAAGATTATGTTAGCAGATGTGCTTGAAACCAACTTTAATAGAAAGTGTTTGATTAGCAGATCCCAGGCCCTTGTCCCCTCCTACTCTAGCTTTCCAGCTGCCTTTTTCTTGATGTTCAGCAATGATGCCTTCCAATGAATTTTTGTCATCTACTGTCACAGTGGAAAAGTCCATCTCTTCCTCCATCTTTGTTTCTTTTGCGACTTCCATGGCAACTTCGACGCAGTTTCTCGCAATGTCCGGACTGGCGGGAGGTGCATCGTAGGCGGTGGAGCCGGTCATCTTGGTGCAGACGTCTGCCGGAGAGGGAGCCGATAGGTCTTCTGCGTATATTCAAAATTCTGTTGTAATACTACCTCGAAGTACAAATAGTTTCTAATATACAATGAGAGCATAAAGAGTGATGATAATAATTCAACTTACCTTTGATCACGTCTTGATCTTTGCTGATTTCAACAGGGACGCCTGCTTCAGTATCAGCAGTGATTTCCATCGAAATAGGAAGTTTTTCACACTCCCCTCTCAAGTTGTCATCTGCCAAACTTGAGTGTTCGCTTTTAAATTTTTGAGAAAAGTTTTCAACGATTTCATCGTTGTCTTCAATAGAAGAATTTGGCTTCAGTTTCTTTGGGGTTTTTCCAGTTCCCACGCCAGGCAGCACCAATAACTTACCAGCCAGGTTTTTCCCAGATTCCGTTGGATCTTCTATGTATTCGCTTTGAGCCAAAGATTGAGTTATTTGGCAGTCCAATTTTATAATCTTAAAGTTTTGGGAGGATTCAGTGCTTTTGTTAGCATCGGCCCCTCTTCTAGCCGATCTTGTCATCATGCCTTGACTCTCTGGTTTTGCCTTTTTTGGTTTTTCCTCTGTAGCTGTTTTCATTCTCTACAGAGTAAAAGAAAAGTTTTATTTTACCAGAAAACTCAGTTGTAACTGCAAGAATGATAAAATTTAAATAACATATTTTAAAACATTTTTTTTCTATCTGATAAAAATTATGCAGCGTGAATCGAAATAGCGATAGAAAAACCTGATTTAAAGCATTGCAGACTATTTGATGATTGGTCTTCAAAGTATCCAGTTTCTGTTTGTACTGGATCTGTCTGTCTGGCACTACAGCCATTAAGTTAAATCGAATCTCGTTGGTAGGCTCCCTGAAAGGATGCAAAAATAATATATATGAATAAAACTCAATAAAGGGAATATACATAAATAGGTATACCAGTATAAGACTGGTAAACTTATATAAATAGGCATGGCACACTGTTATAAGGCTGGTAACCATATGTAAATAGACATACTGGTATAAGGCTGGTAAATCTACATAATGGTAAAATGCTGGTAAGTAAATAAACTGGTATAAGGCTAGTATAACTATATAAATAGGTACACTGGCACAAAGCTGGTATACTTAAATAAGTAGGTAAATTGGCATAAAGTTGGTAAACCTATATAAGATGGTATACTGGAATAAGGCTGGTATATCAACACTTTTTTTTCCTCTGCTCCCTGGAGTGTCGCTATAGGCGGAGTTTACTCACCGTAATACTAGATGAATGCAGTAAATTAAGTATAAAGAATAGAAAAATGTGTCAAATAAAAAACAGGGTCAAATTGATCATTAGTTGAAGTACCAGCCTTACTTAGCAACACCTGTACAACACCTGTACGACACATGCAACAACAGGTGAACGTGCTAACGAGGAAATTACCCTCCAGCTGCCATTCCAAGTCTCTCTGTGATGACCCGCCTGAACATTTCCGTCCAATCTTCTCCTTCTTTTTCCATCCCTGATGCAAATACATTATGCGTAAACAATAAAACAACTTATTCACTTGCGTAACTTGTGCGTACGCAATAGAATCAATAATCGGCAAATAAACTCTTCTTTAAATGATGCAAGATATAAATAAATATGAGAACAAAAATAATGGATTTGGAATTCTAGTTTATAGATGATCTAGGTGTTATACTAAATCTTAAAAAAGAAGTTGATGCTCAAATGAAATCAATTTAAAAATACTAATTCGATTTTAACATTTCAGTTTTACCCATATCAATCACATTAGCAAGAGATCTACGAAAACTTTCAACCAAATCCAGAACGAACCGTGGTCAATCGGATAAGGTTTCAAGCCATCGAGCTCAAAGAGGTGACCATTTATGGACACAAAACTGACATAGTGGAAAGCCTCTTGTGTCCTGCCACCTGAAAGTCCTTGTTGTTTTTCTGGAATGTGGCTTGGTTCAGGTCTACAACAGAAGAGAAAAAAAAGATCAATCATTTAGGTGCACTTATGCCCCATCATCATCATAATCATTGTCAGCTTCATGAACATTAACTTTCTAATTTTTCAACTCAGCTGGTAAAATGTTTAACGGTTCTTCTTGTATAGCTAACTAGAAATTAGAAACTACTGAAAAAAATAATAAACTAAGCAATAAAGCCTGGAAAGAACTGCACCTGGCATGGCTGTTGTGGGCCTTCGCCAGGTCCGGCATGTTGCCAATAGCATAACCTTTATCCTGTTTCAAAATCATTCAAAGTTATTTTTAACTTAAGTTAACGACTGTGATAATAAATATAAAAAAGATGAATTAAAAAATTATTTCATTAAGTGAACAGCCAATCAGATGAAAATAAACCAATCTGACAGCCAATCGCATAAAAATAAACAAATCTGACAGCCAATCGCATAAAAATAAACAAATCAGTCAGCCAATCAGATAAGAACAAGCCGATCGGACAGACCTCGGGGGTCATTTTCTTAGTGAACACTTTTAACTGGGTCAACATGGGGCCCAATTTGACCTTGTTTTCACAGTTCAGCAGTACACTTAAAAGAGCATGTGTGGCACAGGAGTTTGGAATGACCTTTGAAAGATAAAACAAAATTCTTACATTCAAGACAGTTTTTTTCTCAATGTATTAACAAAAATTTCTTAAATCAATTAATACTGGTTATTATAATTTTTACAATAATAGTTTTTTTTAAATGAAACCAATATGAACTTGTTGAGCAAAGAACATGGAATTGATGACTCCATCGTTGACAACAACAGACTCCTCATCTTGTGTAATTTTTCTCCTAGCCCGTCTCTCCTCCATCCAACGGAACAGGAATATAAAGCCATAGATGGGACTAGAAAATAAAAGGAATATAAAGCCATAGATGGAACTATAAAAAAAAACAACAGTTTATGAAGCTTCTAACCAGATGAGACATCAAATCTTAAATGAATGGATGAATATATGATATGAATATTCAATACAACATGATGAAACTAATTTACCATCGCCTCCATATCAAACACCAATAGAAAATTTTGATAACCGGTTAATAGAGCAGTGAAAGCTTTTATTTACACGATTACTGTGGATAACGCTTTTAACATGGTAAGATAAAAGCCAACGATCTAATTCTGCTATAAACATTATCTTAGGGACAAGATAATATTATTAAACAGTTGATAATGCAACATATGTCAATCAAATAATATGTTGGCACTGCTACTTCGGAGAGGACTCCTGCAATACTTTCCGATCATTCACTTGATCTTTCTCACTTACAACCATTTTACACTAATGACTAAGAAAGCAATTTTAGGGCAGCTTCCCACTTCTCACACCCCGATGAACAACAATGGTGCTGGTGGGAATTGAACCTGCCAGTTTAGAGAGGAACTTCTTACAACTAGGCCATCATATATTTGTTCTAACTTATCATATTATTATCATATATTTATTCAATCAGAACAAAGTTTTAATAAATTGATTTCCAGGATTTGCCCAGTAGCAAGCAAATGCGACAGTGAAAAATAATCAATGTGAAAGATGTGATCAAAATCAAGATAAAAGAAAAGCAAGACACGCCAAACGATTCTCGACAACATAAAGAAATAACAAAACAGTCTACAGTATCTTCAATCAGAAGAGAATGCGAAACAGAGACTAGCACTAACAAGCACTCATTGTAAGATTAACCTATTGAACAGAACAAAACAAAAATAGCAGGTAGTGCCGCTAATTTACAGTGAAAATATGATGTTGAAATGTTATTAAATATACCCTTCGAAAGGTTTCTGAAGATCATATATTTCTTCCACTTGAACTCCTTCCACACCTTTACATCGAAAAGCATTAAAAAAACAAATTTCATGTTTATTTAACAGACACAAACTTACTAATCATTAGTAACTAATGTTAATGGAAAAAATAATAAAATCTTCTTCTAAAGCATTCTATGCAAGTTTTTAACTAATTCACTATCATGTTGCTGCATTTAAATATTAGGTAATGAATTACTTTCCCTCAACTCCGCCTTGCTTTTGCAAGCCAGTCCCAAGCCTGGAGAAAGGAGGAGGGAAAAGTTAGAAGGATCAAATTATGATCCACGACAGGAAGTACTTAGGTTCTTCCAACATACAGACATTTCAGTCTTAAAACACTTTGTGTAAAGGACTATAAACTATTATAAAAAAAAAAAATTACTTTCCCTTTCCTTGATTTGAATCGCAATCCACTCATGACAAAATCACAATACTATTGATAAAAACATTAAATAAACAACGAATACCTGAGTGAAAACTAATCAAATTCCTTACCAAAGTCTTCAACAAGAAGAGTGAAAAGACCTGAAAAGAACATACATATACTACATGCAGTGATGGGCACTTTAACTACTGTAGTTGTAACTACTGTAGTTATAACTACATTTATAGTAGTTACATGGTAGTTATAACTACTTTTGTTTTTGAGTAGTTGCCATGTAGTTATAACTACTTTTATGATCTAGTTTGGTAGTTATAACTAGTCTAACTACTTTGACTAAGCGCTGTAACAAAATTATTAAAAAGCCAGATAATTTAAAAATATAATCTAAAGCATCGAATGTTCAATCACTGAAGGATTATCCATTTGTAGAATGAGCTTTCATAAAAGCCAATTCTACTCTTCCAAGCATGGCTGGTATGATTTTGACACCTCGAAGGTGCAAAATGAGTGACACTTTATTTGACCATATGGTTTTTCTGAAAAGCCGTTCCAGTTTTAACAAATTTTGAACTTTGTCATTCAACCTTTATGTATCAATAAACAATTTGTTTTTCTAAAATTTGCTTAAAAATACTTTGTTTTTATTATATTTGCTTAAAAATACTTTGTTTTTATTATATTTGTTTAAAAATACTTTGTTTTTATTATATTTGCTTAAAAATACTTTGTTTTTATTATATTTAGTTAACAATCATTATTATTCTTTTAAAAAAATTATTAAATGCAAATTTATTTTTTGTTGTTGTGTTTTTATATCTTACAGTACATGTTTTATAAATATACGAGTAGTTAAAAAGTAGTTGGAAAGTAGTTAACTACTTTAGTAGTAGTTAACAAACTAGTTATAACTACCTCTCTTCTAAAGTAGTTAACATGTAGTTATAACTACTTCTGTCATGAGATAGTTGGCATGTAGTTGTAACTACAATTGAAGTAGTTGGTGCCCATCACTGACTACATGTATCATATGGAACTAATATTTAATGTTTATTTATTTGTATTCAGATATAAAAACTATTAGAAATTTGTATTTAATTATAAAAAAGTGCAGAAGCAGTTATATAATATTATATATGGTTTCGAAATTGTTTATTTAAGCCCTAAATAAAAGGTCTCGAAATCATAAAATAATTATATAATACTAGCGGAGATACCCGGCGTTGCCCGGGTTTTTTTAGAGGTTTTCTAATGTTTGTCTCTTTCTCTCCCGTTTCCTTTCCCACCTGCTTTCCCACTCCTGTTCGCTTTCCCGTTTTCGGTCGTTTTCCCGCTGCCGGTCGCATTCCCGCTCCCGCTCGCTGTCCGTTCCGTGTCGCATTCCCGCTCCCACTCACTGTCCGTTCCGGGTCGCTTTCCCGTTTCTATAATAGACAAACTAACCCACAAACATTCATATATATATATATAGTCTTAGCAAATCTATTTTACGTTTTATAGGCTAACAGAAGTTATGAAAGAATGGAAAAGAGAAAATGAGCGTGAACGGGGACGGGAACGGGAGAGCAACCGTGACCGGGAATGGGAAAGCAAGCATGACCGGGAACGGGAGAGCAAGCGTGAGCGGGAACGGGAAAGCGACCGGGAACGGGAAAGCGACCGGGAACGGGAAAGCGACCGGAAACGGGAAAGCAACCGGGAACGGGAAAGCGACCGGGAACGGGAAAGCGACCGGGAACGGGAAAGCGACCGGGAACACGGAAAGCGACCGGGAACGCGGAAAGCGACTGGAATCGGGAGAGCAAGCTTGGAAGGAAACGCGAGCAAGAGAGAAAATCGATAACAAAACTTCTGAGCGGGAAAGCGACCGGGAGCTGGAAAACGACCGAGAGCGGAAAAGCGACCGGGAACGCGACGAAAACGGGAAAGTGGAGAAGGAAACGGGAGCGAAAGGGACAAACATTAGAAAAACCTCTAAAAACCCCGGGCAACGCGAACAGGAGTGGGAAAGCAGGTGGGAAAGGAAACGGGAGAGAAAGAGACAAACATTAGAAAAACCTCTAAAAAAAACCCGGGCAACGCCGGGTATCTCCGCTAGTACATACATAAACACAAACACAGACACACATACATGCACATACACATACATACATACACACATACATACGCACATACATATATATATATAGTTCCCGCTCGCTCACCCGCTCCGCTCCGCTCATTTTGTGACGGATTTCAAAAATTTTTTCTCTATATTTGATTCCCCTTGACTCTCAAGATTGTGTGAAAATTTCATTACGATCGGATGAATGGTGAAGCAATGCATAAACGCCATTAACATATATACATACAAACATTCATTTTTATATATTTAGATATATATTTATATATATATATATTTATATATGTATATATATTTATATATATATATATATATTTATATATGTATATATATTTATATATATATATATATATATATATATATATATATATATCTATATATATATATATATATATATATATATATATATATATATATCTATATATATATATATATATATATATATATATATATATATATATATATTTATATATGTATATATATTTATATATGTATTTATATTTATATATGTATTTATATTTATATATGTATTTATATTTATATATGTATTTATATATATATATGTATTTATATATATATATATATATATATATATATATATATATATATATATATATATATATATATATATATATATATATATATATATATATATATATATATATATATATATGTATTTATATATATACTAGCAGTGCCCGTAGCGGCTTCGCTCGCATGAAATTAGAGAGTTTGAACCGTGCATCCATAGTAGAGATCAATTTTTTAGGTCTCGGCTCGGCCCGTCGACAACTTAGCCCAGCCCGTTTTAAAAACCTAAACTCCTGGCCCGGAACAGCCCGTTTGAATTAGGCCCGGCCCATTCTTACAGGCCTAGAAGTTCTATATACTTGATGAAAAACTTCGGCCCGTCCCACCTTGACTTCAGGTTTGGCCCGGCCCAACTGAAGACCCTAAAATCACTAAAATATCTATATACTTGGTGAAAAACCTCGGCCCGTCCCACTTTGATTTAAGGTTTGGCCTGGCCCGTGTGAAGACTCTAAAACAACGGCTTGGCCCAACCGGTGATAAACTGGACTTAGCTACTTTTAACCGGCACAAAACTTCAAAATACTAATTTTTACATTTGTAGCAACAGTTTTTGAGTAGCAGTTATTTTGAAATCAAATAACCCTTATTTCCACCCCACATTTGAGGTCCTGGAAACCAAATTTTTTAAAAATGTTGAAACACTTATATCATTATTTTTTGAGTAAATACTAAATACTAATTTTGACATCTATAGCATTCACAGTTTTTTTAAAAACAAAAGAAACCTTTTTCCACCCCACATTTGAGATCATGAAAACCAAAATTTCATATATCCTTATTTTTAGAGTAGAAACTAAATATTAATTTTTACTTTTGTAGCCTTTACAGTTTTTGAGTAGCAGTTACTTTAAACACCAAGTAACCCAATTTTCCACCCCACATTTGAGGTCCTGAAAACCAAATTTTCAAAAAATAGTGAAACACGTATATCATTATTTTTAGAGTAGAAACTAAATACTAATTTTTTCCTTTTGTAGCATTTACAGTTTTTGAGTATCAGTTACTTTAAAAACCAAGTAATCCTATTGTCCAGCCCAAATTTAAGGTCCTGGAAACCAAATTTATAAAAAAATGGTGAAACACGTATATCTTTATTTTTAGAATAGAAACTAAATACTAATTTTTACATCTGTGGTATTTACAGTTTTTGAGTAGCAGTTACTTTAAAAAACAAATAACCCTATTTTCCACCCCACATTTGAAGTCCTGGAAATCAAATTTTCAAAAAATGCTAAAACACGTATTTCATTATTTTTGGATTGGAAACTAAATACTAATTTTTACTCCTGTAGCATTAACAGTTTTTTGAGTAGAAGCTACTTTAAAAACCAAATAACCCAATTTTCCAACCCACATTTGAGGTCCGGGTAACCGAATTTTCAATAAATGCTAAAACACGTATCTTTTTATTTTTCAAAAAGAATCTATATACCAAATTTCAAAATCTCCTCATTTTTAGTTTTCGAGATATACATTGTTTTAGAAAAAAGTTTGTTTTCCAGTTTTTTCCCCTCGGGAGCAAAATTTTCGAAAATCCTTTTTTAGCGAATGTTTACGCTATAAAAGTAATATAAGTTCCAAATTTCACGTTCCTAGGATGAGGCGTTTGAGCTCGGCGTTGATTATCAGTCAGTCATCTGTCAGTCAGTCAGTCAGTCAGTCAGTCAGTCAGTCAGTCAGTCAGTCAGTCAGTCAGGACATGTTCTTTTATATATATAGATATATATGTATTTATATATATATGTATTTATATATATATGTATTTATATATATATATGTATTTATATATATATATATGTATTTATATATATATATGTATTTATATATATATATATATATATATGTATTTATATATATATATGTATTTATATATATATATATGTATTTATATATATATATGTATTTATATATATATATGTATTTATATATATATATATATATATACATATATATATATATATATATATATTTATATATATATATATATATATATATATATATATATATATATATATATATATATATATATATATATATATATATGTATATATATATATATATATATATTATTTTTTATCTTTGATTTAAATTTAAATTAAATTGACTGTTTCCTATAAAAGAAGCTCAAAAAACTGTCAAAAAACTTATTTTTATAAATATAGATAGTAAATAATATTAAAATATATAATATTAATATAATAATAGTATAATTTATAATTATAATATCTAGCAGACGTCAATGATATAAATTAAAATTAAATCAATAAAAAATCAAATTGAACAATACCTGGGTCGCTCTCCAGTTCCAACCACCCGTTCATTCTAAAAATTTAAAGAATCCCCTATTGTAAATTGTAAGGCAATGTGAGGCCTATTTTTTTTCGTTAATACTATTACCACGGCAATGCCGGCGCAGTAGCAATTTTACCGATTATTTCACCGGCGGGATTGCCGGGGAAATAATCGGTCACCGCCGGTGCAATAGCAGCAAATAAATTATTAAATAATTAATAAAATAATCTTTATTTAATCAAATATTTATAATTAACAAAATAATGTGCCGTCTTCAGGCAGACTGCCTGCATAGTTTATTTTTATCTTTGGATTCTCGATTTCATAATTTCGGGGGCTTAGGCCTCCGGAGAATGGCGGGAAGATTGCAGCCTAGGTGACGCACAGTATATAAAATCAGCGAGCTAAGAAAGTCCGCCATAACTTACTCGTCTCTTTCTGTGCATTTCGTTCTCGCGTTCTGTAATCAGTGATTTCTTTCATGCAAGAAAACAAGGTAAATTGATTTATTAAAATTAAATTATTATCTATTACTACCGTGGGTTTTCTTTATTTCTCTCGCTCCCGTTTCCTACCTCACTTGATTTCCCGCCGCGAACTTATCAATAATTGTATCAAAATCTGTTTCTTTACATTTTCTATTTCTAAGTTTAAACAAAAAATTAATTAAAATATTTTCTAGCATAGAAAATAAGGTAATCATGTACAATAGGTCCAGTAGTTATTTTCGGTGTTTTTAATTATTTTTTTAATATAAAATTAATATAATTAGAAACAGAATAAAATTACCAATCGGATGATCCAAATAATGTCTTGAAAATATAATTAAAGAAGAAGTTAATGACAGAAAACCGCCAGGTAGTAGGAAAAACTAGGTTCATAAACAGTAAAACTAACTAAAGGCGAAGCGAAATGAAATGTCAAATAAATTAGTTGTCAAATAAATTTATTGTGCGAGTTTTTATAAAACAATTTAAAAAAAAATTACTTATTTTTAAAAAAAAGTATGAATTAATTTGTATGCCTTAATTGAAAACTATCGCGTTTAACATTCTATGAAGAACAGTTCGGACTTGAATAAACTTAAATTTTTTTTGTAAATAATGTTATTTTGACTGCGTGATTACTATTTCTTGTGTTACTTTTGCTAATAATATTTTTTTAAGCGCTGTAAGTATTTCTTTTCTGCGCTATAAATAGTAATTTCTGTTTGACTTCGCTATTCATAGTTTTTGTTGCTGTTCTCTTGCGCGTTTCGTGAGTTTTCCGAGAAAATTTTATTATCAAAAATTAATAAACTGCTTGGATCATTAAATTGGAGTTATTATTGTGATTACAAATATATAATTATTATTGCGGGAAAATAATTAAAAACACCGAAAATAACTACTGGACCTATTGTACATGATTACCGATAATAATATAGTAATCGATAATTTCCCGCCGTTACGATTAATTTTAAATTGCAATTGCATTTGTTGATTTAAAATATTTTCTAGCAGTAGAATTAGAATAGTATTCATATTACGCAAATTAAAATTGTTTATATAAACTGTAAGTCGCGTGCAGGTCCAAGATAAACATCAGTGCATATTGTTAATGATCTGCTATCGGTTCCTAATTGGCAGAAATTCCACTCCTTTCTTGCATTCAGCGCCAGGCGTGTTCAATGTGTTCAACATTTGTGATAAATTTTGATTGTTGTGTATTGCAGCTGAAGAAAGTGTAGTTAAGTTAAGTTTTATACTAGCGGGGTACCCGGTGTTTTAAAGGTTTTCCTATCGTTTTTCTCGCTCCCGTTTCCTTCCTCGCTTGCTCTCCCGCTCCCGGTCGATTTCCCGCCCCCGGTCGCTTTCCCGCCCCCGGTCGCTTTTCCGCTTCCGGTTGCTTTCTCGTTTCTGCTTGCTCTCCCTCTTCCAATCGCTTTCCCGATTGCAAATTTTTAAAATGCCTCCTTAATTTTTTGGCGCCCATTAAAAAAAGCGCCCGGGGACACATGTCCACCCCTGCTTTCCTAGTCGATTTCCTGCTTCCTGTCGCTTTCTCGTTCCTCCTTGCAAATTTTTAAAATGCCTGCTTAATTTTTTGGCGCCCCATAAAAATTGATTTCCCGCTTCCGGTCGCAAATTTTTAAAATGCCTGCTTAATTTTTTGGCGCCCCTTAAAAAATATTATTGTTTTTTTCAACAGGAAGAAGAAGAAAATCCACCTTGTCCTGACAATTGGACACCAATTGCAATGGAAAATATTACAGAAAGGCGAAAAACAATGACTCGGGAGGAAATTTTTACGGAGGCCCACCTCTTGTTTCGTTCACTGGCCAACGCCATGCAGGATTTGTGAAAGCCCACGTATGAGAAGTACCTGGCAACATTTCGCGTTCTCCGAAATTGTATCCAACAAAAGAAAGATTTTCAAGTCAACCTAGGTAAATATTACATGTTATAAGGTAACTTTTTGTTATAAGCTATTAAAATAATTTCGCTTTTGGAGCAGTGGATAACGTGTCTGATCAATTGTGCTCAAGTGATGATCGTGTTCTCCAGGATTGTCAGAAGGAAAATGTTCAAGTCACCCTAGGTAAAAATTACATGTTATGAGGTAACTTTTTGTTATAAGCTATTAAAATAATTTTGCTTTTGGAATAGTGGATCAGCCGGTTTAGCCGGTAAACAAGCGGCGGCGGTTGGATAAAGCTGACACTGAGCAACCGAACCAGCCATCGATAGAAATGTCAGGACTCGAGCTTCCGAAAGTTGCTCGTGGTTCCAGAAGGCCCAGAAAAACCCGCCGCTTGGACCATTATAAGAAGCTGCCGCGAAAATTTTCAGCTATGCTGGAAAAAGAATGAAAAAAAGCGTAAGTTTCAAAATTTGAGTAAAGAAATCATTTTTGTTTTTAACTTTTTTTTCTTAATTAGTGTTTCTTTCATGGATTCTGGGTGAAGAGGAGGCTGGAAGGGTGGTGAAGGAGGGATGCCTCGTTGAAAGCGTGAGTCCGTTTATAGATGTCTCCACAGCCATAACAGAGCCGGAAGTGTCTCAACATCTTCCATTGTTCAAAGGCCTGTTTGCTGTGGATGCGTGGACCACAGTTTTAGAATTGAGTAAGTTAAAATAACTTTGAAATTGTGTTGCAAGTAAACAACAGAAAACTAATTTTTAATGTATTCAATTTTTACAGTAAAAACGAAGAAGGAGCATCCAAATTACACCTGTAGAACGTGTCGAAGAGATGCAAACGTAGGGGACACGATTATGTGTGACTGCTGCCTGCAGTGGGTGCATTTTTTTTGCCAGAAAATTAAAACACCTACTAGCAGGGCTTTTTTTGCACCCACTGTCGTAGCAGTTACAAAATGTTTTGATTTGTTTTATTATTATTATTATTGTTGTTACAAACTTTTCTGTTTGTCTTTTAGATTTGCGAATCAGGTTTACTTTAAATAAAAGTTTCTTTTGAAAAACTCGTTCTCTCCTTTACTTGTTTCATATCAACTGGTTTTGTGCCAGACTAGTAATAAAAAGTGTACTCATGCAATTAGTTGTGATTTTTTTATTCTTGTTAAAATTATTTACAAAAAAAATTATTTAAAAAAAAATTGTCTAAACCTGTAGCACAAGCACGCAGTTTTTTCAAGCCCGAAAGCGTAACGGGGAAGGGCAAACAGATATTTGCAGGCGCTAGTTAATTTTGCAAAAAACTTATACTATTCCAGAAGCGTCGTCGCAAGCTCACTAAAGCTTCTATTTTCCTAGCAAGTGGCATAGTTGGTTCACCTTTATTTTTTTGCATACCACACTATCTCTAACTTCTTAACATCTCTATTTGAGAAGCCTGTTCTCATAAGTTATTCTAGTCCTAGTCGCTGATTTTGGTTGTCCTAAAAAATATTCATTAGAAAATAATTAAAAAAAAACCCGCCGTGGTTCTGCAAATTATTCATAAAAAATTATTATTATAAAAAAACCGCTGTGGTCCTGCAAAATAATCAGAAAAAAAATTATTACAAAAATGACCGCCAAAATACATTTCATGCCGGCACAATTTTACCGATTATTGCCACGGCGGCACTGCCGGCTCAGTAGCAATTTTACCAATTATTGCCACGGCGGCACTGCCGGCACATTAGCAATTTTACCGGCGGTACTGCCGCCGGCTCAGTAGCAATTTTACCTATTATTTCACCGGCGAGAATGCCGACTCAGTAGCAATTTCACCGGCGGTACTGCCGCCGGTTCAGTAGTAATTTTACCGATTATTTCCACGGCAAAACCGCCGGGGCAATAGCAACGACCTTTTTTTTTTTTTTTAGTACCCGATCTTTCTTCGTACTTACATATTTATTTACAAATAAACATAAACAAAATAAGCACTAAAGTCTTGACATTTAAAAAAAGAATAAGATTACAATTTTAATTTTAATTTAATACATTATTACTTTAAAAACTGTTTATCACAAAGTGACAATTTTCAAAGTTTGATAGTCAATTATATCCTGCAATTAGGCATTTAGAAACATAGAGAATTTCACCAACGTCCGACAATATAAGGCTGGGAAATAAATACAATCGTTTGATTGGATCATTTCGATTCGATTGACTAGGTCACATACAACGTTTACGGTCAAATAGAGTGATTTATACTATATACTAGCGGGGTTACTCGGCGTTGTCCGGGGTTTTCACAGGTTTTTATTGTTTTTCTCGTTTGCCTTTTTTCTCTTTCATTTTTCTTCCTTTCCCTCTCTTACTACCGTTTACTTCTCATATATATATATATATATATATATATATATATATATATATATATATATATATATATATATATATATATATATATATATATATATATATATATATATATATATATATATATATATATATATATATATATATATATATATATATATATATATATATATATATATATATATATATATCTATATATATATAAATGAATGTTTGTATATATGTATATATGTTTATATGTTAATGTCCTTTATGCATTGCTACACCATTCATCCGATCGTAATGAAATTTTCACACAACCTTGAGAGTCAATGGGAGTCAAAAATAAAAAAAAAATTTTTTGAAATCCGTCACAAAATAAGCGGAGCGGAGCGGGTGAGCGAGCGGGAACTATATATATATGTATGTGCGTATGTATGTGTGTATGTATGTATGTGTATGTGCATGTATGTGTGTCTGTGTGTGTGTTTATGTATGTACTAGCGGAGAAACCCGGCGTTGCCCAGGTTTTTTAGAGGTTTTTCTAATGTTTGTCTCTTTCTCTCCCATTTCCTTTCCCACCTGCTTTCCCACTCCTGTTCGCTTTCCCGTTTTCGGTCGTTTTCCCGCTGCCGGTCGCTTTCCCGCTCCCGGTCGCTTATCCGCTCCCGGTCGCTTTCCCGCTCCCGGTCGTTTTCCCGTTCCCGGTCGCTGTCCCGTTCCCGCTCACGTTTGCTCTCCCATTCCCGCTCACGCTTGCTTTTCCGTTCCCGCTCGCTGTCCGTTCCGGGTCGCTTTCCCGTTTCTATAATAGACAAACTAACCCACAAACATTCATATATATACTAGCGGGGTTACCCGGCGTTGCCCGTGGTTTTTTAGAGGTTTTTCTCCACTTTCCCGTTTTCGTCGCGTTCCCGGTCGCTTTTCCGCTCTCGGTCGTTTTCCAGCTCCCGTTCGCTTTCCCGCTCAGAAGTTTTGTTATCGATTTTCTCTCTTGCTCGCGTTTCCTTCCAAACTTGCCCTCCCGATACCAGTCGCTTCCGCGTTCCCGGTCGCTTTCCGCGTTCCCGGTCGCTTTCCCGTTCCCGGTCGCTTTCCAGTTCCCGGTCGCTTTCCCGTTCCCGGTCGCTTTCCCGTTCCCGGTCGCTTTCCCGTTCCCGGTCGCTTTCCCGTTCCCGGTCGCTTTCCCGTTCCCGGTCGCTTTCCCGTTCCCGGTCGCTTTCCCGTTCCCGGTCGCTTTCCCGTTCCCGCTCACGCTTGCTCTCCCGTTCCCGGTCATGCTTGCTCTCCCATTCCCGGTCACGGTTGCTATCCCGTTCACGCTCATTTTTTCTTTTCCATTCTTTCATAACTTCTGTTAGCCTATAAAACGTAAAATAGATTTGCTAAGACTATATATATATATTAGCAGTGCCCGTAGCGGCTTCGCTCGCATGAAATTAGAGAGTTTGAACCGTGCATTCATAGTAGAGATCAATTTTTTAGGTCTCGGCTCGGCCCGTCGACAACTTAGCCCAGCCCGTTTTAAAAACCTAAACACCTGGCCCGGAACAGCCCGTTTGAATTAGGCCCGGCCCATTCTTACAGGCCTAGAAGTTCTATATACTTGATGAAAAACTTCGGCCCGTCCCACCTTGACTTCAGGTTTGGCCCGGCCCAGCTGAAGACCCTAAAATCACTAAAATATCTATATACTTGGTGAAAAACCTCGGCCCGTCCCACTTTGATTTAAGGTTTGGCCTGGCCCGTGTGAAGACTCTAAAACAACGGCTTGGCCCAACCGGTGATAAACTGGACTTAGCTACTTTTAACCGGCACAAAACTTCAAAATACTAATTTTTACATTTGTAGCACTTACAGTTTTTGAGTAGCAGTTATTTTGAAATAAAATAACCCTTATTTCCACCCCACATTTGAGGTCCTGGAAACCAAATTTTTAAAAAATGTTGAAACACTTATACCATTATTTTTTGAGTAAATACTAAATACTAATTTTGACATCTATAGCATTCACAGTTTTTGAGTAGCAGTTACTTTAAAAGCCAAAGAAACCTTTTTCCACCCCATATTTGAGATCATGAAAACCAAAATTTCATATATCCTTATTTTTAGAGTAGAAACTAAATACTAATTTTTACTTTTGTAGCATTTACAGTTTTTGAGTAGCAGTTACTTTAAACACCAAGTAACCCAATTTTCCATCCCACATTTGAGGTCCTGAAAACCAAATTTTCAAAAAATAGTGAAACACATATATCATTATTTTTAGAGTAGAAACTAAATACTAATTTTTACTTTTGTAGCATTTACAGTTTTTGAGTATCAGTTACTTTAAAAACCAAGTAATCCTATTGTCCAGCCCAAATTAAAGGTCCTGGAAACCAAATTAAAAAAAAAACGGTGAAACATGTATATCTTTATTTTTAGAATAGAAACTAAATACTAATTTTTAAATCTGTGGTATTTACAGTTTTTGAGTAGCAGTTACTTTAAAAAACAAATAACCCTATTTTCCACCCCACATTTGAAGTCCTGGAAATCAAATTTTCAAAAAATGCTAAAACGCGTATTTCATTATTTTTGGAGTAAAAACTAAATACTAATTTTTACTCCTGTAGCATTAACAGTTTTTGAGTAGAAGCTACTTTAAAAACCAAATAACCCAATTTTCCAACCCACATTTGAGGTCCGGGAAACCGAATTTTCAAAAAATGGTGAAACACGTTTCTTCTTATTTTTCAAAAAGAATCTATATATCAAATTTCAAAATCTCCTCATTTTTGGTTTTCGAGATATTCATTGTTTTAGAAAAAAGTTTGTTTTCCAGTTTTTTCCCCTCAGGAGCAAAATTTTCAAAAATCCTTTCTTAGCGGATGTTTACGCTATAAAAGTAATATAAGTTCCAAATTTCACGTTCCTAGGATGAGGCGTTTGAGCTCGGCGTTGATTATCAGTCAGTCATCTGTCAGTCAGTCAGTCAGTCAGTCAGTCAGTCAGTCAGTCAGTCAGTCAGTCAGTCAGTCAGTCAGTCAGTCAGTCAGTCAGTCAGTCAGTCAGTCAGTCAGTCAGTCAGTCAGTCAGGACATGTTCTTTTATATATATAGATATATGAATGTTTGTGGGTTAGTTTGTCTATTATAGAAACGGGAAAGCGACCCGGAACGGACAGCGAGCGGGAACGGAAAAGCAAGCGTGAGCGGGAATGGGAGAGCAAACGTGAGCGGGAAAGCGACCGGGAGTGGTAAAGCGACCGGGAGCGGGAAAGCGACCGGGAGCGGGAGCGGGAAAGCGACCGGGAGCGGGAGCGGGAAAACGACCGAAAACGGGAAAGCGAACGGGAGTGGGAAAGCAGGTGGGAAAGGAAACGGGAGAGAAAGAGACAAACATTAGAAAAACCTCTAAAAAACCCGGGCAACGCCGGGTATCTCCGCTAGTACATACATAAACACACACACAGACACACATACATGCACATACACATACATACATACACACATACATACGCACATACATATATATATAGTTCCCGCTCGCTCACCCGCTCCGCTCCACTCATTTTGTGACGGATTTCAAATTTGTTTTTTTTTTATTTGACTCCCCTTGACTCTCAAGGTTGTGTGAAAATTTCATTACGATCGGATGAATGGTGTAGCAATGCATAAAGGACATTAACATACATATATACATATATACAAACATTCATTTTTATATCTATATATATAAAAGGAAGTCGGGTTTTGTGTTACGACACTTATAACTCAAGAACGGCTGAACCGATTTTAGAGATTTTTGATTTATTGAATTTCTCTCAGCTCTTATTAACAGAATAACTAAAAAAAAAATTGACATTGAACCATGGAGTGGCCCATGGGGACCGCAGTATGTACCCCGGTAGCTATACAGCCTTAACAGTGCGTCCTAGAAAAAAACTTCAAATGGCAAAGTTGTAGAGCACCCTCTATTTGGTCTTACAGAAAAATAAATTTTCAAATTGGAGTTTGGGTTATCGAGATATACAGATGTTTAATTTTCCGCGACATGACATTTATGCGCAAATGGGGTAGAGCGCATGTTATTAAATTTTCTGACTATTTCATTGTTTACATTGAAAATCTCACAGAAAAAATAAATGTAAATGTAAAATATATATTTAAAACATTTACATTTTTTTTAGAAAAAAATAAGTAAATATCTTTTTCAATTAAAATATAAAATAAAATAATTGTTTATGGGCCATAAAAATATAAATATATATATATATATTTCTATATATATATATATATATCTATATTTTTAGCATAGATATAGTTTCGCATTTTCCGTTTTCTATTTGGCATTAACAAAGTGTCGAGATGTTCTGTCAATATTATATTTTCGTTCGTTGGAATTAATCTGCGAGTTTTAAAGTTTTATTGCTTTTAACAAAACATTATTAATAACAATGCCGCGACCCAGAAGATCTAATCTTTCCCAAAATAGCCGTCGGGCAATTAGGAATCGGAACAATGTTAACCAATCCACCGCGGAAGAACTAGAATTAGCGCGAGAAAGGCGCCGCGTTAGTATGGCCCGGCTTCGTGCTTCTCGAAGACAAGAGCAAAGAGATTTACTCCCCGAAACTGCAAATTTGAATCGAGCAGCATTTCTCTACGATTGCACAATTGATTACGGCTCTCATCCTTTCGTGTGCATTGGTCCAATGCACATTGTTTGCGAACATTGTGCCGCATTGAAGTTTTCTGGAGAAACCCCTGGATTGTGCTGCCTTAATGGTAAAGTGAAATTGCCATTATTGACACCACCGCCAGAGCCACTGCATTCATTGCTTCGTGGCGATACACCAGAATCACGTCATTTTTTAGCAAACACTCAAAAATACAATAAGTGTTTTCAAATGACTTCATTCGGAGCAGACATTGTTGAAGAATACGGATTTAATCCCACTTTCAAGGTTATTTATGTTGAAATTGTTTAATAAAGTAAACGTTCATTTTCTTTAAAAAATTTAATTAAATTTAGCTTCAATAATACTTTGGAAAAGTTTTGTTATATTTTTGTAAATCATTTAATGAAATTTCTAATCAATTACAAACCAGTTATACTTACTTTGTTTTCAAATTTACAGATTCAAGGCCAGATTCACCATCGAATTGGATCATTGTTACCTCTTGAAGATGCACGTCATAAATTTTTACAAATATACTTCATGGGCAATATGGAGGAACAACTTGATCGGCGTCAAGAGATCAACACAGCAGTGAAAAGAGCAACTCTTCATGATCTTCAGCATCTACTTCATGAACATCATGCATTGGTCAGGCTGTTCATGACTGCGTTAGAGCGCATGCCAACTGATGACTACAAAGTCGTGATCAGAGCAGATAAACGACCAACTGGAACACATGAACGCACATTTAACACTCCAACAATAGATGAAGTAGCAATACTGATCGTTGGTGAAAACTTGGAAAGACGTGATATTGCGCTTGCACGTCGTGATACTGGGCAAATACAACAAATATGTGAAACGCACCGTTCTTATGACACTTTGCAATATCCACTGATGTTTTGGCAAGGAGAGGATGGATATCACTTCAATATCAAGATGATAAATCCATCGATGCTGGATGTATTCAATCGAATGGCAAAAACGAGGCTTGCCTCATGCACACATTCTCATTTGGTTAGTTGAAAAAATTAGACCTGACCAAATAGATGATATCATAAATGCCGAGATTGTTGATCCCGAAATCGATCCAGACCTACATGATGTTGTAGTTATGAATATGATTCATGGACCGTGTGGCGCCATCAACCCCCAATCACCGTGCATGGTCGACGGCAAGTGTTCCAAACGTTATCCACGAAAATTTACGACAGAGACCATCACTGGCACTGATGGCTATCCATTATATCGACGTCGATCACCCGATGATAACGGTCGAACTGTCACAAAGAAAGTGAAAGGAAACGATTTCGTGGTTGACAACAGTTGGATTGTTCCATATTCGCCACTTCTTTCCAAAACATTCAAGACACATTGCAATGTTGAGTATTGCAATTCTGTAAAGTCAATTAAGTACATCTGCAAATATGTAACGAAAGGCAGCGATATGGCAGTTTTTGGCATTCAAAACTCAGATAACGACGAGATTAGACGCTATCAAATTGGTAGATATGTGAACTGCAATGAGGCAATTTGGCGTATATTCTCATTCTCTATTCACGAACGTCATCCCACTGTTGTCCATTTGGCTGTGCATCTGGAGAATGGTCAACGAGTTTATTTTAACGCATCAAATATTATTCAACGCGCTGAAACACCTCCAGCAACAACATTAACGAGTTTTTTTGCAATTTGCCAAAGCGATCCATTTGCACAAACGTTGCTTTACTCGGAGATGCCACGTTATTACACTTGGAACGCTTCATCAAAGAAATTTCAACGTCGGAAGCAAGGCAGTGCGGTTCCTGGACATCCGGGTGTGTATTCTACTGATGCTCTTGGTCGTATTTATACAGTTCACCCAAAAAACGACGAATGCTTCTATTTGAGGTTGTTGTTGGTCAATGTTTGTGGCCCAACATCTTTTGTATCACTACGAACTATCAATGGTATAGTGTGCCCAACATATCGTGCTGCATGTCAAGAGCTCAAGTTGCTTGAAAACGATAATCATTGGGACACGACAATGTCTGAAGCAATTATTTCAGCATCTCCAATTCAGATACGCACATTATTTGCTATTATAATTTCCACCTGCTTTCCATCAAATCCACGTGAACTGTGGAACAAATACAAAAATAGCATGTCAGAAGACATTTTACATCAAATACGGGTCAGTTCAACTAATCCCGACCTTGAAGTGAATGAAGAGATGCATAACCAGGCTTTGCTCTTGATTGAAGACATGTGTTACCTGATGTGTGGTAGTTTGTTAGTCAAGTTAGGAATGCCAGCGCCAGATCGTAGAATGAATGATGCTTTTAATCGAGAATTAGAACGTGAACGTGGCTATAATCGACATGAATTAGATCAATTAGTTCAATTGAATGTACCCCTTTTAAACCCTCAACAAAAAAAAGTGTATGATACATTAATGAAGGCAATCGATAATGGAAATGGTGGCTTATTTTTTCTTGATGCCCCAGGTGGAACTGGAAAGACGTTTCTCATGTCTTTGATATTGGCCACTGTTCGTGCGAGATCAGATATCGCGGTAGCAGTTGCTTCTTCTGGAATAGCAGCCACATTGTTAGAAGGATGCCGTACGGCTCATTCAGCATTAAAATTGCCCTTAAATCTTCAAACTAATGAACAACCAACATGCAACATTGCAAAACACTCTGCAATGGCAAAAGTTTTAGTAGCATCTAAAATCATCATCTGGGACGAGTGCACAATGGCGCACAAACGCGCATTGGAAGCACTTGATAGAACACTGAAAGATCTGCGCAATGACTCGCGACATTTTGGAGGTGCAATGATTTTATTGTCTGGCGATTTCCGCCAAACACTGCCAGTCATTCCAAGATCGACTGCTGCCGATGAAATTAATGCTTCCCTCAAATCATCATATCTGTGGCGCTATGTGATGAAACTTCAGCTGTCTTCTAACATGAGAGTTGCATTGCTGAACGATCTATCTGCTGAAGATTTCTCCATGCAATTGCTCAACATCGGTAATGGCCGTGTTCCTGTCGACAAATCGACCGGATTGATTTCTTTTCCTCCCACTTTTTGCACTTTTGTTTCATCGAAAGACGAGCTTATCAACAAAGTGTTCCCAGACATCATTGCTAATCATAAAAAGAACAAATGGTTGAGTGAGAGAGCAATTTTGGCGGCTAAGAATAAAGATGTGGATGACTTAAATATTCTAATTCAGAATCAAATTTTTGGTACTCTGCATTCATTCAAATCTATTGACTGTGTAACAAATGAAGATGAAGCCACTAACTATCCAACTGAATTTTTGAACTCCTTGGATGTGCCTGGCTTACCACCGCACAATTTACAACTGAAGGTTGGATCAGTAGTTATGCTTAGAAATCTAAATCAACCAAAACTATGCAATGGAACGCGTTTGGTTTTAAAGAAACTAATGGTCAATGTGCTTCACGCGACGATCCTCAAAGGAAAATTCAAAGGCGAGGAAATACTCATTCCGAGGATTCCTATGATCCCAACCGATTTGCCCTTTGAGTTTAAAAGAATTCAATTTCCGATTCGCCTAGCATTTGCTATGACGATTAACAAATCACAAGGCCAATCTTTGAGTGTTTGTGGTCTGAACTTGGATAATGCATGTTTTGCTCATGGTCAATTGTATGTGGCGTGTTCACGTGTCGGCAGACCATCAGATTTATTTGTTTTTTCGCCCGATAATAAAACAAAAAACATAGTGTATCATAAAGTGCTGGATTAAAGAGAATCGACCCGAGTTCAACCAATGTTTTTCTAATAAACTATTAAAGTGAACTTTTTTTTAATATTTGTTTTCTTTTAAACTTATATATAGGATATTTGTTATTATTGTTTTTTATTGCTTAAAAAATACACTCTTTGAGGTGAAACGAAGTTCGCCGGGTCCGCTAGTATATAGATATATATAGTCTTAGCAAATCTATTTTACGTTTTATAGGCTAACAGAAGTTATGAAAGAATGTAAAAGAGAAAATGAGCGTGAACGGGAACGGGAGAGCAACCGTGACCGGGAATGGGAGAGCAAGCATGACCGGGAACGGGAGAGCAAGCGTGAGCGGGAACGGGAAAGCGACCGGGAACGGGAAAGCGACCGGGAACGGGAAAGCGACCGGGAACGGGAAATCGACCGGAAACGGGAAAGCGACCGGGAACGGGAAAGCGACCGAGAACGGTAAAGCGACCGGGAACGGGAAAGCGACCGGGAACGGGAAAGCCACCGGGAACGCGGAAAGCGACCGGGAACGCGGAAAGCGACCGGGAACGCGGAAAGCGACTGGAATCGGGAGAGCAAGCTTGGAAGGAAACGCGAGCAAGAGAGAAAATCGATAACAAAACTTCTGAGCGGGAAAGCGACCGGGAGCTGGAAAACGACCGAGAGCGGAAAAGCGACCGGGAACGCTACGAAAACGGGAAAGTGGAGAAGGGAACGGGAGCGAGAGAGACAAACATTAGAAAAATCTCTAAAAACCCCGGGCAACGCCGGGTAACCCCGCTAGTATATATATATATATATATTAGGGATGTCACGGGTACTAAGGTCGTACTGAACGACCATAGTTATTCAGTATTACTGAATGTTTAAATTTTTATAAATGTGTTTAGGTTCATTATTGATCAAAATGTTAATGTAATATAATGAAATTGTTTAATATATTAAAGACATATACATATTAATCACTACTTAATGTTATGGTTATGTTTCAGAATGAGAAACAGACTATCTACAGCTGTGAAGGGGGGATGGTCCCAAAAAAACATGGAAAGAGCAGTAGAAGATGTTTTGAAAGCTTGCTTGCCAGTTAAATCTGCAGCTGAGAAATTTTCTTGCTACAGACATCTTGTTTACACCACAACAGCCTGTTTATGGAATAGTGACTAAAGAAGAAGTTCAAACTCCCAACAGCTCTATGGTCATTGTCGAACCCAGTGGATCAGAGTTATCGGCAACGCTTCAGATGATCAGCCCTTTTCCGAAAGCTGCAGCTCGCAAACGAGGTGGGGGTCGGAAGAAACTGTCTTCTACCATATTGACAGATACTCCTGTAAAGAATGTTTTGCAGAAAGAAAGGACAGAAAGAGATTTGAGGAGATGCAAGTTAAAAACATCAAAACTTGCAGCAAGAAGGGATATTTCTAAAACCTTCCCAGACATCGAGCCTGACGGGAAATCAACATTCAAAAATATGCTCACCAGTAAAGATCCTCATTTTAGCATTGACAGCGCCAAGATAGAAATAGGGGATTGGTGTCTTTTTGAATATGTTTTTGACTCAAAAACCTATTATGTAGGCAAAATTGTTGAAGTAAAAGAGGGTAAAGTTTCGGCTGGTTTTTTGAAATTTGTATACAAAGATAAAGACACCGAAGAGGCCAAATTTTTATCTAAAGATAAAGGGATTTGTGAGGCTGATATGGATCAGATTGTTGTAAAACTAGGAGATCCAATCCTTCAAAAATCAAAGCGCAAAAATGGACATATAAAATTTTCTTTTGACTTTTCAGCATATAGTCTTGGTTTATAGGCTACAACTTGTTAATAAAATGACAAAAATTTTTTTTTATTTTTTAATTAACATTAATAAAGATTTTTCTGTGAATTAAAATATTTTGGCTTACCATTTGTTGAGAATTGTGTCTTCTATAATAAAAATTGCATGAGTGGTTATTGAGTAGGGGGTGGCCATTCAATACTACCAGGTTGTACTGAATGGCCAGCCAGAAATTTTGGAAGAGGTTGCGTTATTTATCGTTTTTTATAAAATTGTTATAATTTGAAAAGTTTTAATGAGCGGTTTTCAGTAGTGGAATGTTTTTGCTTTCATTATGTGAAAAAATTTTATTTCTATCACTTATAGTTTTTTTGTATGATTGATTTGAATAAAAGTGTAAAATTGTCTGGCCATTAGGTACCACTCTCCCCTATAGTGATGCCTACATAAAATTAATCAATAGGTATAGGTAGTTATGGTCTTTTATATTTATAGTACAATTTTGGCTGACATTATGCCTTATGATGCAAATGAGGCTGGATTGTTAAATTGGATAACCGTAATTTAAATGAAGTTTGACATTGGTTGCTTAAGCAACTTGAGTTGACCACTAGTAAGACTAGACTAATTTAATGAGATTCTCTCATGTGACAGTTATATAGGTTCACGTGAGTGAACCATTGAGATGTTATGAAATGCTAAATTGTTCCACTAACAAACTGATTTAAATTTGCAGAGACTCTTTCACATCCGTTTTGTCGTAAGAAATTATACCAACTCGGATTAGCCTACCAAACATGATGTAATTTACAAGATAGGCATTTTACAGGAAACTGACTCAATAAGTTGAACTATAAATTATTCAATCTTAATATTTAAACATTTTCCATGCGCTGCTTTTCTTGTATAAATACTTTTGAGTACAGGGCCGTGACCAGCTATGGGGCTGGAAACCCAGGCCGCCCAGTTCTGGTCAGGCCTTCCTAGTTTCGGTTAAGCCCCAGCCAATCCCAGTTCTTGTCAGGCCCCCACCCCAGTTCAATCAGGTTTCCAGTTTTTTATTGCTGTCCAGTTCTGTTATCACTATTTTTACCGACTAAGTTAATTTTCATGGAATGCCACAAAAAAGGTGTCTAGAAAAGAAACACGCTGGGCCGCAGAATTACGTGCGTGAACTGCTACAATCACCAACTCCATCTTGTGGTTGGGTAATACTGGGCATGCTATGGGATTCATTTTCAAGTTTATGCTAACAACTGTATTTGTATTTCAGCATAAATTTTGCGGCAAACACTTGATAGAGGCGACACAATTAAGCGGTTACTTGCACTAAGTTTGACTGACCACAATCTGCAATGGTTGTCAAGAACAACAGAAATGACGTTTTCCAGACCCTCGAAATTGTGGCCAACTCGGAGAAAGCTCCGGCTGATGTATCTATCGGTTGAAGAAGCAGGACTGCTGGCTGCTTAACAAAGTTTCAAAGCCAAATTATTTTTTGCAATTGCCATTCTCAAAATATAGGGTTTGCTGTCACCAGAAAATGTCTTCTTGCAAAGTCGCTCATGCAATGTGTCTCTTGCTAAAAAGCTGATATCCACTGCCAAGGAGAGGTTATTGCTTTGCGGTCTCAAGAGGTCTTTCATCAAATGGCAGATTCTGCGGGTTTTCACTTTAATGATGATGACCAAGTAGTAAGTGTTGGTAAAGTGCAAACGAGTACATGGAACCTGACTGATCGGCCTGTGGTCACCAGCTAATTGGGCCAAGGCGGTGTTGTGGGTTTTAAAGTAAATCTTAGTGAGCTCACGACAACATCCTAGATTCAATCTATATTGAAATGAACCACCGATTACCACCAATTTGGAGAGTCCAACCTGTCTGTTTCAAGTTGTAGAATCCTTCGTTCTACCATCGCAGAACTTTCTTGTTGAGAAGTGCTTGGAACCACTCAGCCAGCTCTTTTGCTTTGACCAGGATGCACTCGCTGGCGAAGTAAACTCCAGTCAAATATTTTGTTGGAAGATGCAACATGTGCAATGCTGTAGTACCGTGACGCGCATCAGTAGGCCACAAGCGTATAAGATCAAGCGGTCAAGCTTTCGAAAAAAAATTATTCTGATCAAATTGAATCCGAACACCTTATAGTAGATAAGTGTGCACTGAAATCGCGCTATATTGCTCTTTATGACATAGTCACTCAATAATGACTCTTATAGGATGTTTTTATGGTAAAATGTTTTTTGTTTGAATAATTTGAATTATATCTGTTTTAAAATGCTGTGTCGTTGTTTAGTTTACTATGCTTCGGGAACTTTTCGAGCTGATTCGACATATTAAAATTGGGGAACGGACATTCCCTCCGGACATCTCCCCCGGGTAGGTCATTCCCCCCGGGGTAAAGTTAGAGCTAAGTTTTTTAAACAAACAAAAACATATTTTTAAAAGATTTAACATTTATTGTTTATATTTAATTGAATAGTATTAATTTAATAGAGTGTCTGGCGTGCAGCCGTAATAGAAAAAAGGGCTAGGGTTAAGGCTAGCATGCCACTAGTTACTTCGTTAGGGTTAGGGTTAGGGTTAGCATCCCACTAGTTACTTTGTTAGGGTTAGGGCTAGGGTTAGGGTTGGGGTTAGGGTTAGGGCTAGCATCCCACTAGTTACTTCGTTAGGGTTAGGGTTACCATCGCGTTTGTTACTTCGTTAGTCTTAGGGCTAGGGTTAGCATCCCACTGGCTACTTTGTTCACCAGCAGTTAAGCAAGCAAGGACATCCAACATTCGGCAAAAATGTTTTAGAGTTAGAGTTTAGGTTTTTTTTAACAAACAAAAACATTATTTTAAAAGATTTAACATTTATTGTTTATATCATTATTTGAATAGAGTGTTTGGCGTGTAGCCGTAAGATAAAAAAGGGTTAGGGTTTAGGCTACTAGTTACTTCGTTAGTGTTAGGGCTAGGGTTAGGGTTAGCATCCCACTAGTTACTTCGTTAGGGTTAGGGTTAGGGCTAGCATCCCACTAGTTATTTCGTTAGGGTTAGGGTTAGGGCTAGGGTTAGCATCCCACTAGTTACTTCGTTAGGGTTAGGGCTAGGATTAGGGTTATGGTTAGGTTTAGCATCGCGCTACTTACTTCGTTAGGGTTATGGTTAGTATCCCACTTGTTACTTTGTTCACCAGCAGTTAAGCAAGGGCATCCAACATTCGGCAAAAATGCTTTAAGCGATTTTTCTCTATATAAGCTTTTGTCAGCCATTTAACATGAAAGAAACTCTTTCAAAACCACAAATTCATACTACTGCATTATTTTGTTTATTTTTTCTGAGAGAAAACGTCATATCATGGAAAAAAATCTTACAACAGTGGGGGTGGAAATGTCCTACCCTGGGGGGATGTCCGGAGGGAGATGTCCTAGGGTCTGTCGGGGGATGTCCGGAGGGGAATGTCCTACAATCATTAAAATTGTAGATTTATATTGTTCCAACCTGATGTGTCGCGTGAATCGCATTTTGGGGTTGATATTGCTAATGTAACATATTGCACATCGCTAGTAGGCCTAGGAGTTTTAGTATCTTTGGGGAAGCGCATGCTTCCTTTTTTCTCTGTTAGAGCTTGCTTGTTTGGACTCGACTATAACGTATTCGTATTTGTTCGTACTTAGTATTTCAATAAACAACTTGTTTTAACGCGTTGTTACATGGCGCAGTCGACATAGAATCTACATCAGAGTTTCTATCGTAACCAACAACAACAACGTAATCAACATCGAACATGGACGCTTTTCGACCACCGGCACCGTTGCGGCTCGATAATCCGAATCTGGCCGCTGAATGGTCGTCATTCGAAAAGAAGTTCAAATGGTTTTTAGTCGCGATCGGCGCCGACGTAAAACAGGATGCCACGAAGCTGGCCATGCTTTTAACGACAATCGGCGACGATGCCGTCAAAATCTACGAGACGTTCAAATACGAAGAAGACGAGTCTGCGGAGTCGTTCGATGACGTTCTCTTAAAATTCAGGGACTATTTTACACCGCTCCGTAACGTGGTCTACGAGCGGTACGTATTTTGGCAGCACATCCTCTCCATAGGTGAGTCAATCGACCAGTACGTCACTCGCCAGTGTCATCTGGCGAAGAACTGCGATTTTAAGGAGGAGGACAACATGATACGTGATCACATTGTCTTTACGTGCCCAGACGCTCGCTTAAAAGAACGATTACTGCGTGAAACCGACCTGACGTTGGCTAAAACAATCGCCATCTGTCGAGCTGCAGAGGCGACAAAAGAGCAAATCAAAACCTTCAACGTGGAACAAAGAACAATGGCACCGGTATCGACTTCCGATGTATGCGCGGTGCAGCGACAAGACAAGTTGAAACATCACAACCATCCTGCACAGCTCACAACATCGGCATACAACAACACCAAGTCGTCCTGTCGCAACTGCGGCCGCTCACATGCGTCCGGTGAGTGTCGCGCGAAGAATGTCGAGTGCCGCGCATGCCATAAACTAGGACACTTTGAGAAGTACTGTATCACAACGGGACGGCAGCTGCGGTCAAGATCGAAGTCAACACAACGTAAACAACGAGCCATCCACGAAGTCTACGAACAGCCATCACCAGTCGAGTCGTCTGGCAACATCTACATCAACAGTGTTCAGGTACATTCAACAACAAGGACCTGGATGAAAATGCTTAAAATAAACTCTACAGACTTAAACTGCAAGCTCGACTCGGGAGCAGAAGCAAACTGCATGTCCTTCAGCACGTACACATCGCTTCGATATCTCAGCGATATCCGCCCAACATCTGAACTACTCTCCGGATACACTGATGCTCCTCCAGCCCAACCGCGAGGCGTCGCTACGCTGAAGATCACATACAAGGGCCAATTTTTCAACACCGACTTCTACATTGTCAACCATGAAGCGCCCGTCATCGTCGGTCTGCCCACCTGTATAAAGCTAGATTTAATCAAGCGCATCAACAATGTCAGCTCGGTCACACCATCTAAAAACGCCGATTCAGATCTATCGACGGAGTTTGCTGATATTTTTTCTGGCATCGGAGAATTTCCAGGTAAACATCACATCACGGTAGATAAATCAGCACAATCGGTCATTCATCCACCTCGTCGCGTTGCACTCTCCTTGCAACCAAAACTGAAACAACTGCTCGATCAGATGGTCGAGAAAGGCGTTCTTATCAAGCGTGATGAACCAACCGACTGGGTGAGCTCTCTTGTGGTGGTTCAGAAGTCAAACGGTCAACTTCGAATCTGCTTGGACCCGAAAGATCTGAACCGGGCAATCAAACGGGAGCACTTCATTATTCCGACGTTTTCCGACATAGCACCAAAGCTGCATGGAAAACGAATTTTCTGCGTCATCGACATGAAGGACGGATTCTGGCACATTCGTCTAGATGAGGAGAGTTCCAAATTGTGTACGTTTAATTCAATTTTCGGTCGTTATTCGTACACCCGCCTTCCATTTGGAATTTCTAGTGCACCAGAAGTGTTCCAGAAAAAAGCAAACGAAATTTTTGGTGACATTCCAGACGTATTCATCATATTTGACGACTTACTCATCGCTGCTGAATCGGATGAACAACACAAACAAACACTGCGTATGGTGTTCGAACGAGCGCGGATGAAGGGTGTTCGTTTTAACAAAAACAAAATCCAGCTGCGTGTTCAAGAGTGCAAGTACATAGGCCATGTGCTCACACCTGAAGGCGTCCGACCCGATGAAGAGAAAGTCAAGGCAATCTCTGACATGCGCACACCAGCTGATGCCAAAGAACTACATCGACTCCAAGGTATGGTGACGTATCTGTCCAAGTTCGTTCCGCATCTTACTGATCTAACCGCTCCTCTACGTCAGTTGCTTCGTAAGGATGTAAGCTGGACATGGACGTCACACCACGAACGAGCGTTCAACACAATTAAGCAAGCCGTCACATCAGCCCCTGTTCTACAATTCTTCGATCCTTCAATGCCTGTCGTTGTTCAAACAGATGCTTCATCTACAGGTCTGGGATCTTGTTTGATGCAGAACGGCAAGCCAATAGAATTTGCGTCACGGGCATTGACAGATGCAGAGACGCGCTATGCTCAAATAGAGAAAGAGCTACTGGCAATTGTGTTCGCCTGCATCAAGTTTCATCAATACATCTACGGTCGCCGTGTAGTCGTTCAGAGCGACCACAAGCCACTCGAGGCTATCTTTCAGAAATCGATTGCGGCAACAACACCTCGACTACAGAGAATGCTTCTTCGTCTGCTCGAGTACAACATCAACGTACAGTACACACCGGGAAAAGACATGTTCATCGCCGACACTTTGTCGCGCAGCTACCTAAATAAAGAGCCTCCATCGACAGTAGAGAGAGAGATAGCAGAGGATACAGTCGTCTCAATCAACACCATCATCGCAGATGCTCCAGTCAGCAACTCCAGGCTTGACAAGATCCGTACAGAGTGTGCACGGGACGAAGAAATGCAATTGCTTCGTAAGCATATTCAAAGTGGTTTTCCATCGGATGACTCTAAACTGTCGGGCAACCAGCGTCAGTTTCGTGCTCTCGCGAGTGAGTTGTACGAACAAAACGGACTGATTCCATACACCAACAGATTGGTCATCCCAACTGGAATGCGGAAGGACATTCTGTTTCGCATTCACGAAGGGCATTTGGGGATGGATAAATGCAAAGCCCTTGCACGTGCTGCTGTGTTCTGGCCAGGTATCAATCGGGACATTGAAAACACTGTGGGCCGATGTCCGACATGCAACACCTACCGAAATCGTCAGGCTTCCGAGCCTATGATTGCGCACCCGGTTCCACAGAGACCATACCAGAAAGTTGGCGTTGACATCTTCACGCTGCACGGTAAAGACTACTTGCTAGTGGTTGACTACTTCACCAAGTTTCCAGAATTCATTCAAATAGCCAGCAAGTCAGCAGACTGTGTAATCAAGCATCTGAAAGACATATTTGCACGGTATGGCATACCAGAGACATTGATGGCAGACAACAACCCGTTCAACAGTTTCACCATGCGTCAATTCGCTGAGTCCTGGGACTTCCAGATAGTCACGTCCAGTCCGCTCTATCCAAAGTCGAACGGTCAAGTTGAGCGATTCGTGCAGACCGTCAAACAACTGATGCGCAAGACCTCTGACAGCAACCAGGATGTTACTATTGCGCTTCTGCAATATCGAAATGCACCGATCGCAGGAAGTGATTACAGTCCAGCTGAACTGATGTTCAACCGTTCTTTTCGCTCGAGAGTACCAGCCTTACCAACAGCGTCGGCCTCTGATTCTGTGCATCGTGACATGGAAAATCGAAAGTATCGTCAGGAGTACTATCACGACCAAGGAACTCGACCTCTAAAGCCACTGCAGCCGGGCCATGCGGTGCGCGTGCACAATGGACAGGCATGGCAAGCTGCGAAAGTTGTTGCGGCCCACTCGTCGCCTCGGTCGTACAACATAATCACCGATGAAGGAACTCGTCTGAGACGCAATCGGCGTGACCTCATAAAGACCCGTGAACGTCCACCAAACTGTGATCTCTACATCGATGAAGATGTAATGCCTGGAACATCACCATCTGCTCAACAACCAACGGCACTGGCACAATCTCCAGCCAGAATTGACAGGCCACCTGTACTGACGCCATTAAGGTCGTGCCTAAGAACATCGTCGGGTCGAACTATCAGGCCACCTGCCAGATTTAAAGATTATGTCACTGGTTAACATTTTCTCCTCAAAAGGGGAGGTGTAACATATTGCACATCGCTAGTAGGCCTAGGAGTTTTAGTATCTTTGGGGAAGCGCATGCTTCCTTTTTTCTCTGTTAGAGCTTGCTTGTTTGGACTCGACTATAACGTATTCGTATTTGTTCGTACTTAGTGTTTCAATAAACAACTTGTTTTAACGCGTTACAGCTAAGACGTGCATTTTTGGACAAAAATTGTAAATTACCCCCACAAATTCCATAGACCCGCTTCAAAATTCCTGGTTACGGCCCTGTTTCAGTACCCTAATGAATCATACTGTGCTATAATCTAAACAATAATAAATATTTATGTAGTATGTGTAGTGTACCCACATTCTGGTAAGTATATATATATATAAAGTAACTATACCTTTTTTATCATTACAAACGATAAAATTCATGTCGACTCAGCACTAGAATAGTTAAAAAACTCAGTCTTTGATGTTTATAAACTAGGTAATTAAGTACTGTAAACCACATTAGACTGTAACTGCAAACTTTTCTTTTAATAGAGCTATACAGCCAGTAATTGTATGATGATTTACAACGGTAAGAGAAGCTACAGCTTACAAACGCGTTACTGGCTGATGAGGCTGAACTACTTTGCAGCTGGCGTTTTAAGTTGCTAAGTGCTAGCGTTTATCTTCGAAGACTTCGTGTTTTACTCAACTCAGGTTGTTTTTAATTTAGAAAATAAACAAACAAAAATCGGTTTTAATTTTATTTTTTAAATAATTATTCATGCGGAGCCAGATAGCAGGAGTGCCGACTTTGTTTATAATTTCGTTACTCCGAGAACTCGATAGCGGCTGTGCGTTCATTCGCTACTAACGGATGTAAAATTTTGGTTTTACTCGATGAGACAATTTTCCTGGCGGGATAATTTGAGAGGAAAACGTCAAAACTATTGTTGTGTCTGCGCTGGTAACTCGTAATAAAACACGTTGGCGCATTTTCTCACTTGTCCACTTGCCAGACACACACATGTTCCTTTCCTTTTCCGCGTGAGAACAACCGCGTAGAGATATTTTGAAGTAAAAAGATATTTTGGAATACAAAAAAGCTGTACAACAGTATTTTGTATTTCTCAGTTTGACATTTCACAACGAAGAATCCAAAAAATACCGAACGGCCAAAAATCACGTTTGGAATGAGTACGTCCACATCCAAATATGTAAACCTTGGAACCATCGGGGAGGGCAGCTACGGGCTAGTACTGAAGTGCAAGGACAGGGAGACCGGGCGACTGGTGGCCATCAAGAAGTTCATCGAGAGCGAAGACGACAAGTCCGTGAGGAAGATCGCCATGAGAGAAATCCACTTGTTGAAGGTGGTTTTAATTCTACTGTCGTTTTTTTAAAGGTGTTTTGTTTATTCGGCTATATTTGATGAAGTGAAGCTGACAGTCACGGCGCGTGTGCCTTTGGGTAATTAATCTCTTAGTACAGCGTCCTGGGTCAATTTCCATACAAAACCAGAGAATTACCTCGTTAATAAAATCAACAGAATAATAGAATACACTAAAAAAAACTATTTTGATAAAAAAACTTTAAAATGCTTCTTTGAACAGAAATTCTTAGTAGCTGGGTGCTGATATGCTGAGGAATGCAGTTATTATTAACATAAGTAAGATGAAAAGTAAGAATAACTGAACAGTGAAATAAATATAAGTTAAATAAAACTAATTGGTTTTCTAGTTTAATGAAAAACATATTTGGTAATTATCTTACACCTAGTTTTTTCAAAATTTAGAAAACGTTATTTTTTAAGAAAAATCAGAATGGGTGGTTAAAAGTTTTTTTTTTATTAATTAAATAGACAACAATGTACAGCTATAATGGGTTAAAACTATTTCAAATATGAGTTAAACAAATAATTTAAATTCTTTTTTTAATAACTCAGGCATTCGGGTACTTTTCAGTGAACTGCATTCAAATTAGGAGCACTTCACAGAACTTCTGCATTTCAATAAAACAAATTATTTAATTAGTTCAAGTTTAAAAATATTATTTGTATTTAATTTTTTTAGTAAATATTGTTTATTCTCAATTATTTCTTTGAACTCCTGGCGCTATTGATAATAGATATTTGCCAAGAGCTACTTAGCTGTCTTAGCTGCACAAGTAATTTTTAAATGTTGATAAAATGCCATCATTTTTAAAGCAAACTAACATGCAAAATATCCAGCGATAATTATTTTCTTAGCATAGCATAGCATAGCATCTTGGGTTTACTACGATAAGAAATAGCTTTATTTATAGGATTGAATGTTCAGAAATATAAACATTATTCGCCTTACAAACTTTTCCTCCTTTCTTTCGAGGCAGGGAACTGGTGCATGTGCAAATAAATTATTACAGAATATCGGTATGAACGGAAAATAAGTCAGTAAAATACACCAGGACTATGTCACATTGATTTGAATTTAAGTGAATGCAAATTAGAAAAATATAAACTTCAAATTTAGTGAACAAATTAGTTTTTGTATATTTAGTTTGCTTTTCATAGAATTATTAATTAAAAAAAAGGATTTGCAAGAAATTAAAAACTGCCTAATTATAAAATATAAAGGATTTGTGAAAAACGAAGTTTTTAACGGTTTACTTGTATATAAGTTTACAGTGAGACACTCCATTTTTAGAAAGAGGATTATGGCTCCATGTTTCTATTTTTTTTTGTTTCTCTTTCTTACCTATACGACCACCGCGCAGTAACAGCCAGGGCAGCCCTTCAATGCGTCTCATTGCACCGGGCATGACTCATACAGTCAACCTCCCTCCTTATTGGTGGATGTCTATCTATTATTCTGCTGTTGTTTTTATTATAGTTTGTAGTCTTGCTGCAATTCTTTGTATTTTATGCATTACATCAATGTGTTTTTTAATCTGAAAATTGTTTACTAAATCAAATTACGTGTTACTGTACATTACTGTGATATTTGTTTTACTTTCTTGGCACCACTATTGCTGTTTTAAGTATTGTGTACTTCTATTAAGTATTCATACATTTTTTGAGTATTTACTTCTAGAATTGCTTTTTAGATTTCAAAAGCTCAAAATATATTTGACATTTTTCTGTGAAAACTGCCTAAGATAATTGTCAATAAATAAATTATTTAATGATGTTTTTGCTCCAAAAAAGTTTTTTTCTCTTCAACATTTGTTGTTCAATCACATCATGAGTATGTTGTTAAGGCTTCTACTGAGCATTTTTAATTGAATGTGAAAGCGTTAATTTTTTTTGAAAACTCGGAACGATCATTATCCCATGTACATTTATTGTAATTATGAGCATTGTTATTTTTTAAAACTACAAACTATTATTTTTTTTTAAACTCGGAACGATTATTATCCCTCCAGCAATTGAGACATGAAAACCTTGTCAACCTTCTTGAAGTTTTCCGACGCAAGAGGTGCCTCTACCTGGTCTTCGAGTTCGTGGACAGGTCACTCCTCGATCACCTTGAACTTTCACCCAACGGACTGGAGAAAGGTCAGATAAGGAGAATTCTCTTCCAGGTCATCAGAGCTCTGGAGTTCTGTCACATTCACAATGTATGTATTGAGTCAACAAAAATTCTAAATTATTTTTCTTCAATAATGATTTGTATGCGTTTCAGTCATGCATCAATTTAAGCTATTATACTATCGGTAGCTCTCCTTGGCAATGTTTATCTTTGTTTTCAATTTGGAAATATTTTTAAAAGTTCAATTAGTTATAGATTTATTTAAATTGGGTGGTTATATTTTATTTTCATTGAAAATATTTTTAAGTAAAGTGTCATCCAGTTCATTGCACCACCAGCAAGCAAGCAACCAGCTTGTTTCTCCGTTCATAGTTAAATTAAATAATATCCCAGAGATGAGAAAAAAATTATTATGGTAAATTTATACACTTAATAATATCAACGTGGATGTATTTAATTTCACAACCTCTGTTTCTTTTCCGTCTAGATAATTCACAGAGATGTAAAACCGGAGAACATCCTGATATCCAAGAACGGAGTCGTTAAACTCTGCGATTTCGGGTTCGCCCGAACTCTCGCCAAGCCCGGGGAGATATACACCGAGTACGTCTCCACCAGGTGGTACAGGGCCCCGGAACTTCTGGTCGGAGATTCCCGCTACGGACGGTGAGGTTTCGCTTTCAGTGTGTTTGTGATGTTGTGTGTGTGTATATTTTCTGTATTTGTGGTGGTGTTGTGTGTGTGTATTTTCTATATTTGTGGTGGTGTTGTGTGTGTATATTTTCTGTATTTGTGGTGATGTTGTGTGTGTATATTTTCTGTATTTGTGGTGATGTTGTGTGTGTATATTTTCTATATTTGTGGTGGTGTTGTGTGTGTGTATTTTCTGTATTTGTGGTGGTGTTGTGTGTGTGTATTTTCTATATTTGTGGTGGTGTTGTGTGTGTATATTTTCTATATTTATGGTGGTGTTGTTTGTGTGTACATTTTCTATATTTGTTGGTGGTGTTGTGTGTGTGTATATTTTCTATATTTGTTGGTGGTGTTGTGTGTGTGTATATTTTCTATATTTGTTGGTGGTGTTGTGTGTGTGTACATTTTCTATATTTGTTGGTGGTGTTGTTTGTGTGTATATTTTCTATATTTGTTGGTGGTGTTGTGTGTGTGTATATTTTCTATATTTGTTGGTGGTGTTGTGTGTGTGTATATTTTCTATATTTGTTGGTGGTGTTGTGTGTGTGTACATTTTCTATATTTGTTGGTGGTGTTGTTTGTGTGTATATTTTCTATATTTGTTGGTGGTGTTGTGTGTGTGTATATTTTCTATATTAATGAATGAAGGAATGGTAGTTATACAATTCAATCATATTTTAATGTTGTTATTATATATTTAGTTATACGAGTCAAACATATTATGTTGTACTATATTATATTGAAGAAAAGTAAAAATAATTATATGATTCTAAAATATTATATTATGTTATGTTTAAGAAAATTAAAAAGAATAATATGATTCTAGCATATTATAGTATATCATATTTATATTATTTTTATGAAAAAGAAAATAATAATGATGATGATATATATGCTATATAGGTAGTGATAGTAATGCTAAATAGGTAGTGATAGTGATGCTATATATACGTAGTGATAGTAATGCTATATAGGTAGTGATAGTGATGCGATTGATGTTTGCATTTGTTATTTTTGAATTGTTTTTTTATTAAATTTTTTCGTGTATGACCTTGTTATTATTAAGAGGAGTGAAACAGTGTTTACTTTCAATATTTATTTATAAATTTAAGTTTTAATAGATATTTAATATATTGTTTTTCTAACAATTAAAAGTTAAAAGAATCAAATTCATATTTTATGATCTTATTACAGAAATAAAAACTACATGTACAACAACTTAAATAAGCTAAAATATCGATAAACTAACAACAACTAAATAGTAATTTTTCATCCTCAATAGTGCCGTAGACATATGGGCACTCGACTGCCTCAATGCAGAGATGTTGACGGGTCAACCAGTTTTTCCTGGAGATTCCGACATCGACCAATTGTTCAGCATCGTCAAGTGCTTCGGTCAGTCGATTTTATATTGTTTTTTTTTCTTTTATTGACTTTAGCGTCTCCTGTTTTGTTCTAGCCGAGTGTTCTGTTTGAAATTAGATTTTTTCAATAAAAAATATTGTGTTTACTATATTTTATGCATATTTTTTAATTATAGTTTATGATCGTAATATTATACATATTATATTTATATTGTACTCATATTATATTTATATTTTATGCATATTTTTTAATTATAGTTTATGATCGTAATATTATACATATTATATTTATATTGTATTCATATTATATTTATATTTTATGCATATTATATTTATAAATAGTTTGACGAAAATATCACAAATAATTATTTAATTAATATTAGTCCAATCGATCCAAAAATTAGACAGAATGCATTATTGAATGAACCTAAGTAAACAACCGAACGAAAATAAGTTCTCCGTTCTCCGTTCCGTTGCAATTGCATTTTTCATGCTAATTGACTAAAATTTTCTAACTGTTTTATAAAAAACTTTTTGTACGAATTATAATTTGCTTTAATTAGGACTTTTTCCCGAATTTGAGTTGATTTTGCGACGGGTATCCCAGTTTAAATATGGCCAAATCTATCACTCTCGAGAGTCTTGAGGCAATACTGACAAAAATCACGGATAAATTCAACGATAATATGATGAAGGTGATGGATACTATGAATAGGAACTTTGAGATGGTGCTTAACAACGTGGTTCAGATACTAAAGGAGTCTTCTAAGGAGGCTTCTTCGAAAATGGAATTACTGGCTTCGAGAATGAATACCATTGAGTCAAGGCTCGAAGGGCTAGAAAATAAGCTCCCAGATGCTGCTAGCTTGCAGAAAAATGACTCGACTCTGCTAGAGGCAGTTTCTCGCACATTCGTGCTGCATGAACAAGAGAAGGAGGAAAGGAAGAAGAGATCCAACAATGCTATTATTTCTGGAATGATGTTGGATGATGCTGTTTCTGACTCCATTTCTATCTCAAATTTTTGTGAAAACCACCTGACGGTGAAGCCAAAAATTCTGAGGACACGACGATTGAATAAGAACCCAAACCAATCCAAGACACTCATTTGTGTGACTCTTTCTAGTGCCGAGGCTGTGGATGATCTGATACAGTCTTCTATGCTTCTTCGATCCTCTAAGGATGACGGCGCCAAGCGAGTTTTTATTAACCGCGATCTCACTAAGGAACAGGCCCATCAAAATTACCTGCGACGATGTGAAAGACGCGAAAAAGTGAAAGGGTCCGTGCAAGGTGTGCCAAAGCTGCTGACTGATGGTGGAAGTAGCCAGCCCTTTCGGATTTAAACCTGGAAGTCGCATGGCTTTAACTAATTTAAGAAGCATAAATAACAAGATTGCGGAAGTTGCTCTATTTTTAGAAGATTATAAACCTTTTATTTTTTTTTTTATTGAAACCTGGCTTACTAAAGATGATCCCGACAGTTTATTTTTACCTAGAGGATATTCTGCATGTCGCTGGGACAGAGAAACCAGAGGAGGTGGTGTGGCTCTCATAATTAGAGAGGACGTTGTCTTTAAACTCATCCAAATACCAAATCAGTTCAAGCATATTGAGGTTGTCTGCATTGACATTCGTCTGAATACAACTCCATGTAGAATTATAGCCTACTACCGAAGTGGAGGTTTTGACATGGAAGCTCATCAATATGCCATCGATGGTATTGAGTGTTTAAAAATAATCTGTTCAACAAATCACACACTATGCCTAATGGGAGATTTCAATCTACCTGACATCAACTGGTTACAGTTTTCTCATCCCAATAGTAAAATCTACACGATATTCATGAATCTATTTAACGATCTAGGACTTCATCAATTTGTGTCCCAGCATACTCGTGGCGAGAGCACTCCTGACTTGATTCTTTCTACTGACCACATGTTTATTGCAAAAATAGATGTTGTTTGCCCAATAGCTACCAGCGACCACAATTTGATTGTATTCCGGACTAGCGACTCCGTCTCAACTACTGGTGCGTCTAATCAATATATCTACGATTTCAAACGAGCACGTTTTGAGGAAATGAATTACTATTTAAGTGACATCGACTGGAATCAAGTTTTTCAATACTGCTTTGATGTGGAAAGCTGTTGGTCGATCTTTAAACAACAGTTGGACATGGCTATGACATATTTTGTTCCTCTGTGTATTAAAGGATCAAGGTCAAAAAAAGAAAAAACTCCGAAAACTCTTAGAATGATTTACAAGGCCAAGTTGTGGTTTTGGAAGAGATGGAAGGCTACTGATGCTTTGAAACACAAGGTTTGCTATGTCGAGTTTTCAAAGAAATGTTCTAAATTGGCCAAGGAAGTTCAAGTTACCACTGAGAGAAAACTTATCTTGGGGGGTAACATTGGAACGTTTTACAGGTACGTTAGCAGTAAGCTATTTACTCATCCTCGAATTGGTAGCATTGATTCGGGAAATGGCAACTCTACATCTGACGCTACCGAAATTGCCAACATTTTCAATAACTACTTTGCAAGCGTGTTTACATTCGACAATGGCGTTAATCCCATGTTGGATCCTCGATCACCGAGCTCCTTAGAGGACGTCTCCTTTACGCCGTCGACCGTTGTGAAAACGCTAAAATCTCTTAATAACTCATGTTCTCTTGGTCCAGATGGCATTCCGAACCTACTTTTGAAGAAATGCGCTTCCAGTCTAGCAACGCCTCTTTGTCATATTTTCCACACGTCTTTAAAATCTAAAATTGAGATTGAGATTTAGCATACGCCTTATCAAGACAAGTCTTGCTCAAGGCGAAAGAGGGAGGGTACTTGCAAAGGCAGCCATTTATAGGCGCCTACCCCTTTAGCAAATGCGAGTGAACTCCTTGCTTAAGGGAGTTACGCTGGTGATGCCGGCGAGGTTTGAACTGCCGACCTAACGATCGCCAGGCGAACGCTCTACCGCTCTGCCACCAGCGCATTATTACCAAAAGAGTGGAAAGCAGCATTTATTCAACCCATCCATAAAAAAGGTCCCACCAGCAATCCTTCTAATTACCGACCCATTTCTCTTACTTGTACCTGTTGTCGCATTATGGAGAAAATAATTAATAAAACCATGCAACACTATTTAATTGAACACAATCTCATCTCTCGACACCAACATGGATTTTTACAGTCAAGGTCAACCAATACAAATCTACTTGAATGTGTATCTGACTGGTCATTGTCAATGGAGGAGCGCAGACGCACGGATATAATTTATTTTGATTTTCAAAAAGCCTTTGATTCCATTTCTCATATCAAATTAAAAAGAAAGTTGGAAGCTTATGGAATAGCTGGAGATCTTTTGGCATGGATCACTGACTTTTTAAAGGATCGCCGCCAGATGGTTCAGATAGACCGTAGCCTGTCTGAGCCAAGAGCTGTTACAAGCGGGGTTCCGCAAGGCAGTGTTTTCGGTCCAACTCTGTTCCTGATCTATATTAACGATGTTACAGATAGTGTGGAGTTGGGATCGATCTCAGTCAAACTATTTGCCGATGACATCAAACTGTATGCACCTGTCCAGCCTAATGCCAACAACTTACAGAAGGCAATTGATCACTTGCTGGTATGGAGCAAAGACTGGCAGTTGAACTTGGCACTGGAAAAATGTCTTGTTCTCTCTATTTTTGGTCCCGCAGGTGCAAAACTTAAATCTCCCATCTACACCATTGACTCTTACCAACTAAAGAACGTTGATCATATCAGAGACCTAGGAGTAATTGTGGATGCTAGCCTGAGTTTCAAATATCACGTGGCAAATATCGTTCATGTTGCGTCTGTGAGATCGCGTCTCATCATTAAATCATTTACATCTAAAGATCCAGATTTGCTTAAGCAAGCTTTTTGCACATATGTTCGACCTCTTCTGGAGTATTGCTCGCAGGTGTGGAATCCCCATCACCGATATCTTATTGACGATATCGAAAGAATTCAAAAAAGATTTACCAAGGCGATCCCGGCTCTCAAGAACCTTCCGTATGCGGTGAGACTCAAAACTCTCAATCTCCCATCACTTGAACACCGAAGACTCATCAGTGATCTTTGTTTGTGCTACAGTTTTTTGAACGGTTTTATTGATTCCGACTTAAAACATAGTTTTCAGTTCTCCATGTACCATTCCACTAGGGGTCACCAGTTCAAGCTAAAATCTGTCTTTAATAGAGTTGATGTTACCAAATTTTTCTATACTAATCGTATTATTAATATATGGAACCAATTGCCTAGCGATATTGTCAGTTCAACCACACTCAGTAGGTTTAAATGTCTCGTAGCGAAACCAACCTATCAAACTTTCTCACATATAAATAGATATCTGATTGCTCTATTATTACTCCTTCTATGACATCCTCATTTAAAAACTAGTATCTATCTGGTACCTAGATCTAAATACAAATATTTATCTGATTACCTTGTTGTTACTAATCCATCTATTATGTATTAGTTAATATTCATATATAGTAATATAGTTTATATTTTGAACACAATTTTTCTGTTTTACTTTTGCCTGGCTCGTCGCCTCACATCAGACGGTTTATTTTGTTCTGTTTTTCTTTAGTTTTTATTGTGTTTTGTCCGAACAGTATTAGTGGCCCTTTGGGTCCCTCTGTTCGTGTACCAATAAATAAATAAATAAATATTTTATCCATATTATATTAATATTTTATACATATTATATTTATATTTTATACATATTATATTTATATTTGTATTTTATTTCTCTTTATTTTCTAAATGTTTACTTTTGTCTTTTCATGGTGCCATCTTGCTTGCTTGCTTGCTTGTGTGTTTCGGTTAGTCTTAATGAATTCCACAATTTTGTGACCATAACATGCATTTGTCTCTATAATTTCACAATTTGGTTCAACAAATTGAGAAATTAAAAAAAAATTGTAAGTAATTTAATTTTTAAAAGATCTAGTCATGTCGGTCAATATATACAATATATATATATACATGCATGCATGCATTGGTGTAACTTGACAGGTTAATTGCTTTTTCGTAATTCTCAAAAATAACTGTTTTTTTAAAGTAATTGCTCTTTCTTTGTAGAGCCTTCAAGTTTTTTTTATGACTCATAAAGTAAAAAGGCAATTTTCTGCTGATAGAAATAATATAAACTGGCTCTGTTTTAGATTTCCCTGCATAATATTTATTTATTTTTATCTTGGAGCGTCTGTCTGCCTGTTTGTCTACTCCCAGGAAGAAAATCAAGTATCGCATTGAATATATATATATATATATATATATATATGTATTTCCTGTTTCTAAAAATAAACAGAACACTTCAGTTGCCGGCATTTTATGTTCCGATTCTAAATTCTATTCTAGATTTTAACTGTCTGGTGAGGTTCCACGCAGACTGGCGATCATTGATCTAGCACCGTTCTAAAATTTGATTAGAAAAAGAATTTATACACAAGAGTTACCTGTTTGCCACTTAAATAAAAGTTTTTATGTTTATTTATTTATAATTATTTTTTGTTCAGGGGGTCTCTGCCGTCGCCACGAAGACAAGCTGTACAACAACTCCTCGTTCAGGTTTGAGATCTCCCAGATAGAAGTGACCGAGCCACTCAAGTGCAGGCTCAGGGGGTGTATGGTACGGGATTTCCAGTTTGTTTCCGTACGGGCTCGGTTTTGTTTGCTTATTATTTAGAAGTAATGAATGCATTTATTTAATTATTCTTTAAAGTTCATAATCCATTATGTTATAATAATATAATACCAATGTCATGTTCGTGAGATGGTTTTTATTAACGTTGTGCAGATTTCAAACCGAGAATATTCTTTTAAACACCTTTTACAATCCAGCTGAGAAAATGTTGAATTTGTTGCTCCATTCAAGTCCTATAATGATTATTATGTGATTTTTAAGCATCTGCGTCCCGATATCGTTATCTCGAATTCAATCGAGATTTCAAAACGATACGGGAGATCCCGTATCGCCATTGAAACGATACAGCCTGCGGAAGAAGTCTCGTATCGATATAATTTGCGATTCTTAAAATTTCATTCCCGATAAAAATCCTGAAAAAATATCGAAAGTCATACATATTTAATTAACGATTGTCACAACTGTGAATATTTGCAATTGATTCATCAACATTGATTAATTAATCTACCTATTGACAGAAGTTTATAACTATTATGTATTATCATCCCCACTTTAAATTCGGTTTTCCAGACAGCCTGTAGCCCCATTATTTACTATTTTTAGTCTGGGAATCGGCAGCAAAAAAGCCACGCTCCTATTAGGCTGCTAGTCGAGCTCTGCATACTACTGATACTACAAGCCCTACAAGGCAATCGTACTCGCTGACATCGATTATTATTATTAATGAGAATAATGAGTAATGTAATAGTAATGATCATTCTATGTTTATGTTTTGGTTTAGTCTGTTTCATAAACTTATTTTTTCAAATTTGTTACATAGAATTGGAATGATTATTTTAGTGTTTCGATATCCGTAATTGACCGTAATAGTAGCTCATCTAAGATATATCTTTATAATCTCGATGATATTCTTGGTTGAGTGAGTATGTGTGTGCCACCTGTAGTGTGCACGACAGTGCCGTAGCCCGTATCGTCTGCAGCTGGAATTCGAAACTTTCTCAGCTTCTTTCTTGCTGTTGCTAACCGCATTCGCCATCGCCTATAAATAAACACGCTGGGTTTTTTCACTTTTTTAATTCTTGCATAGAAGCACTTTCTCGTGTTTGTCATCATTATCATGCCGCGTCACTAAATAAAGTAAATAAATACTTTCTATCGGCGGTAGCGTTTTATTTAGAGTCTAAATTTAGACAAATAGATGTACCGAAACTAAACAAATGAAACTTATTTCAAGTTGTAAAAAAAAATTAAATTTTGTAAATTTTGAAATTTTTTAATATTTATATTTTTTTTTTCAATGAATTTCTTTAATGTAGTTATTAATATTGTCTGTCGCGTATAGTTCATCATTCTATGTTATCTCTAGGCAAAATTTCCGCTTCAGTCGAGATCCCGAAATCGTATCGTATCGATATCGTATCGTTATTGTTCGAAGCGTCTCGTATCGTATCGTTTAATTCGAGGCAAATTTCAGAAATCGTATCGTATCGTTCCAAAAAAATAACGGGACGCAGAAGCTTAGTGATTTTGTGACATGTTGAATGTTTAGGACGTTGTTTTTGGTATTAATAAAATTAAATGATGTCAAAATGTTTCATTTAAAAAAAAACTATTATTTAATAATGATAATAATATAAGTAATATTGATCATAAATGTAATAATACAAATATATTGGCTCTGAAGTTTCGTCCGAAATGTAGATTCACTTTAAATAAACTTTTCGTAAATATAAATAATAATAAATTATGATAATGATGATAATTACTTTACCAGATGTGCTTGGAGCTGGATCCCCATTAATATTAATGATTTAATAGTAATAGTAATATTGATCGTAAATGTAATATTATAAATAATAATAAATTATGATAATTACTTCACCAGATGTGCTTGGAATTGGATCCCCAGGACAGACCGACTTGTTCTTCTCTCTTCCAGCATACCCTCTTCACTTGCGACTGTTTCTCCTCGTGGTTCCCCGAAGAACTCGCAGTTATGATCAGGAAAGATGAAGAAGGAGATGTGAGTAGTTGTTGTCGTTGTTGTTTGCCTGTTTGCACGAGTAAGAAGTTGTCGTTTTTTCAGTTGTTATCTTCGTACGGAAGCTATCAAATAGTTTTTATCAGGAAACAGTATTTTTGGAACTGTTGTGCTGTCAGCTTTGGCAGTGATGATGATGATGGTGATAGTCATTTTTATGGCATAAAAGGCGCGTTTAAACGGGCAAAGATTCGCTGGTGCCAAATTAAAATGCAGCTTCATCTTTGCAACAGTTATGGTTTACACGGGACAATTGCTTTGGCATTTTTTGGGGCTGTTTCTGACAATATTCGTTGCGTAGGTATGTTTTACCATTTTCATTCTAACTTATCGTGCAAAAAATTTATAAAAATGTTTTTGTAATAAATTATAATAATTTATAATCAATTTTAATTATAAAAAGTTACTTTAGTTGTTAAGGTTATTTTGTGGAAAATGTCAAGGAGTGCCCAAGTTATATTACTAATAATAATTATTATAAAATTAAAATACAATTTTAATAAAAAAAATAAAATTGTTAATAGTTTTTTATGTTTTTAATAACTAAAATATTGCTTATTTAATGAGTAATGTGGTTACGGGCATGAATACATTATTCACTGGCGCATCGAAATTTGAAAGACAACCAACATTAAAAACTCTTGGCTGCCATGATGTCAGTTTTTTCTAACGTCACGCTACTTTGGCATTTTAGCGAAACTTTGCCCGTATAAATGCTCTTTAACTGATTGCGTCACTTATTCAGGCGCTGAATTTTGTTGTTACAATAATATTATTAAGCATTAACCCGTTTAGGTCCAAAACTTTATTAATTAGATTTCTATTATTTTTTTTTGTTATTTCTAAGTTACTTGCTTATGTTTTAACAGATTTATTTTTAATTATTTTTTATTTGAAAGAAAACTTTGAAAATTCTCTATGCTCGTTTTTCGAACGGTGGTCGTATAGACTACTGAAAACGACAAAATGTTTAAAAGTCAATTTTTTTTGTTCTCAACGCAATCAATTATAATATAAATTTTAGGCTATAAACAGAAAAGCTAAAAACACATTTCTGACTTTATTAGTAACACAGTTCAATAAAATCCAAAAATTTAACATTCAATATATCAGTCAAGCAGTTCATGATAGTCGTTTCAGAACCGGAGTGTGCAGAAAGCACCAAAACAATTCCGATGAAGTCGTTTGCCACACTTGGCCCACATGTACAGTGTTTTGCCACAATTTTCCAGCTTGTAGCGACCTACTGTTTTCACCTTTTCCAGTTCGTGACCATGGCCAGTTGCTGAATCTTTCCTATCGTTTTGTTTTTTCAACAGTGCATGAATTCATTTCATCGGTATAAAATAAGCTAAACAGCCTATATGGGGGTTTGCAAGCAAAGCACCATTGTGGTGTTTCAAACTCGTTATATATAGACTGTTTTAAAAGTGGCCATTCAAATGACTCTTTTTGGTCCAAGTGCATTTCAATCGTTTTTAGCGTTTTGGTTGCCGCAGCATTGAACTGGCCGTATTTGCGACCTAAATTTCTTCACCCAAAGAACCGACACAGTCTAATCCCATCCCATCATTAGTATAATCAACTTCTACGTTCCCGGATATATTACAAAGAATAACATTTCTTCTTCATTTGCTTATTCATCAGTCACGTGTTATGATGCGCCGGGCGGAAGAATGACAAGTATGTCAACCTCAATGCTATCATCATCATCAAGAATTAGTTACATAGCTTCTTTCAACGTGAAAAAACGTTCTGTTTGACGCCTTTCATTTTTAAACTTTACAAACATTTCATTCAAAGAATGAAATTAGCAAAAAACACTATCACCAAGTTAACCACTGCACAACTATAAGCTGAATAAACTAGTTTCGACTCGTTCGCATAAAGTACTCTATACGCCCAACGATCGTAGAACGAGCATGACTCATACATGTTCAGATTGTGGGTTAGTGTAAACACAATAAAATTTAATTAACGTTGCTGTTTACTTTTGAGTACATCCTCTTTCGATATTTCAAACTTTTGTTATGATAACTCTCATGAAATTAGCATAATAAATTTTTAAATTAATATCGGTCGAAAACCTTGAAAATGCTCATATTCTAACCCAGATTAAACTACTTAATACGAATAAAAAAATTATTTAAAAAATTTTATACAGTATATTGAAGCTTTCTTAACATAAAACAAAACTTTTCACAGGAAAAAAATTACAGCTGAATTTTATGCAACGCCAAATATAAGTGTGTTCGTAAAACGTACGATGGTCTAAAACGGGTTAAAATTCAACAAAATAAATTGTTTCGCATCGTAACGCAACTGTCACCTAGCATTATTGTCGTCGTTCCAGAAACTCCAGCTAGCCAGACCTCTCTGTCTCCTTCCCGACCTCAGTAAATGTCTCGAACTTTCCAAGCCCGACGAATCCGTTCTCTTCCACCACAACGGTTCAACCGTCTCGTTGGATGCAAGTTTTGAGAAGAGTTTCCCAAATCTCAACCTGAGCAACATCTGTACCACCACAGCTGCCAGTGCGAGCAACATAAACAACAGTGTCAACAACAACAACCAGAGTAGCTCGAACCTCGGCAACGCCAGCATCTACAAATCTACAAACGGCAATCTCAATGCGAAGGAATCGATCAAAGGTTTCGCGTTCACGAACTCCAGAGGCAAGTTCAGTCCGCTGAACCCGAAACACTCCGGTCTGAACAACGTCAGCGCCAATAAAAGCGGCTTCGATTACAGTCTGGAGAGCACCTGCGCCAGCATCGTGGAAGGAAGTCCGCAAGTCCCTGTCGCCAAAAAACTGGAAAAAAAGACGGTTAAAGCGAACGACGGAGCAATAAAAAATGGCACGTTCAAAAACGGTGTCAAATGCGCCGTTCAGTCGCCATCGTCGTCTTCTTCCTCCTCGTCTAATCCGTCGTCGGCCGAAGCTTCGACTTCTTCCGTTACGTCTTCGTCGGCGTCGTCTTGTTATGCAAAGAATGAAAACTCAGGTGGAATCATGAAGTCTCTAAGCTGGCATGGCGATGACTCGCAGGATCACATAACGGTAAGTCAACTTTAACCACATACTTCTGTGTCAACATTAAAAATATGCTATTCAGAATAAATTATTATTATTTATTTATTTTTCTAGATTTATTATTTTGTATGAACACCTTAGATCTCGACATATATACATATGTGGTGCGCTGTGAGCCGGTTGTCGCTGTTCAGTCTCTATTACTTTTTTCGATAACATTTCGTTTTTAGTAAACATATCTGGTAAAAATTTATATGACTGAACTTGTCTCAATACAAGCTAACTATTGGTACAAAATTTATCTGATTTTGGTACCTGGTTTTGTCAAATACTGTTGAATAGTTTAGTGAGTTTAGTTCTGTTGTCGTTTGTTGCCACTCCTGTAAGTTGTACTACATACTGTGATGTCACGTAAAAGGCAAGAGGAGGTTCTGGACTTGTTAATGGAAGGTAAAACAATCGAAGCATTATCGGATAAGATTAAAGAAAAGATACTTCCCAGTCTGGAACATGGCATTAAAGAAATGATGAAGAACTTAATGTTGGAGACAGTGACAAAACTGATAAAGGACGAAATTAAGCCGCTGGTTGATAAAATAAAGTCCATAACGGAGGAAAACAAAACTCTACAGATTCGAGTTGACAGACTGGAGATGCAATTGAGAAGCAACGATCTCGTCATTCACGGAATCCCTGAATCGTCCTACGCTGAGGTGGCTTCGGGTGTGACTGCTGGAGAAGGTGATTCCTCTAAACATATGTCTCGGCAGGATACAATGAGTGCTGTCGTGGAGTGCTGCAGGACGAAGTTAGATCTCGACATATCTATGAAGGATATCACTGCCGGGTACAGAATACCTGGCATTAAAAACGCACCACGACCGATAGTTATAACTCTCGCTTCAAAGACAGTCAGAGACCGAATTTACTCTTCAAGACGTCTACTTCACAAACAAGAAGATAAACATAAAATTTATATCAACGAACATTTAACTAAGAAGTGCTCAGAAATCTTTTCGAGAGGCAGGAGACTACTCAAAGAAAAGAAAATCTCCTCCATCTGGACATGGAATGGCGTTGTTTTTGCAAAAAGAGTTGAATCTGACAAGCCAATTAAAATCCTAAGTCTCGAGGAGGTTGAAAAGTTACAGACTTGTTAAAATGGCTTATGATACGACGAACACTGAAGAAGAACGTTTAAGTTTACTGAAGTCTATAAGAAGCTGTTCTTTGTTTGATTATAACATTGATCCTGATGAAAATATCTTCCACCCAATCTATGATAATAGAAATGTTTATGTTAGTTCTGATGAGTTAAACGAGTTAACCGGTCGATTAGCTTCTGATCATTTTTCATTTCTTCACGTCAATTGCAGAAGCTTAAAAAATAAATTGCATGACTTAGCAATATTACTTCACTGGAGTAGATCTAGGATTTTGGCGGTTACAGAGACCTGGCTGGATGACAATTCATCCTTGAGCGTGGAAATACCGGGCTTTGTTTTCGTATCCAGACATAGATCTATGAAAAAAGGTGGCGGAGTTGGTTTTTTTATTGACTCTGACTTAAAATATTCTGTTCTTGATGTTAGTTCCTGGAGTGTTGATATTACTTCATTTGAAATTCTCTTGATATCTGCGGAGTGTCGAGGAATTGGAAGTTTTACTGTTGGAGTAATCTATCGCCCACCGGATACCAATATACGTGTTTTTAATGCAGAGCTGAGTAACATCTTGGATTACGTTGACAAAAAAAATATGAAGATATTTCTACTGGGCGACTTCAACATTGATTTTCTCGACAAAGAATGGAACTCACTCACAGCTGAGTTTTTTAATTTACTAGCTTCCCACTGCCTTCTTCCAGCCTTTACAACGCCAACTAGAAAATGCCCCTCAACCGCCACCGCAATTGATAATATATTTACTAATTATCCACTACAGAAGACTCTCGCCAGGATTGTGCTCGATGATGTCTCGGACCACTTCCCTATTTTTCTCTCTGCCACATTATCGACACCTGATTGCGTCGGAAAAAATCATGTCTTTTCCTTAAGAAGGAGTTTCGTTAATAAAGAAATTTTTGAGCAAACGCTGCATGGAGCCGATTGGTCTAGGGTAATAGAGGTGGCCGAGTGTGGCGACGCGTCATCCGCCTATTCAATGTTTATCAATAGATACCTTGAGATATATAATAATTCCTTTCCTCTGGTGAGCTGCAGCGGCAAATCTAACGGACCTAACAAGTTTGATAAAGAATGGATGACACCTGAACTTATGAAAAGCTGCAAGAAAAAAAATGCGCTTTACCGAGCATACACCAGGAATCCATCTCCGTCTAACAAACAGAAATTTACTACATTTAGAAACCTCTTCAAATCAACTAAGGTAAAAACCATCAAACAATTCTACTCCGAAAAGTTTAAATTAAACAACAACAACATGAAAGGAACATGGAAGTTAATTGGGAACATTTTAAATAAAAAGACCAACATGGAACAATGCAGGACTTTCTGTACGGATGACGGTAGTCTATTGACATCTTCCTCTGTTATTGCTGAGTCATTTAATAATTACTTTTCTAATATTGGCTCCAACCTCGCAAGAAAGATATCCCCACCGGATACAACGTTTGAAAAATATCTCGGCAATCCTGTGACTCACTCTTTTTTTTTTGCACCCACTACGCCCGATGAGATTATCAAAATAGCTTCAGACTTAAAGATCTCTCACAGCTGCGGATCCGATGGAGTCGACCCATGTATCGCACGAAATTCAATTACGGCGATCGCTAGTCCTCTGTCTGCCATAATAAATTGCTCAATAACTTCAGGAGTATTCCCCGCTCAACTAAAAACAGCCAAAGTCATTCCAATTTACAAATCTGGGAAAAAAGAAAACTTTTCTAATTACCGGCCAATATCTGTCTTGTGCTATTTCTCAAAGTTTTTTGAAAGAGTGATGCACTCCAGACTTTATAATTATCTTGATAAATTTTCCATTATTACACCAAATCAGTTTGGATTTAGAAAAAATCACTCAACTTATATGCCACTGGTCATGTTACATTCAAAGATTGCCGAGGCCATGGACCGTGGGAAATATGTAGTTGGCATCTTCCTGGACCTAGCTAAAGCCTTCGATACGGTTGATCACGGCATTCTGGTGGAAAAATTGAGGTACTATGGAATCCGGGGAACTCCACTATCATGGTTCAGTGACTATCTTAGCTGCAGATCACAATGCGTCCAGTACAGCAACTCAATCTCTTCGATGAAGCAGGTAACTTGTGGGGTGCCTCAAGGATCGGTGCTGGGACCGCTTCTATTCCTCATCTATATTAACGACCTATGCTCAGTTTCAGATCGCCTTGAATTTGTTTTGTTTGCGGACGATACTAACCTCTTTGCGACTGGCGATAACTTAGAAAATTTATATTACGATACCAACAGTGAATTACTTTCTGTTTCTAAATGGTTCTCTGCTAGTAGACTTTCCTTAAATGTTAGCAAAACGAATTACATTTTATTTCACCATATAAACAAAAATACTTTCTGTAATTGTCAGCTGAAGATTGATGATATACCAATTTTGCGGGTTCCTTATTGCAAGTTCTTGGGCGTGTTGCTTGATGAACACCTTACATTAAAAACTCACATTGAACATGTTACATCTAAGGTTGCAAAAAATTGTGGAGTGCTATCTCGTATACATCAGTTTGTTGATGCCAATATTTCTATGATGTTATACTATGCACTTATATTTCCGTACTTATCATACTGCAATATTGTCTGGGCCTCAAATTATTCAACTCGTTTAAAGCCTCTTCATATTTTGCAAAAGCGAATTATTCGAATTATTTTTCACATGCCTCCCACATCGTCTTGTAAAATTCAAATGGCTAACAACAACATTCTTAATATTTATCAGATTAATTTCTTCCAAACTGGCATTTTCATGTATAAATATGATAATTTTATATTACCCTCATCATTCGATAACATGTTTGTAAAATTATCTGATGTTCATTCCTATGATCTGCGCCCCGGTCGCTGTTTTCGAACGGATTTTGCTCGGACAACTCTTAAAACATTCTCTATTAAATGCTCTGGCCCTCGTATTTATTCAATCATTCCAATATCTATCTCCTCCTTGAAACGTATTTCGCTATTTAAGCAAGCTCTGAAATCTTACTTATTATTGTCTCACTCATAACTACTCAATACCTATTACCTTAGCATACCAATTTCAGTCTCTTCCTTGATAAGTTTATTGAACTACTATTTGAAATGTCTTAACTCAACCAGCTCATTTGGTTTTTTTTGTAAAGGTTGTCCATTAAGCGGGAAGGAATTCCCTTCGGACGAACCTTTTGGGCACCTTATTTCTTTCTCAACCAATCGATTTTTTTTTCTTTTTCTGAAATTTTGGTTCTATATTTTTTCTTGTCGTTTTGGTTATTTTCTTTTGTTTACGTTTAATACTTATGTTGGTGCTCAATAAATGAAATAAATAAATAAAGTTATATTTTTTTATTATTTCATTCTTTATTTTTTAATATTAATAGCACGGGGAGTTCAACCAAAGTTCCCCCGGGCCCAGCGACGGGATGAGCATGGAGACGGACCGTCTATCGGCCAGAAGAGACAAGCAGAACGATCCGTTGGAACAGAAGGAGATCTCGTCAGCAGCCACGACTCCGACGACCATGACAGGCGGAGCTTCGGCGAATCACATCGACTCCTTGTCCGACGATGCGGGCATGCTTACAAGAGCAATCCAAACCCAACAATTCTACGCTTCACATCATCTCCAAGGGTGTTCCATGACAGTTATTGGAATCATCATTATCATAATCTTAGCATCAGCGTCATCTGCAAATGCAGCCTAGACGCCCCATGATCCACGAGACGCAATTCTTCAGAACGCTTTAGAGAATAGAGAACGTGGAACTCTTTGGAAAGACATTGCTAAATTAATCATAACACTTCTCATTCTACCCTTATATCGTATGATGAGGGCTAGCCAACATTTGGCCGTTCAAATTACATCCGCTCTTCTTTTAATAATTATATTTATAATAATCTGTACTAATTACAATATGTGTATCACTTATTCTATGATAAAGTACCTTGTTATTTTTATCTTATGGCTTCTTGAGATGATTGGGACTCTGATTTGTCTACCAATAGAAAGTCTTGGAAATATGATCCTTAAAGGACTAGAAATTGATTTGATGCAATTTAGTGCCCTTTTTTTTCTAGTCGCAATACATTTGATCATGCAGCATAATTTTGAAAGGTACATTAAAGTAGTCCCTGCCGCAGCTTTTGTGATTATTTTTTTTCTCAAATTACTTGTCGAAGATGCAGCGGTGCAATATCCTCATCTTATTCTGTTTGAAATTTCCTTGAAAGTTTCAAAGCAGATCCATATGATTTATGGTTAACATTTGATTTTAACTATTGATTTTAATTTGAACATTCAATAAAGTTTAAAGTTTGGGCAGTTTTGTTATGCATTGCTCGAGAATTTGATGGCCGTCATAAAGTTTTATTACAGGGGACAGGTTTCGGATAGCCGTATTGGGGGGACGACGTTGAAATTTTTCGCAATGCCGGAATGTTGCTGGTCGGCGTTATTAACCTGAGACTTTTTCGTCATCTTCGGTTGTACGTTCTGTTGCTGTTTGTGTTGCGACGCCAACGTAGTCCCGACCGGCTTTTGAGAATCTTTTGGACTTTCTCCCGAACGTTGCTGGGGCAATCGCTGCGGACTTGGCAGTAAAATGTTTTTCGGCTGGAGAGAATGGACAGGCTTGGACGTGGGTATGGAGTTCTGACAGTTACCATTCTTCTGTACGGGTTTACTACTATTCTTCTTTAATGATGAACTGTTGCTGTTGTTAGCAGCAGTGCTTGTCACATGGTTGCTGCTGCTGTAGGAACAAAATTATTATTCATGAGGATAACAAATAATTAATAGAATAACAAAATAATAATTATTCATGAGGATAAAAAATAATTAATATTCAGGAGGATACAAAATAATTAATCTTCATGAGGACAAAAATAATTATTATTCATAACAATAACTAATAGTTATGATAACATTAAGTAGTAACCATGAAACAATAGTTATAAGTAGGGAGTCGCACAGCTGAGACGCGCAGGCGAATCAAGCCGACCTATCTATGTCCAATAAATTGACCAACGTAATAAAATGGACAGTTCAAAGTGGGTTCACAAGAATTTGAATATCTCCAGATTTACTGGGTCAATTTTAGAAATGGTTACATCGATGAACTTGTAATAAAATCTTCCCTTTGATGAAGCTTATAAATAGCTTAAATTTCAAGTCATTTTCCAAACTCCGCCTCGCTAATTGCGAGCCAGTCCCAAGCCTGGAGAAAGGAAGAGGGAAAAGTTATGATCCACAACAGGAAGTACTTAGCTGCTTCCTACATACAGACATTTCAGTCTTAAAACACATGGTGTAAAGGACTATAAACTATTATAAAAAAAAAGTCATTTTCCTTGAACATTCGTTCAAAGTAAGTGGTTTTTCGAGAGCATTTATCTTTGTTATTAATACACCAATGGTTTTCATTTTTTCGCTATATTAAATTTTACATATTGAACTATCATGTCTGAAAATTTCAACTCTCTAGGCCAAGGAATAATTTAGATAATCGCTTTTAATTTGATGCGGTCGTAGCGAAGTTATAGATTCTAGACTAGGGCGTCCTAGGCGTTCACTATGAATTGTACAAATTTTGTAATCATATAACTTTTTTATTAAAAGGTATATCTAATTAATTTTTTTTCAACTAAAAGTTTAGTTATATTAGTATAATGACTGTAAAAATCTATAAGATATGATTACTCTGACTAATATGCTATGGTAAAGTATGCTTTGGAGCTTATAGAAGCTATTGCGGATGCTATTTTTGTACGTATTGAAAGTTTGGGAAATCTAATCCTGAAATTATTAGAAATTGATTCGATTGAATTTAGTGCCATTATATTATTGATACCAATTCATTTGATAGTGCAGCATAATTTTCCTATTTACATACGAGTAGCCCCTGCCGCAGCTTTTGTGATTATTTTTTTTATTAAATTATGCGTCGAAAATGCAGCCGAGCAATTTCCTCGTCTTGTTCTGTTGGAACAATCACTTAAAGTTTGTAAGCAGATCCATATGATTTATGGTTAACATTTAACAATATTTGATTTTAACTGTTTTCATTTTAATTTGTCTTAATAAAGTTTAAATTAAGTGTTGCCGACAATATATTTTTTCTCAATAAGTGGAGGGTGCTCCACTCCCCACCCCCTCGTCCCGACGGGCCTGACCTTACTCACCGTGATCATTAGTGCTGAATTGTCTTTTATGAACAGAAAGCGAATAGCAATAGACATGTCCTCAACATTACAATGATCTCGAGTTTCATGGCACTTGATCGAATACCAGTTAATGTCAGAACCTTGCATTAGCTTCTATGAAATATGCTATGCATTCCATAAGAATCGACGTAGTTTTTGTAAGTCGTTAAAAATTGTGCCAGTGGAACTAAATAGCTATCTAAAAACTGAGGCGGGGGCTGATTGAATTGGGAGGCCTGACCGGAACTCGGGGGCTTGAACCAAATCTGGGGAGCATGACTCCTGGACTCCCCCGTATACGCATTGGCACATTTCCATCACGTCGAAGATTTCACCTTGGAATGTCACGGATGAGCCCGCATGAGTAGGGTGGACTTTTGTCTACAAAGGTTAATGAGATTATAGCTTAGATTTTAATCCCCTATTAGTTGAAACAAATTCCAGAGCTTTTTCTACCTTTTAAAGGTGGAGTAAAGGTAATTACGTCCATATATGACGTCACATGATTTTCTACCTCTCCATATACTCTTATTTTTATGCGTCGTCGCAAAGTCAGACTTCCTCCTATATGACGTCTCTAGACAATAATGGACCAGGAGCCTACAGAATTATTTTGTCCGTGGACCCAAGTCTGTAGCCTTCTGAACCATGTTAATTCGAACCACAACCAAAAACATATATAGTGGTGTTCATCATACGATGCTTCCCCAGAGCTCAATGGCAGTCACAGGAATCCATTGAAACATTTGAAAATCTACACTCCTATTCACATCACATATCATAATAGACTCCAACCTGACACAAAGTTGCGACTTCCCTCATCATGTGCCGTAATTTATAAACTTTACCTAACACACCACTTTTGAACCGAAGCTTTATACCACACCAGCTACTGAACGCATCCACACTCCATATAAAATCCTTGAACGTCAATCCATTCATTTACATCCAGAGATCTCAGTGCTAGGAAAAAGTACCACCTTTCCAAATGAATAAACTCGCTGAGCTCACCCCGTCTATAAAAACTGCTTCAAGAAAAAAACAAACAAAACATCTTTCTTGTCAAAAAGAAATTGAATAACAAATAAAACGTTTATAATTACAATTCCTCACGACTGAAATAAACAAGACAGGACGCACGTCAGAGCAATGGTTCAAGACCAATCGAGCGCAACAGGTAAAGATGAATATCAGATATGAAGCGGCGGTCAACTGAATTTGATGGACGAAACAGGATTTGACATTGACGGAGGTTCTAGAAACTGCGATTGTTGAGAATAAAGTAGGCCGTCTTTTTCCTTTTCTTTTTTCTTCTTTTTCTCCTTCTTTCTCTTCCGTCGTTCCTCGTCGGAGCGCTTGGCTTTCTTCGCCTTTCTGTAGTCAAGAGTGGAATCGTCTGTTGTGTTGCCTACAGAAATAATTAAAAAATAAAAAAAACCAGTATGAATATATATATATATATATACTGATCTTAATTATTTAGTTATTACTGTTATTATTATAATTATTTTAATTTAAATATTTTTTATGTTGTTACATTTGTATATAATGAATTTAAATTTTATTTAAATTGTATTTTAATTCCTTTCAATTAGTTGTATCTTTTACCATTTAGTCACTGCATTTTATTTTAAAAAGTTAAACGGCTCTGATGATGGCAAAAAATTGCCGAAATAGATCTATTAGCCTATAAGATTATGGAGTTTGTGTTTGGGAATAAATTATTTTTAAACCGATTTAGAGTATTGGAAAAAATTAAAAATAAAATCGATTCAGCCAAGTGCGCCACTTTTTTCAATCGAGTTTGCTTAAAAGAATATATATATATATATATATATCCAGTACAACTGTATTAAATTTTATTAACAATATATTATTATGTACTATCAATCAACCTTGATTTTCTTGTACTCCTCCTACTTCTCTTCAAAAGCAAAAAGTAGATGCCACGTGTAGAGTTGAAAGACAACTTAAATCAAAACTGAAGAAAAAAACTGCCAAATCTGCTTTTGCTGGCTGACTGATTTCGTTTAATTCCAATTTTAATTATAAATATAAGTAATAAAACAAGTTTTTTTGACATTCTCAGCATGTTAGACAGAAAACCTTGGCGAGTTCATATCTATCTATCTATCTATCTATCTATTACAGTTCATGAAAAAACCATTAATTTAATGAATAATACATTTCTTAACCTGTGATCCATGAGAAGACATTTATTAATAACATTCACATTTGCTTTTATGTATCTATTTTATGTTAAGGATATTCCATAACAGGATAACTTTCCCTTCAGATTTTTTACTTTTCTTTGTCAAAATGTCGAACTTCTGTTTTTTTATCCAAATAAAATATAAAAATGAACAAGAGGGTAAGATAGGGTGGATGCATAGGGACAAAGAGGAGGGGTCAACCACATGCAGATGCAAACACAAATTTTTTTCAAACCCGACTCACCAAACGGTACATTTAATGTTAGAAAATTTAAATTAACTAAGAAGACAATAAAAAACTGATTAGTAGTTAAAATAAATAAGTTATAATAAGAGTGGGGTGTTCTATTGTCACCCTTTTTTATTTAACTCAAATTCCACGGCCTAAATCCTCTATCAAATCTTGTCTCACATCTAGTTTCGGATGACTCTAGAGTACTAGATGTTTCAAAATAATGACACACATTTCATGCCAACGCAAAGGTACGAAGGACGGGCTCCGTTCATATGAACTCCACAAATAGACGAACTTCAACTGAAATTTTAAATTAAATCCATAATTTAAAAAAAATATTAACTCACAGGGCTTGGGTGTAGTTTGAATCCTGACAATGCAGCTCCTGACAACGGGATGAGTTCTTTGTTCGTTATCGGTGGTTTTTCTATTAGAGACCTCAGCGTGCTTAAAAAACAGCAGAAAACACAAAAAATAAAGTTATTGCTACATAGATATGACAATATCGAATATTAGCATTCTGGCTAATCCTCAATTATTTCACCCAATCTACAAAGAACTTTCCAAATAAATGTTTAAATGAAGACAACACCAGCAACCACAACCTTCTTGGATGTAATATTCATTAGGTGTATCGTCAGTCGGAAAACAACTCCCAATGAAAAATTCCTAATATAATTTTCAGCGCTCTCATATCTAATATGAATAACAGCAGTGCACATGGAAAAATAACTTCACAACGAAATTAGATTTAAAAATAATCTGAACTAAATAACATAATAGAAGAATGCTTAGTAAAATGATGATAAGAATAATTAATAGCAACAAAGACTGATGTTGAAACAACCTGTTTTCAAGGGACACAGCCAGGTCTATGTTGCCGGGGAGGTTCGGTAGGAAAGCACTGAGTTCTTCCTTGAGTTTCCTACTACTGAACTTGTTGTAAGAATGCTCAAGGTTGTGGTAGGCCATCAAATTAGTCAGGCCGGTAATTTCGCTTGGCTCTGTTGCGGGAGAAACATGTTTTTGACTGAGAAATGTTCATTTAAAAAGTAGAAAATGTCTATATTTTAAATTGAATTTTTTAAATTTAAATAAATGATTATTCAGCTGTACTGTGCCCCCCTTTCCTCTGCTGTAGCAGCTGAACTCGATGACCCATCATAGAAGTCAAAAATGTTACTGCTAGATCATGGCTAATTTTTTTTGACAACTGACAAAAGAGATTTAGGTAATTTTTCAATTAAGGGGAATGAAATATATTCTATAAAACTCATGCAAAGTAAATCCTAATTAAATGCAGTAATGTAATAATACCAAAATAAAACGTTTTGAAGAAGTTTTGTGACAGAGAAATGTCATTTATTGGTACTTTTAGATGATATCTGCCACAGCTAAACATCGATATACAGAATATTAACACATTTGCATTTATAAATAAAAAGAACAGTTACATACAGTTTCACACAAGAACAAGAAATTGACAAAAATAGTTTAAAAAAGATTAAAATTGAAGAATTGAATTTTTAAATTAGTTTATAGTCCTCTGCACATTGTAATTTAAAACCGATAAAGCAGCGTGTCAGAAATACCAAAGCATTTCCTGTTGCTGATAATAATTTTATTTTCGTTTTCCCTCCTCCTTCATCAAGACCTGGGACCGGCTTGCAATGAAGAAGCGGAGTTTTAAACAATAGACAAAATTGACACGAAATTTAAATAAAGATTTGAATTAAATAAAAACTAATGAGAAGTTTAAATGCTCCAAGTTTTTGCAGTACAAGCAAACGTCTCCATAACCAACCAACGAATTAAATGTAAGTGCTGCTTGAAAGTTTAACTGCATATATTTTTTATTTTACGATTAAAAGTTTTTTGTCGTTACTTAAATATATTAGCACTTCAGCAGTTCCATATTTCCAAAGTAATTCTTAAGTAGTGAAAAAAATATTTATTACTTTTTAAACTCAATGGCTTTAGAAAATACAAATTTTTAATGACTATTTTTCAAATTTTAATTTATATGTTTTACTCATTTTGCAAACAGGAATAGATTTTCATTGAGAATATTTTTGCATTAATCACCAGCTAGTTTTTAATAATGTAGAAAAAATTGCTTCAAAACTTTTTTTCATAAATTATTTCCACTAATAAATTATAAATATTTTCTTAACCTCATTTCTAAATGACTTTTTTATTATACAAAAAAAATCATTCATTCCCTTAAAGTGAAAAGTTACTTAGATTTAACTTTATGTGGATATGGACTCGATATAAGTTTCGTAACCTACTAATATGCAGGCTCCAATGAAATAATGAAAGGTATATTATACAATTATACACTATAAAAAAAATTTGTTATAAGCACACAAACAATTTTTCTCACTGTATACATTTTTAACAATTAGAATAAAATCGGTTGTACAAAGAAACACCAGGATTTTTTTAGTATAAAAAATCACCTGGTGGATCTCGTAAGAGGTAGAATGTGCCGCCTTGAAAAACTGAAGGTTTTTTGCCCAGAGTAGGGGAGATGGGGGCTATTTGATCTCTTTTGAGGTTTTTTGGCGATAACAGTCAAGCCGTTCAAAAAATCTACTTTTTTTTTTGTTAATTACAGAGAGGAACATCTCTTCTATGTATTCAATTAAGTTTGACATTTTATAATGTAAGAGAACTATTTTTAAATTGAACTTTGGTGCAAGCCCTAAAAAAGATCAAAGTGCCCCGCATATGGGGCACTATGATCCCCCCCATGGGGCACATTGATCCTAGGTAAAATTCAGTACGATCCCACATCCAGTTCTCTCAAAAAACACATGAAAACAGGTATAATAGCTTTTATTAATAATAATAATCATTAAAGTTATATAAATTCAACACATGTTAGGAAAAATGGATAAATCTCCTGCAAAGACCAAGTGACGACTGGCTCGAGCAGTCCCGCCATGATGAATTGGGTCTGGAAGTTTACAAACAATATCATCCTTTTCAAATTGGAATAATTCATCATTTGCACAAATGAAAATATCAAATTATAGGACTACACTAAACCTCCAATGCCCGGAGAATGCGTACATTTAGTATCCTAGTACAAGGGGCACTTTGATCAACAGATCAACGTACCCCATATTGGTACAGATCAAAGAGCCCCTATGACATGAACCACGCTATAAATGGCGATATCTCATCAATAAATGTTCTTTGAGAATTAAAGTATGCCATAAAATAAGCATTAGATATGCGTTTATACAATCCAAAATTAATTTTCCCGAAAAAATGTTTATTTAATTTGTAATTACAGAAACTCAACTGTTGTGAAGATGTACTTTTCTCCGGTCAAATCAAACTTTCGTATTTATCAACTTTCAGCGGCGGATTGTTGAAAAGAAAATAGGACTAAAAATAGTACGGAAACAAATACAAACCATAAACAATTTTTTTAATTTTTTTAATTTAGAAATTATTACGTTATTGCCAAAAGATCAATGTGCCCCAGAGATCAAAAAGCCCCCATCTCCCCTAATAGTTGTTTTCAACGTCCCCGTGGTGTCCTGACGCGGGTAAGCAGGAGACCTGGAACCTCTCGGACTGGACTTTGGAGAACTTTGGCGACTACAGAAGTAAAGCACTTTCGCGATTTAAATTTGTCTCAGTATTCAGTTACTTGATTTACTTCTTTGAAACATCATTTTTAATTGCGATTAAAAAGTCACTAAATATTTTTTGGCTATTTTTCAACTCTTTAGACAAATATTTCCTGGTTAATTCTTACGGGTCATTTGATGTTGAATATTTTAAGCAAAACGTTTCACAGATGCAGACGCTTATTAGTTCAACATGAAAATCTCCAGATATTTTTGAAAACTAAGATTAATGTCGTTTGGCTGGTGAAGTTATGGGGAAAGTGCAGCAGGTCCAGAATAATAATAGTATATAATATTAACTATATACATAACAAGTAAATTAAAAACGAATTTTTAAAACCAATGCTCTTATATGTAATTAAAACACAAATTTTGCAATCAATTTTTTCTTATATTACTCTTTTATTTTATACTAGCAGTGCCCGTTGCGGCTTCGCTCGCATGAAATTAGAGAGTTTGAACCGTGCATCCATAGTAGAGATCAATTTTTTAGGTTTCGGCTCGGCCCGTCGACAACTTAGCCCAGCCCGTTTTAAAAACCCAAACTCCTTGCCCGGCACAGCCCGTCTGAATTAGGCCCGGCCCATTCTTACAGGCTTAGAAGTTCTATATACTTGATGAAAAACTTCGTCCCGTCCCACCTTGACTTCAGGTTTGGCCCGGCCCAACTGAAGACCCTAAAATCACTAAAATATCTATATACTTGGTGAAAAACCTCGGCCCGTTCCACTTTGATTTAAGGTTTGGCCTGACCCGTGTGAAGACTCTAAAATAACGGCTTGGCCCGGCCGGTGATAAACTGAACTTAGCTACTTTTAACCGGCACAAAACTTCAAAATACTAATTTTTACATTTGTAGCACTTACAGTTTTTGAGTAGCAGTTATTTTGAAATCAAATAACCCTTTTTTCCACCCCACATTTGATGTCCTGGAAACCAAATTTTTAAAAAAATGTTGAAACACTTATATCATAATTTTTTGAGTAAATACTAAATACTAATTTTGACATCTGTAGCATTCACAGTTTTTGAGTAGCAGTTACTTTAAAAACCAAAGAAACTTTTTTCCACCCCACATTTGAGGTCCTGAAAACCAAAATTTCAAAAAATGGTGAAACACATATATCCTTATTTTTAGAGTAGAAACTAAATACTAATTTTTACTTTTGTAGCATTAACAGTTTTTGAGTAGAAGCTACTTTAAAAACCAAATAACCCAATTTTCCAACCCACATTTGAGGTCCGGGAAACCAAATTTGTATAAAATGGTGAAACACGTATATCTTTATTTTTAGAAAAGAAACTAAATAATAATTTTTACATCTGTGGTATTTACTGTTTTTGAGTAGCAGTTACTATAAAAGACAATTAGCCTTATTTTCCACCCCACATTTGAAGTCCTGGAAACCAAATTTTCAAAAAATGCTAAAACACGTATTTCATTATTTTTGGAGTAGAAACTAAATACTAATTTTTACTCCTGTAGCATTAACAGTTTTTGAGTAGAAGCTACTTTAAAAACCAAATAACCCAATTTTCCAACCCACATTTGAGGTCCGGGAAACCGAATTTTCAAAAAATGGTGAAACATGTATCTTTTTATTTTTCAAAAAGAATCTATATACCAAATTTCAGAAAAAAATTTTAGAAAAATTTTTTAGAAAAAAGTTTGTTTTCCAGTTTTTTCCCCTCAGGAGCAAAATTTTCAAAAATCCTTTCTTAGCGGATGTTTACGCTATAAAAGTAATATAAGTTCCAAATTTCACGTTCCTAGGATGAGGCGTTTGAGCTCGGCGTTGATTATGAGTCAGTCATCTGTCAGTCAGGACATGTTCTTTTATATATATAGATTAAAGTCGAAATATCTTAATTATATCGAAATATCGAAATTAATTAAAATTAACTAAATTAATTGACTTATTGTAAAACTAATAATTGAATATTGCATTGTCTTCTATTTTGAGCATGTATGCAAAATTTGAAAAAAATCTATCATCAGGAAGTGACTCAAAAATTGATTGCAAGATTTGAAACAGACAGAGAAACAGACAGACAGAGAAACAGAGATGACGAGTTAATAAAAGCATTGGTAAAAATACATACATACATACATACATACATACATGATTATATATATATATATATAAATATATATATATATATATATATATATATATATATATATATATATATATATATATATATATATATATATATATATATATATATATATATATATATATATATATAATATATATATATATATATATATATATATATATATATATATATATATATATATATATATATATATATAGAGAGAGAGAGAGAGAGAGAGAGAGAGAGAGAGAGAGAGAGAGAGATGGTTAAAATTAACTGTATACAGCTAAGAAGTGTTGTTGAATGAACAGATGTTGGAGACCACTGCAAACAGCACATCTGTCCAGCCTGTTCACTTGTTTCATTCATAGTAGAACTGCTTAAAACAGGTATAACACGGGTACCCGAACCCGAGTTCGGTACTACCCGGTACTTTTCTGATACCCGAACTCGAACCCGAAAGTGTGAAAATTTGATACCCGAACCCGAAAATGTGAAGACTTGATACCCGAACCTGAACCCGAAAATGAGAAAACTTGATACCCGAACCCGAACCCGAAAATTTATAAGCCTAATACCCGAACTCGGAGTTGTGAACAAATAAATCTTTATAAAAGCTGTGTCTTAGAGATTAATAAATTACAAGTTTTGTTGACGTAACATATTATACTAATAGCGAGCGTAGAAGTTTTGTATTATCACCTTTGCGTAACAAATAACACAAATACGTCATTTTATTAGTGATTGTGTAAACTAAACCACTAATCCGTTTGATTATAAAGCGGACCGAGCCGCGAACGAACTAAAATAATTAAGCCTCCTTCGGTCGAAGAAATCGCGGATAGCCATGACTCTAAACTTTTTACTTCAGTTATATAACCTTATATTTATTCATTCATATACTCAAAGTTTTTCTGATATAACAAAGACTCTTTATTATAAAGATAATCTTGCATAATCCTAAACTTTAACTGGCAAAGTCTATAAATGATCTATGCGCCACAGTTATTTTATTGGCAAATGTGTAAGCTAGGACACTAATCCGCCTGATTACCCGACCGGACCGAGCCGCGAAAAAAAGTAATAAAACAATAATTTAAGAGGTAACGTATTATACTAATCGCAAGCCATGCAAGTTTTGTATTATCACCTTTGCGTAACAAATAAACACAAATAGGTCATTTTATTGGTGAGTGTGTAAGCTAGACCACTAATCTGCCTGATTATCTGGCCGGACCGAGCCACGAACGAACTAATATAATTAAGCCTCCTTCGGCCAAAGAAATCACATTATTTGGAAAGCTAAAAAAATAACTTGTTAGAGTTTATTCAATACGTGTAATGTCCAATGGATGAATTGATCGCTCTCGTTTGTATATGTATATACACTAGCCTAGTCATACTGTGCTACAACTACATCCGCATCAATTAGGTCTGGATACAAATTCGTCACATGAGCATGCAATTGATCTTTGTCAGCATCTGACTGCATAAGAGCACCAACTAACAGATACAACTCACTTGCATCATCCATGAAGCGAGATTTCAGTTCATTTAAACAATTTAATTTTTCAGGGGAGCACGTGCTCCATGTGCTCCCATGTGGCGACGCCATTGACACTAGGTAAATTTAAAATCAATCCAGGAATTTGAAATCATAAGCCAGTACCCGAACCCGAACCCGAACCCGGTTTTTGGAAAACTACAAACCCGAACTCGAAAACCTGAGTTTCACAAACCAGAACCCGAACCCGAAAACTCGAATTTTACAAACCCGAACCCGAAAACTCTAGTTTCACAAACCCGAACCCGAAAACTCCAAAAAGTACATCCGTGACATCCCTAATATATATATATATATATATATATATATATATATATATATATATATATATATATATATATATATATATATATATATATATATATATGTATATATAGAGATTTTTTTGTTAAAACGTCTAAGGGGTAAGTAACATACGTATATATAGAATATTCTATATATATATATATAGAACGTTACAACGTTAATATAACAATACGACGCGGTAGACGTACCTAGCCTGATTGCGTGCACCTGACAACAATTACCTAGCGCATAGTTGCGTAAATACCTGCGCTGCGGCCACTATCGCCATGTTTTCGTTTTGTTTACAATTATTTTCCGCTTCGGTTTTTACTAATCTTGTACGTTAGTTACCTACCTTTTATATCTTGCTTTCCACTTTCCATACGTTGTTTTTCTATTTCAGTTTTCATTAACGTTTATTCTTGTCGTTTTATAGTTTCATTCTATTTTCGCATTATAGTAAATACATTTTAACTTCTTAATTTAAAGGGCTCCGAAGATGCTTTTCTGCGAAACCGATCGGTCAGCCCTCGTTTTTAATAAATCTATTTAAAAAGCGGAGTTATCATGAATTCAAGAGATTTTGAAAGCTTGGTGAAAAAACGTATCAACGCAAAGTGGTCTATCATTTTTAACAGAGCATGCCTAAAAGAAAATATATATATATATATATATATATATATATATATATATATATATATATATATATATATATATATATATATATATATATATATATATATATATATATATATATATATATATATATATATATATATATATATATATATATATATATATATATATATATATATATATACGTATGTTACTTACCCCTTAGACGTTTCAACAAAAAAATCTAATTTGTATTACAACGTTTTTATTAAGTCACTTTCTTGTTTGTTTGTCTGTCCGCGGAAATTGATTATATTCTTTTTGTCTGTCCGCGAAAATAGATTATATAATAGAGTTCTCCACACTAACCGTAGCATGGACTTCTTACATTAAGTAGTCCACGACCGTAGACAGCGTTAAGAGGCTCGTTTGTGATGCTTCGACAAAATCTTGTGAGCTTGATCCTCTTCCTACTCAGCTAGTTAACAACTGAATTGATGACCTTGCCTCTTTTATAACCTTCTTATTCAATAAATTAGGTAGTAGATGAAGGTTATTTTCCTCTGTCTTTTTGCTCTGCCCAGATTACCCCAATTCTGAAAAAGCCAATCTAGAGGCTTCATCACCTCTCAATTATCGCCCAATATCTGGTCTTCCTTTTCTCTGAAGCTTCTTGAGAGATCAGTTTATGAACAATTGCAGGTCCATCGGTCCATGTCTCGGTCAATAATCTTCTTCCTGAGAACCAGTCGGCGTATCGAAAATTGCATTTCACTGAAACGGCCCTCCTAAAGGTGCCACTGATCAGACAATTGCTTGCCGCTGATCGGGGAATGGTTACGCTACTTGGTCTGTGAGATCTAAGGACAGCTTTTGACTGCGTAGATCACGACATTCTCAATCGTCGTCTGGACTTAATAACGTGGTACTCAAGTGGATTATACTTACCTTGTTGATCGTTCTCAGCGATTGAGGTATAACGGTCTGCTTTCTGATGTTGGCACCTCTGTTTTTTCTTCTCTACACTTCTGACGTCATTGATCTCCTCCTGCGGCAGGGATTCCAAGTTTCTTAAAGTTATAGTGCATCAAGTTATTCATTCAGATCCTAAAGGTCTGAGGTTTTGACGAATTTCACACTGTGATCTACCAGATGAAATATGGAGAGAGCCGTTGAAGGACAATGTGTGGATTTCTGCTGCTCTTAATAAGTCACAATTCCGTAAATTCAATCCTAAACATTTTATAATTGCATTCAAAAAATATCATCAATTCACAGGTGGTATTATACCACGTGCGTCAGACATCTTGAAAGTTCTTTCAAAGTTTCCCTTGACAACTACAAAAAGTTTTATCCAAGAAGTGAGTAAATCATACAAAGGACAACAGTTATTTAGCGAATTTTAAAACTTGGCTGAATTTAAAAAAATTTTTCGTAAATATTTGATTTCGTATTTGATTCCTGAATATTTATATTTCTGTGTATATAGTAATGCTATTTTATTATTAACCTGGTTAATTTTTCTTATTTTATATATTTTATTTTCACTTAGCTTGCAGCTTCATTTTGTTTAACTGTATCCTGAGGCTTTATTTTTACTAAATTTACATCTAGACCATCAATAGTTCTGATATTTGGCAGATATTTGAAAATTTCGAGTCTTTTTTACACAAAGTCACTGCAAAATATATTTGAAATAATATCTCAAAAAACATTTAGACCTCCATCGGTAGGTCCGGCAAAATAGTTGAAAATGACACTTTCATTTGTTTAAATGAGCTCAGATGATTTAACAGCAAGTTTTAACAGCAGTAATTATTTGTAATATGAATGAAAGCTAAAACAAAAATTAATATGTTTCCGGGTTTTTAAGGCCGCGGATTTAACAAATATCCCAACTGTTGACTGAGTTTTTGGACGTAGGGTTCTAACCGTAAATTATTGCTGACTAGCGGGGTTATCCGGCGTTGCCCGGGGTTTTCAGAGGTTTTTCTCTCGCTCCCGTATTCTTCCCCGTTTGCTCTCCCGCTCTCGATCGCTTTCCCGTTTCCGCTCGCTCTACAGTTCCCGGTCGCTTTCCCGTTCCCGCTCGCTTTTCTGCTCCCACTCCCACTTCCATCTATCTCTTAATAATTTGCAATAACACGCAATCGGTAAAATTATGCAAGACTGTCAAGCAAGTAATGCCTGTTACGCAATTGTTTCGAAAACTTATGGAATGATCATGTATAGGCACTTTTGACCCGGAAAGGTTTTTTGGCTCCCGGGGGATCGGAGGAGTCCAAACTTTTTTAACTTTTTTCCCCTGTATGAGAACTACCTCCTTGCCAAAGTTAAAATTTCATCAAGATCGCTTCAGCGGTTCAGATTTCTATAAAAGACAGACAAACTCACAAATATATATATAACTCCGCCTTGCTTTTGCAAGCCAGTCCCAAGCCTGGAGAAAGGAGGAGGGGAAAGTTAAAAAGATCAAATTAAGATCCACGACAGGATGTACTTAGGTGTTTCCAACATACAGCCATTTTAGTCTTAAAACACCTGGTGTAAAGGACTATAAACTATTACAATAAAAACAAATATATATATATATATATATATATATATATATATATATATATATATATATATATATATATGGCTGTTTAGAATTTTGCATCTGATATGCCTCTTTTGCCTTAAAAAAGAGGCATTGCGGAAGAAAAATTCTATTGAGTTTTCATCAGTGCATCAGAAGTAACATAATAATCGGTAAAAAAACTAACAACTAACAACTCTAAGAAAAAAAAGATTACAATGCAAATCCTCTCACCGATGGTCCAGAAAAAAGTACAGAAAAAATATTTTCATTTAATTCTCGGACCATTTCATAAACCAGCTGAAGCTACTGTTTAGGAAAGAGGACGATTTCCCATAATAAACGCAATCTTTCAAAGTTTTCCTTGCAGCCATGAAAAAAATATTTTGTTATCTGTGATAAGGAGAACTTTTTTCCGTACGATTGAAATAATCTTACTATTAAATACTGCAGCTAAAATCATTCTCAGCTTTGAAGTAACTGATAAAAAATGCCCTGTGTTGACGTTGCTCCAGAAAAAAAACAAAATACAGAAAAAGAAGAGAAAAAGAAAAAGTGAAAAAGTGTAAACAAGAAGTTTCATATCAATCTCCTTTGTTTGGTTTAACTGAATAAAAAACATTCAAAATATCTTACAACGGGCTGCATAGATCCAAGACGCCGCTGCCCGCTCGCACTCGTTTTCCTAATTCCCACTCGCTCTTCCGCTCTCACTCGTTCGCCTGCTTGCTTTACAACAGGGTTGTTAACAATAGCCAGAAATTGTATTGGCAATACCAATCCTAATAGGCACTTGAAAAAGTATTGACCATACCAATATCAATACTCAACTAAAGAGGTATTGCTGCCAATAGCAAATACCAAACACTAATACTTTAAAAAACCTTTTTCTAAAGTAATTCATTATAAGCACACGAATTTAAAATTATACAAAGCACAAAAATGAAAAACAAATAAAAATAAAGAAAAGTGCAAAATAAAAAGCAAAGTGACGAAATAACTTCAGAAAAATTGTTACCACCGATCGCTAAAAGTTGCTGATTGAAATATCACATCACAACATTTTGCTAAACAAACTGATCAAGAGTCGAAAGAACACCACTGATGTCTATATATAACTCAATCAGACTTAGCCCTGACGACTTACGCAGCTAATACATTATCAAATCGACAAGATAAGGGAGCGCAACGGTCATTTCATTTGTATGTACTTAATTATTGCAATTTTTTAACATGTTTTATGCGACACCCGAGCTATAATATAAAACCCTCTAACCAACGGCTAACGACCTAACATGCCGAACAGTTATTATCAGACTCGATAATTTAATATGAGCTTCAACCTATTATTAAATTTTATTACTTGAAAGGTTTAAAGATTTGTTTTTGCTTAAATTTTAAGTTTGCAAGGATGAAATGGGATGCTAAAATGGCGGCAGCGAGAAGCTAGAAAAATTATAATTCATTTAGTAGACTAATTGCAATCCAGTTATCTACAGAGAACAGTGAAGCCCAACCAAACGTGGAAAAACGTTAACAAAACAAATGTCAATATGTACAAAAATAAGTTGTCTAAGTTTGAATTTTTTGACAAATTTCAATTTTTTATATTAAAAAAATATTGGTATGGGGTATTGACTATTTTTGCTTTAAATGTATTGGTGATACCAAACCAATTCCTTTCAGTAAAAGTATTGACAATACCATTCCCAATAACAAAAAGTTATTGCCAATAGTATATTGGTATTTGGCCAATACCAATCTTAACATCCCTGCTTTACAACTCCTATTTTTCTTCCATCAAACTTTTTGCCCATACAATTAGACAATAATATATATATATATATATATATATATATATATATATATATATATATATATAAACCAGCTAAAAATTGTATTTTTTCAGATTTTTAAATGGGCATCTTTTAAAATTGTCTTAAATTAAATGAATTAAATTAGATAAATGTTTATTTGAGAAACCATAAAAAGTGACAAAACTAGTCTCATAACAAGTCATTACAAAGTTTTTTTTTACATAAGAGGTTTTAATAGACGATATGCGTAAAGACGCGTTTTCCTGGGCTTTTTCTTTATTGGTTCTTCTTTAGGCAATCCGTTTGACAATCCGTTTGACAATCCGTTTGACAATCCGTTTGACAATCCGTTTGACAATCCGTTTGGCAATTCTGAGTTAACGGGAAAAAAACAATTCCGGTTTTGATAAAAAATTTCCATAACTTTTTTGAATACAACTTCTTTCAATTGTGCAACAGTAAAATACTGTTTGTCAAACGAATAATCGTAAGAGCCGGTAACAGGATTCATGACTTCACTATCATCATACCAAACATTAACATAAGGATGCTGCAAAGCTTCAAACGCAGAAATTCTTTTATCAGGATCAATTTCTAGCATCTTTTGCAAAAGATTTCTAGCCATTCCGGAATTGAATTCTTCCGAGTTTTTGTAGCAAGATTGGAAGTCAGCGTCTGCAAAAAGCTCTTCAAACGGATGTCCGACATAAGTAGGCATCTTGCTGATCAAATTTATAATATCCGGTTTCAGACTTTTAAAAAATTCAGAAGAAGGCGTCCCAAGATACTTTGTAATTAGTTTCCAATGTTCAAAGTCATTACAGCATGGAAACATGACTCGCCCTTTAATAAGTTCAGCCATTATGCAGCCTATAGACCATATATCAGCCTTGTGAGTGTAACTATTTTTTATAATTATTTCAGGAGCCCTGTAGTATCGTGTTACATCATAAAAAATCATGAATTGTGATTCAGCCATTCGATCAAGCCCAAAATGAAATATTTTTAACGTACAGTCTTTTTTCACGCCTATATTTGAAGGTTTCAAATCTCTGTGAATAAATCCTGACTCATGGAGATGATTGATGCCGCAAAGCATTTGGTATATCAAAAAAGACAGCCTTTCGTGGTCAAAATACTCACGATAAACATTAGGCAGATCAGCATCCATCAGTTCCATGACAAGATAAACATCCTTAAACTCTTCTAGGGTTTTCTGCGGTGTGAATACGTTTAGAAGCCGTACGGTGTTTTTATGGTTAACCTTCTGCATTAGAACAAGTTCTCTATAAGTTCTTCTGGCGTCATTAATATTGTTAAAGGGACGTGAATGTTTCTTAATAGCAACCAATTGCTTAGTAACAATGTCGAAAGCAGAGCAAACAGTTCCTTGGGACCCTCTACCGATAAATGCCCTAATCTGGTATCTTTTCAAAATGGTGAACAATTCCCCATTGTCGACTCGAACCGTATGAAACTCGGGCTCTAACTCCAAGCTGGTCATCTTCTCTATAAAAGCGCAGTTTTAATCTTAATGAAAAATACAATAAACAGAATAACGTTCAGTAAGAAATGAAAAATTAGAAAAAATATGTATAATACTGCTAAGGGCAAGAAAACTCATAAATAAAAAAACAAAGAAACAAAATGGCTAGATAAATATTTTAAATTAGTTTATAAATTTTTTATTTGTGGAATAAATAATCGATTTTATTTTCTAAATAGCTCAGTTAAATTTAAACCGACGAGTTAAACCTAATGGATAACAGATTTAAACTAAAAAAGCTTAAAGTAGTGTAGTGTATAATCTCTTTTTGATTTTTTAATCCCTTATATTAACTACACCGCCGGTCTTGCTGGCTTGCTTGTAGGTTTGCAAACCCTAAAAGTAAACAATACACCAGCTCACAAACTTCCCGCCATTCAATCGAGCTGAAATTTAAAATATAGGCTTGCTTCTCATGACAATGCATTCTAATAAAGTTTGAAATTTTTTCTGATTTCTATTACGTTTTTATTAGGTTACTTTCTTGTCTGTTTGTTTTGTGTTGTTTAAACGAAAACACAAATACGATAATTGTTATAGCATTACTTAGTTTAATATAAGAAAAAGTGATTGTCACTGAACTAGTACACACGATAACCAACTGAGAACAAAAAGGGAAAAAACCCGGACAATCAACTTCCGCGTCGCATAGATAATAATACAAAGATCTTATGAATAGTTCAATACACAACATTCCTCCCCCCTAGTGTACATAATCCTTTAAATAGGAAGGAGGCTTGATGATTCTCCTTGGTTGGACATCTGGTTCTTTTGGTAGGTTCGCCTCATGTGGAACATCTGCGACTGCTGCTGCTGGAATATCATCTGGTTCTTTTGGTAGGGCTACCTCAGGTTGAACATCTGATGAATTGTCCTGGTGCTGTACAGTGCGCTTCCGGATAAGATCAACATGTCGTTTCATCTGCTTACCATCTGGAGTTTTTGCTGAGTACGAGACTGGTCCTGTTGGCTCCTCTATGGTTGCAGGAATCCATTCAGACCTTGGACCATAACTTCTGATGAAGACAGGATCATTGGGCTGAAATTGCCTTACCTTGTTAGTTATGATTTCTGCCATCTGCTTATCCTGTTGCAACTGTTTGTCTCTGCAGTGGTCGGGGTGCAAATGATCAAGACATGTTCTTAGTCTTCTGCTCATGAGTAATTCTGCTGGACTTGATCCTGTTGCCGTTGATGGAGTAATGTGCGAATTTAGCAAGAAAACTGACAATCGGTGATGCCAATTTCCTGTGATAATCTTTTTAAGACTGTTCTTTGTCGTCTGGACAGTCCTCTCAGCTTGGCCGTTGCTAGCAGCATGGTAAGGAGATACTAATATGGATTGTATCAAGTTTCTTTTGCAGAACTCCTGGAACTCATTGGACGTGAATTGTGGTCCGTTGTCGGACACAATGGAGTCTGGCAGTCCATGCGTGGCAAACACTCTTCGGAGAACTGTTAGTGTGCTTTCAGCTGTTGTTGTTTTCATGTGCGCAACATCAATCCATTTGGAGTAAGCGTCTACAATAATAAGAAAATTCTGGCCTTGGAAAGGTCCGGCAAAATCGATGTGGATTCTAGACCACGGTCGTCTAGGAATTTCCCATGGGTGGGTGGGAGCGTGCGGTGGTGCATGTTGATGTTTCTGGCAGGTTTCACATGTAGAAACAAAACTTTCAATATCTTTATCTATGCCAGGCCACCACACATAAGAACGTGCTAAACTTTTCATTCGTACGATGCCTGGGTGAGCGATGTGGAGTTCGTCCAGCACACGTTTACGTCCCTTTGCTGGTATTACCACCCTACTGCCCCAGAGTAAGCAGTGCTTGTGTATAGAAAGCTCATGCTGCTTTACTGAGTAAGGATGGAACTGTGCTTCTGGTTTCTGTGGCCATCCCCTTTCCACCCAAGTGAAGACTCTGGATAGCTCAGGATCACGTCGCGTGAGTTGTGCCACTTCTGAAGCTATCAAGAGTGGTGATGGGAGATCATCTAAAAAGTGGACATCTGCAGGATCTGAAACATAAGCCTTCGATGGAGAGCATGATAAACGGCTTAGTGCATCCGCATTTGAGATAATTTTTCCTGGCTTGTGGATTAAATTGAAATCGTAGGCACTAAGAAGAACTGACCATCTTATCATTCTCGGAGAAATAATATCTGGCGTGGGCTTGTTGTGAGTGAACAGTCCTAACAATGGTTTGTGGTCTGTTACGAGCAAAAATTTCCTTCCATACAAGAAATGATGAAATTTTTTAACTCCCGCTACTAGTGCAAGTGCTTCCTTGTCGATCTGAGCGTAGTTACGTTCGGCTGACGTAAGAGTTCTTGAAGCGAAAGCAATTGGTACTTCTTTCCCTTCATTTGATGTTTGGCTGAGGACTGCTCCAACACCAAAAGGAGATGCATCACAAGTCAACGTAGTGGGTAACTTGGGATCGAATGGATGAAGAACACTGTCAGAAGTCAGCAGTTTCTTCACTGATTGGAAACACTTGTTGTGGTGTTTTGTCCATTTCCATGTAGAACCCTTGTCTAGAAGTCGATGAAGAGGCTCAGCAACGTCGGCTTTTCCTTTCAAGAAACTATTGTAAAAATTGAGCAGTCCCAAGAAAGCTTGCAATTCTGTTTTATTTTCAGGAGTCTTAGCGTCTTGAATTGCGGCCAACTTTTCTTGTGATGGGTGTAGACCAGATGCGTCAATTCTGTATCCTAGAAAATCAATAGATTTTACACCGAATATGCATTTCTCTTTCTTTGCACGAAGACCAACATCTCTGAAACGTTGCAAAACATCTCGCAGTTTTCTGCTAAGTACTTCAAGAGATGGAGCGTAGATAAGGATGTCATCAAAATACGGAGTAACTCCTTCCATGTTGTCTAACAAGTCTTCCATAACCTGTTGAAAAATACCCGGTGCAACACTTATTCCGAACTGAAGTCTCTTTACCTTGAAGGCACCTCGATGCGTGATGATCGTCTGCGCTTCGGCTGATTCTTCAGTAACAGGAAGTTGAAGATAAGCTTGTGCCATATCTAATTTTGCAAAATAATTTCCTCCTACTAGCGTGGAAAGCAGGTGCTGCACAGAAGGAATCGGGTATGGGTACTCCGGTAGAGCTTGATTAACTGTGACCTTATAATCACCACACAGTCGTATATGGCCTGTTGATTTAATTATTGGCACCACAGGTGTTGACCATCTTGGATTGTTGATCGGCTCCAAAACCCCTTCTTTCGTGAGGCGATCAATTTCATCTTCTATTTTAGCACGGATAGCTAATGGAACATTTCGGGCTTTGAAACGACGTGGAGTTGCGTTTGGATCCACTGGTAGAGAAACAGGTGGTCCCTTGTACGTGCCTAAAGTCTCTGAAAACACATCGCTGAATTCATTGATCAACTGGGAAATTGATGTTTCTTGGAGCTGATTTATTCCTGATATTTCAAATCCTAAGCTGGGAAACCAATCATATCCAAGCAGACTTGCACGATGCTCTTTTGTGATGATGAGTTGCAACTTGGCTCTTCGCTGCTTGTATATTACGTCTACATCACAGTAGCCTTTCAGCGGAATTACTCGTGCTTGAAAATCTGTTAATGGTAAGTTTGTTACTTTCCTGATGAGTGGAGCAGAGTTCTTCCATAGCTGTTTGAAGGTTTGATGCGATATCACAGAGTATGATGATCCACTGTCAATTTCCATGGTGCAAGGCTGACCATCGAGATGAACTATGACCTTTAACTTCTGTTGTTTTGGTCGATTTAGATCATGAATGGAGAATTCAGAGTGTGAGTCTAATTGATGTGTAGCAACAGATTTTTTCTTGCTGAATTTTACGCTGTTGTCTGGTTTACTTCGGCATACTTTTGCAATATGTCCCTTTTTGTGACACATGTGACATTCTGCATTTTTAAACTTGCATTGTTCACGCTTGTGGCTACCCCCACAACCGATGCAAGAACTGCCCTTCTGTACTGTCGTTTCTTTCTGGTGATGTACCTTGTAGGTGGTCGGAGGAGCTGAAAACTGGGTCTGTAGTTCACGTACCTGAGCTGTAGCAGCTTCTCCCGCAAGTGCCTTTTTCACCGTCTCGTCAAATGTGAGCGTTGTCTCCGAGAGTAGTTGTCTTTGTATGCCTTCGATTGTGAGGCCACTCACCAGTTGATCTCGAAGTCGTTCGTTCAACGTGGTTCCAAATTCACAATCTTCGGACAGACGCTTCAGCTCGGTCAGATAGCTTGTCACTGACTCATCTTTCTGTTGGACACGACGCTGAAACAAGTGTCTTTTAAAAATGACTGACGTTTGTGGAACGAAATGCTGTCTCAGCATTTGGACGAGTTCTTCAAACGTTTTTGAAGTCAGCGGTTCTGGTGACACGAGTGATTTGACAATCTTGAAAGTAGCTGTTCCCATCGCAGCTAACAAAACGGCCCTTTTTCTTTGTTCATCGACAATATTATTGGCAATGCAATGATACTCCAACTGTTCAGCATAGATATCCCAATTCGTCGGATTTGAGACATCGAATGGTTGGAGATTGTTTGTAGCGGTCATCTTGATCACAATCGTTTGTTCTTGTGGATTAATACAAACTTGAGAAATTTTGAATTAATTTCTGATCAGTTCTCGCAGCTTGCACAATTATCGCCCTGGGTTGAAAGTTTCGATTTTCTGCAAAGTATCTTTTTCAATCCGAACCTCGTCGCCAATTTTGTGTTGTTTAAACGAAAACACAAATACGATAATTGTTATAGCATTACTTAGTTTAATATAAGAAAAAGTGATTGTCACTGAACTAGTACACACGATAACCAACTGAGAACAAAAAGGGAAAAAACCCGGACAATCAACTTCCGCGTCGCATAGATAATAATACAAAGATCTTATGAATAGTTCAATACACAACAGTTTGGTTGTTCGTTTATATAATACTAGCGGAAATACCCGGCGTTGCCCGGGTTTTTTAGAGGTTTTTCTAATGTTTGTCTCTTTCTCTCCCGTTTCCTTTCCCACTTGCTTTCCCACTCCTGCTCGCTTTCCCGTTTTCGGTCGTTTTCCCGCTCCCGGTCGCATTCCCGCTCCCGGTCGCATTCCCGCTCCCGGTCGCTGTCCAGTTCCCGCTCACGCTTGCTCTCCCCTTCCCGCTCACGCTTGCTTTTCGTTCCCGCTCGCTGTCCGTTCCGGGTCGTTTTTCCGTTTCTATAATAGACAAACTAACCCACAAACATTCATATATATATATATATAGTCTTAGCAAATCTATTTTACAACTCCGCCTTGTTTTTGCAAGCCAGTCCCAAGCCTGGAGAAAGGAGGAGGGGAAGGTTAAAAAGATCATATTATGATCCACAACAGGAAGTACTTAGGTGCTTCCAACATACAGCCATTACAGTCTTAAAACACCTGGTGTAAGGGACTATAAACTATTACAAAAAAAAAATCTATTTTACGTTTTATGGGCTAAAAGAAGTTATGAAAGACACAACCTTGAGAGTCAAGGGGAATTAAAAGAAAATGAGCGTGAACGGGAACGGGAGAGCAACCGTGACCGGGAATGGGAGAGCAAGCGTGACCGGGAACGGGAGAGCAAGCGTGAGCGGGAACGGGAAAGCGACCGGGAACGCGGAAAGCAACTGGAAGCGGGAGAGCAAGCTTGGAAGGAAACGCGAGCAAAAGAGAAAATCGATAACAAAACTTCTGAAAACCCTGAGCAACGCCGGGTAACCCCGCTAGTAATTTATAAAGGAAAGTGTAAGGCTAGGTAAAACCTGGTAAATATTTTAAAAATTAAAAACCTGGCGAATATTTTAAAAATTAAAAATCTTAAAAAAATCTTTCCAAGGATATTTATAAACAATTTGTGACGGATTTCAAAATTTTTGTCTCTATATTTGATTCCCCTTGACTCTCAAGGTTGTGTGAAAATTTCATTACGATCGGATGAATGGTGTAGCAATGCATAAAGGACATATATACATATATACATACAAACATTCATTTTTATATATATAGACAAAATTTTTTTCTCTACATTTGGTTCCCCTTGACTCTCAAGGTTGTGTGAAAATTTCATTACGATCGGATGAATGGTGTTGCAATGCATAAAGGACATATATACATATATACATACAAACATTCATTTTTATATATATAGACTAGCGGGGTAACCGGCGTTGCCCGGGGTTTTTAGAAGTTTTTCTAAAGCTTGTTTCTCTCGCCCCGTTTCCTTCCCGCTTGCTTTCCCGCTCCCGGTCGCTTTCTCATTCCTGCTTGTTCTCCAGTTCCCGGTCGCTTTCCCGCTTCGGTCGCTTTCCCGCTCCTTGTCGTTTTCCCGCTCCCGGTCGCTTTCCCGCTCCTCGTTTTCCCGCTCCCAGTCGCTTTCTCGCTCCCAGTCGCTTTCCCGCTCCCAGTCGCTTTCCCGCTCCCAGTCGCTTTCCCGCTCCCAGTCGCTTTCCCGCTCTCGTTCGCTTTCCCGTTCCCCGGTCGCTTTCCCGCTTTATATATATATATACTAGCGGACCCGGCGAACTTCGTTTCACCTCAAAGAGTGTATTTTTTAAGCAATAAAAAACAATAATAACAAATATCCTATATATAAGTTTAAAAGAAAACAAATATTAAAAAAAAAGTTAACTTTAATAGTTTATTAGAAAAACATTGGTTGAACTCGGGTCGATTCTCTTTAATCCATCACTTTATGATACACTATGTTTTTTGTTTTATTATCGGGCGAAAAAACAAATAAATCTGATGGTCTGCCGACACGTGAACACGCCACATACAATTGACCATGAGAAAAACATGCATTATCCAAGTTCAGACCACAAACACTCAAAGATTGGCCTTGTGATTTGTTAATCGTCATAGCAAATGCTAGGCGAATCGGAAATTGAATTCTTTTAAACTCAAAGGGCAAATCGGTTGGAATCATAGGAATCCTCGGAATGAGTATTTCCTCGCCTTTGAATTTTCCTTTGAGGATCGTCGCGTGAAGCACATTGACCATTAGTTTCTTTAAAACCAAACGCGTTCCATTGCATAGTTTTGGTTGATTTAGATTTCTAAGCATAATAACTACTGATCCAACCTTCAGTTGTAAATTGTGCGGTGGTAAGCCAGGCACATCCAAGGAGTTCAAAAATTCAGTTGGATAGTTAGTGGCTTCATCTTCATTTGTTACACAGTCAATAGATTTGAATGAATGCAGAGTACCAAAAATTTGATTCTGAATTAGAATATTTAAGTCATCCACATCTTTATTCTTAGCCGCCAAAATTGCTCTCTCACTCAACCATTTGTTCTTTTTATGATTAGCAATGATGTCTGGGAACACTTTATTGATAAACTCGTCTTTCGATGAAACAAAAGTGCAAAAATTGGGAGGAAAAGAAATCAATCCGGTCGATTTGTCGACAGGAACACGGCCATTACCGATGTTGAGCAATTGCATGGAGAAATCTTCAGCAGATAGATCGTTCAGCAATGCAACTCTCATGTTAGAAGACAGCTGAAGTTTCATCACATAGCGCCACAGATATGATGATTTGAGGGAAGCATTAATTTCATCGGCAGCAGTCGATCTTGGAATGACTAGCAGTGTTTGGCGGAAATCGCCAGACAATAAAATCATTGCACCTCTAAAATGTCGCGAGTCATTGCGCAGATCTTTCAGTGTTCTATCAAGTGCTTCCAATGCGCGTTTGTGCGCCATTGTGCACTCGTCCCAGATGATGATTTTAGATGCTACTAAAACTTTTGCCATTGCAGAGTGTTTTGCAATGTTGCATGTTGGTTGTTCAGTAGTTTGAAGATTTAAGGGCAATTTTAATGCTGAATGAGCCGTACGGCATCCTTCTAACAATGTGGCTGCTATTCCAGAAGAAGCAACTGCTACCGCGATGTCTGATCTCGCACGAACAGTGGCCAATATCAAAGACATGAGAAACGTCTTTCCAGTTCCACCTGGGGCATCAAGAAAAAATAAGCCACCATTTCCATTATCGATTGCCTTCATTAATGTATCATACACTTTTTTTTGTTGAGGGTTTAAAAGGGGTACATTCGATTGAACTAATTGATCTAATTCATGTCGATTATAGCCACGTTCACGTTCTAATTCTCGATTAAAAGCATCATTCATTCTACGATCTGGCGCTGGCATTCCTAACTTGACTAACAAACTACCACACATCAGGTAACACATGTCTTCAATCAAGAGCAAAGCCTGGTTATGCATCTCTTCATTCACTTCAAGGTCGGGATTAGTTGAACTGACCCGTATTTGATGTAAAATGTCTTCTGACATGCTATTTTTGTATTTGTTCCACAGTTCACGTGGATTTGATGGAAAGCAGGTGGAAATTATAATAGCAAATAATGTGCGTATCTGAATTGGAGATGCTGAAATAATTGCTTCAGACATTGTCGTGTCCCAATGATTATCGTTTTCAAGCAACTTGAGCTCTTGACATGCAGCACGATATGTTGGGCACACTATACCATTGATAGTTCGTAGTGATACAAAAGATGTTGGGCCACAAACATTGACCAACAACAACCTCAAATAGAAGCATTCATCGTTTTTTGGGTGAACTGTATAAATACGACCAAGAGCATCAGTAGAATACACACCCGGATGTCCAGGAACCGCACTGCCTTGCTTCCGACGTTGAAATTTCTTTGATGAAGCGTTCCAAGTTTAATAACGTGGCATCTCCGAGTAACAACAGTGGAATGACGTTCGTGAATAGAGAATGAGAATATACGCCAAATTGCCTCATTGCAGTTCACATATATGATAGCGTCTAATCTTGTCGTTATCTGAGTTTTGAATGCCAAAAACTGCCATATCGCTGCCTTTCGTTACATATTTGCAGATGTACTTAATTGACTTTACAGAATTGCAATACTCAACATTGCAATGTGTCTTGAATGTTTTGGAAAGAAGTGGCGAATATGGAACAATCCAACTGTTGTCAACCACGAAATCGTTTCCTTTCAAAGAAAGCTTTGTGACAGTTCGACCGTTATCATCGGGTGATCGACGTCGATATAATGGATAGCCATCAGTGCCAGTGATGGTCTCTGTCGTAAATTTTCGTGGATAACGTTTGGAACACTTGCCGTCGACCATGCACGGTGATTGGGGGTTGATGGCGCCACACGGTCCATGAATCATATTCATAACTACAACATCATGTAGGTCTGGATCGATTTCGGGATCAACAATCTCGGCATTTATGATATCATCTATTTGGTCAGGTCTAATTTTTTCAACTAACCAAATGAGAATGTGTGCATGAGGTAAGCCTCGTTTTTGCCATTCGATTAAATACATCCAGCATCGAGTATCACCAAAAACGTGTTGCTTTACAATGTAGTTCATCAGCGACCGAATTGTTTGTTTGAAGACACGTGCGGTGATGTCGTGCCGATCACTTGATGTTTGTCCGGGAAGCAGCATTTGAACAATTTCAATCCACTTTGGATTACAGGTAAAGGTAATGAATAGATCTGGCCGACCGTAATGACGAACATATGTCATTGCATCCTGCGCATATTCATGCATATGACGCGGACTACCTATGTAAGTAGCCGGTAGAATAGTTAATCGACCAATGTTAGCTGCATCTCCTTCGGTGCTGATTGCGTCGCGTAAATGGATATACTCCTCTGAACGCAGTTTGGCTTGATTCAGTCGAATGAAAGTTAGGCGTTCCGTTTCAATTTTGACATACATGTCGACGCAATATTGTTGAAACAACTGACGAAATCGAAGCAAATGGTTGGCAGCGTTTTGACGAATCATCATACGATATGCATAAAAATTCATCGAGCTAACTTTCTTGCTAGTTTGGCCACCTGAATAAAAAATATTAAAATTAGTATTCCGAAGTTTGAGCCCATTTATAATCAACTGAGTGATTGAAAATAAAAAAAAAACAAACGGTGTAAAAATTATATCATGTTGAAATATAAATTGATATTGATACTCACTATTCAATGGATTTATCATCTTGATATTGAAGTGATATCCATTAGATTAGATTAGATCTTCTGGGTCGCGGCATTTTTTTGCTATTAATAATGTTTTTGTTAAAAGTAATAAAACTTTAAAACTCGCAAATTAATTCCAACGAACGAAAATATAATATTGACGGAACTGCATTGACACTTTGTTAATGCCAAATGGAAAACGGAAAATATTTTTATGGCCCATAAACAATTATTTTATTTTATATTTTAATTGAAAAAGATATTTACTTAATTTTTTTCTGTGAGATTTTCAATTGTAAACAATGAAATAGTCAGAAAATTTAATAACATGCGCTCTACCCCATTTGCGCATAAATGTCATGTCGCGGAAAATTAAACATCTGTATATCTCGGTAACTCAAACTCCAAATTGTAAATTTATTTTGTCCGTAAGACCAAATAGAGGGTGCTCTACAACTTTGCCATTTGAAGTTTTTTTCTAGGACGCACTGTTAAGGCTGTATAGCTACCGGGGTACATACTGCGGTCCCCATGGGCCACTCCATGATTCAATGTCAAATTTTTTTAGTTATTCTGTTAAAAGGAGCTGAGAGAAATCCAATAAATTAAAAATCTCTAAAATCGGTTCAGCCGTTCTTGAGTTATAAGTGACGTAACACAAACCCCGACTTCCTTTTATATATATATATATATATATATATATATATATATATATATATATATATATATATATATATATATATATATATATATATATATATATATATACATATATATATATATATATATATATACATATATATACATATATATATATATATATATATATATATATATATATATACATACATATATATATATATATATATATATATATATATATATATATATATATATATATATATATATATATATCATCAATTCACATGTGGTATACCACGTCCGTCAGACATCTTGAAAGTTTTTTCAAAGTTTGCCTTGACAACTACAAAAAGTTTTATCCAAGAAGTGAGTAAATCATACGAAGGACAACAGTTATTTAGCGAATTTTAAAACTTGACTGAATTTAAACAGTTTTTTCGTAAATATTTGCTTTCGTATTTGATTCCTGAATATTTATATTTCTGTGTATATAGTAATGTTATTTTATTATTAACCTGGTTAATTTTTCTTATTTTATATATTTTATTTTCACTTAGCCTGCAGCTTCATTTTGTTTAACTGTATCCTGAGGCTTTATTTTTACTAAATTTACATCTAGACCATCAATAGTTCTGATATTTGGCAGATATTTGAAAGTTTTGAGTCTTTTTTACACAAAGTCACTGCAAAATTTATTTGAAATAATATCTCAAAAAAAAAAACATTTAGACATCCATTGGTAGATCCGGCAAAATAGTTGAAAATGACACTTTCATTTGTTTAAATGAGCTCAGATGATTTAACAGCAAGTTTTAACAGCAGTAATTATTTGTAATATGAATGAAAGCTAAAACAAAAATTAATATGTTTCCGGGTTTTTAAGGCCGCGGATTTAACAAATATCCCAACTGTTGACTGAGTTTTTGGACGTAGGGTTCTAACCGTAAATTATTGCTGACTAGCGGGGTTATCCGGCGTTGCCCGGGGTTTTCAGAGGTTTTTCTCTCGCTCCCGTATTCTTCCCCGTTTGCTCTCCCGCTCTCGATCGCTTTCCCGTTTCCGCTCGCTCTACAGTTCCCGGTCGCTTTCCCGTTCCCGCTCGCTTTTCTGCTCCCACTCCCACTTCCATCTATCTCTTAATAATTTGCAATAACACGCAATCGGTAAAATTATGCAAGACTGTCAAGCAAGTAATGCTTGTTACGCAATTGTTTCTAAAACTTATGGAATGATCATGTATAGGCACTTTTGACCCGGAAAGGTTTTTTGGCTCCCGGGGGATCGGAGAAGGAGTCCAAACTTTTTTAACTTTTTTTCCCTGTATGAGAACTACCTCCTTGCCAAAGTTCAAATTTCATCAAGATCGCTTCAGCGGTACAGATTTCTATAAAAGACAGACAAACTCACAAATATATATATTAGAATTTTGCATCTGATATGCCTCTTTTGCCTTAAAAAAGAGGCATTGCGGAAGAAAAATTCTATTGAGTTTTCATCAGTGCATCAGAAGTAACATAATAATCGGTAAAAACTAACAACTAACAACTCTAAGAAAAAAAAGATTACAATGCAAATCCTCTCACCGATGGTCCAGAAAAAAGTACAAAAAAAAATATTTTCATTTAATTCTCGGACCATTTCATAAACGAGCTGAAGCTACGGTTTAGGAAGGCGGACGATTTCCCATAATAAACGCAATCTCTCAAAGTTTTCCTTGCAGCCATGAAAAAAATATTTTGTTATCTGTCATAAGGAGAACTTTTTTCCGTACGATTGAAATAATCTTACTATTAAATACTGCAGCTAAAATCATTCTCAGCTTTGAAGTAACTGATAAAAAAATGCCCTGTGTTGACGTTGCTCTAGAAAAAAAAACAAAATACAGAAAAAAGAAGAGAAAAAGAAAAAGTGAAAAAGAGTAAACAAGAAGTTTCATATCAATCCCCTTTGTTTGGTTTTACTGAATAAAAAACATTCAAAAAATCTTACAACGGGCTGCATAACGACAGTAATCAAATTTTAAAAAACTAAAAAAAATTTCGGGTCCCTCTTGAGAAATTCTTGGATCCGCCGCTGCCCGATCGCACTCGTTTTCCTAATTCCCACTCGCTCTTCCGCTCTCACTCGTTCGCCTGCTTGCTTTACAACTTTTCTTCCTCCAAACTTTTTGCCCATACACCTGGACAATAATATATATATATATATATATATATATATATATATATATATATATATATATATATATATATATATAAACCAGCTAAAAATTGTATTTTTTCAGATTTTCAAATGGGCATCTGTTAAAATTGTCTTAAATTGAATTAATTATATTAGATAAATGTTTATTTGAGAAACCATAAAAAGTGACAAAACTAGTCTCACAACAAGTCATTAAAAAGTTTTTTTAGACATAAGAGGTTATAATAGACGATATTCGTTAAGACGCCTTTTCCTGGGCTTTTTCTTTATTGGTTCTTCTTTAGGCAATCCGTTTGACAATCCGTTTGACAATCCGTTTGACAATCCGTTTGACAATCCGTTTGACAATCCGTTTGACAATCCGTTTGACAATCCGTTTGACAATCCGTTTGACAATCGTTTAACAATCCGTTTGGCAATTCTGAGTTAACGGGAAAAAAACAATTCTGGTTTTGATAAAAAATTGCCATAACTTTTTTGAATACAACTTCTTTCAATTGTGCAACAGTAAAATACTTGTTGTCAAACGAATAATCGTAAGAGCCGGTAACAGGATTCATGACTTCACTATCATCATACCAAACATTAACATAAGGATGCTGCAAAGCTTCAAACGCAGAAATTCTTTTATCAGGATCAATATCTAGCATCTTTTGCAAAAGATTTCTAGCCATTCCGGAATTGAATTTTTCCGAGTTTTTGTAGCAAGATTGGAAGTCAGCGTCTGCAAAAAGCTCTTCAAACGGATGTCCGACATGAGTAGGCATCTTGCTGATCAAATTTATAACATTCGGTTTCAGACTTTTAAAAAATTCAGAAGAAGGCATCCCAAGATACTTTGTAATTAGTTTCCAATGTTCAAAGTCATTACAGCATGGAAACATGACTCGCCCTTTAATAAGTTCAGCCATTATTCAGCCTATAGACCATATATCAGCCTTGTGAGTGTAACTATTTTTTATAATTATTTCAGGAGCCCTGTAGTATCGTGTTACAACTTTATTAGTCATGAATTGTGATTCAGCCATTCGATCAAGCCCAAAATCAAATATTTTTAACGTACAGTCTTTTTTCACGCCTATATTTGAAGGTTTCAAATCTCTGTGAATAAATCCTGACGCATGGAGATGATTGATGCCGCAAAGCATTTGGTATATCAAAAAAGACAGCCTTTCGTGGTCAAAATACTCAAGATGAACATTAGTCAGATCAGCATTCATCAGTTCCATGACAAGATAAACATCCTTAAACTCTTCTAGGGTTTTCTGCGGTGTGAATACGTTTAGAAGCCGTACGGTGTTTTTATGGTTAACCTTCTGCATTAGAACAAGTTCTCTATAAGTTCTTCTGGCGTCATTAATATTGTTAAAGGGACGTGAATGTTTCTTAATAGCAACCAATTGCTGAGTAACAAAGTCGAAAGCAGAGCAAACAGTTCCTTGGGACCCTCTACCAATAAATGCCCTAATCTGGTATCTTTTCAAAATGGTGAACAATTCCCCATTGACTCGAACCGTATGAAACTCGGGCTCTAACTCCAAGCTGGTCATCTTCTCTATAAAAGCGCAGTTTTAATCTTAATGAAAAATACAATAAACAGAATAACGTTCAGTAAGAAATAAAAAATTAGAAAAAATATGTATAATACTGCTAAGGGCAAGAAAACTCATAAATAAAAAAACAAAGAAACAAAATGGCTAGATAAATATTTTAAATTAGTTTATAAATTTTTTATTCGTGGAATAAATAATCGATTTTATTTTCTAAATAGCTCAGTTAAATTTAAACCGACGAGTTAAACCTAATGGATAACAGATTTAAACTAAAAAAGCTTAAAGTAGTGTAGTGTATAATCTCTTTAAGTTTTTTTTTTTTTTTTTTTTTTTTTTTTTATAATAGTTTATAGTCCTTTACACCAGGTGTTTTAAGACTGTATCTCTTTATGATTTTTTAATCCCTTATATTAACTACATCGCCGGTCTTGCTGGCTTGCTTGTAGGTTTGCAAACCCTAAAAGTAAACAATACACCAGCTCACAAACTTCCCGCCATTCAATCGAGCTGAAATTTAAAATATAGGCTTGCTTCTCTTGACAATGCATTCTAATAAAGTTTGAAATTTTTTCTGATTTCTATTACGTTTTTATTAGGTTACTTTCTTGTCTGTTTGGTTGTTCGTTTATATAATACTAGCGGAAATACCCGGCGTTGCCCGGGTTTTTTAGAGGTTTTTCTAATGTTTGTCTCTTTCTCTCCCGTTTCCTTTCCCACTTGCTTTCCCACTCCTGCTCGCCTTCCCGTTTTCGGTCGTTTTCCCACTCCCGGTCGCTTTCCTGCTCCCGGTCGTTTTCCCGCTCCCGGTCGCATTCCCGCTCCCGGTCGCTGTCCAGTTCCCGCTCACGCTTGCTCTCCCGTTCCCGCTCACGCTTGCTTTTCCGTTCCCGCTCGCTGTCCGTTCCGGGTCGCTTTTCCGTTTCTATAATAGACAAACTAACCCACAAACATTCATATATATATATAGTCTTAGCAAATCTATTTTACAACTCCGCCTTGTAATTGTTTTTGCAAGCCAGTCCCAAGCCTGGAGAAAGGAGGAGGGGAAGGTTAAAAAGATCATATTATGATCCACGACAGGAAGTACTTAGGTGCTTCCAACATACAGCCATTACAGTCTTAAAACACCTGGTGAAAGGGACTATAAACTATTACAACAAAAAAAAATCTATTTTACGTTTTATGGGCTAAAAGAAGTTATGAAAGACACAACCTTGAGAGTCAAGGGGAAATAAAAGAAAATGAGCGTGAACGGGAACGGGAGAGCAACCGTGACCGGGAATGTGAGAGCAAGCGTGACCGGGAACGGGAGAGCAAGCGTGAGCGGGAACGGGAAAGCGACCGGGAACGCGGAAAGCGACTGGAAGCGGGAGAGCAAGCTTGGAAGGAAACGCGAGCAAGAGAGAAAATCGATAACAAAACTTCTGAAAACCCTGACCAACGCCGGGTAACCCCGCTAGTAATTTATAAAGGAAAGTGTAAGGCTAGGTAAAACCTGGTGAATATTTTAAAAATTAAAACCTGGCGAATATTTTAAAAATTAAAAATCTTAGAAAAATCTTTCCAAGGATATTTATAAACAATTTGTGACGGATTTCAAAATTTTTTTCTCTATATTTGATTCCCCTTGACTCTCAAGGTTGTGTGAAAATTTCATTACGATCGGATGAATGGTGTAGCAATGCATAAAGGACATATATACATCTATATATATAAAAATGAATGTTTGTATATATGTATATATGTTAATGGAAAAGCGACCGGGAACGCGACGAAAACGGGAAAGTGGAGAAGGAAACGGGAGCGAGAGGGACAAACATTAGAAAAACCTCTAAAAACCCCGGGCAATGCCGGGTAACCCCGCTAGTATATACATACAAACATTCATTTTTATATATATAGACTAGCGGAGTAACCGGCGTTGCCCGGGGTTTTTAGAAGTTTTTCTAAAGCTTGTTTCTCTCGCCCCCTTTCCTTCCCGCTTGCTTTCCCGCTACCGGTCGCTTTCTCATTCCTGCTTGTTCTCCAGTTCCCGGTCGCTTTCCCGCTTCGGTCGCTTTCCCGCTCCCGGTCGCTTTCCCGCTCCTTGTCGTTTTCCCGTTCCCGGTCGCTTTCCCGCTCCTTCTCGTTTTCCCGCTCCCAGTCACTTTCCCGCTCTCGTTCGCTTTCCCGTTCCCCGGTCGCTTTCCCGCTTTATATATATATTTATATATATATATATATATATATATATATAATGTAAGATGGCATAAGATTTTCTTTAAGACAAGCTCGATTAAAAATAAGTCTCCATTTAGCCGCTATGAGTTTTATAGATACTTTCTCAATATTTCGGAACAACGTTTTTTGTTTACTGCAACACGTATTAAGAAAAGTATTAACATTTAAACTTTCTTTATTTCAGACTTACGGGCCGTTTCGGCTTTCGCCATCTTCAGAGTCTGTAAATACGATCGCGTAAAAGGAGGCAAAAGATAAGAAAACATGTAATAACTAAATATACAAATAAACTAATATCCTCAAGAAATTATCTCAATAGAAGGATATTAATAAAAATAATCAAATTTAGACAATGTAATTAAATTAACGTACATAAAATAAACTGGAGTTATGAGGATAAAATAAGTATAATTAAAAACGTTTAATTAAAGGATAAAATAATAGTAGCAGTAATAATAATAATAAAAGCAAGTATTATGATGATAAATGATTAAATTAAGTCGAAATTACATAAGATATTTAAATAAATAAAATCAAGAATATCTCCGCTTTCGTCGAACAGTGATGTTCTCGTTTGAAAGTAAATGGAGGAAGGAACTGGATGAGTTCGAACAATTGTCATCAATCGGACATTCTTCTTCGACACAGGTGAGCGCGGTATCATCAGGACTAACAGGTTGATCCAAGTCATCAACAACGGTCGTGTAAGAACATATATATATATATATATATATATATATATATATATATATATATATATATATATATATATATATATATATATATATATATATATATATATATATATATATATATATATATATATATATATATATATATATATATATATATATATATATATATATATATATATATATATATATATATATATATATATATATATATATATATATATATATATATATATATCATCAATTCACAGGTGGTATACCACGTCCGTCAGACATCTTGAAAGTTTTTTCAAAGTTTGCCTTGACAACTACAAAAAGTTTTATCCAAGAAGTGAGTAAATCATACAAAGGACAACAGCTATTTAGCGAATTTTAAAACTTGGCTGAATTTAAAAAAATTTTCGTAAATATTTGATTTCGTATTTGATTCCTGAATATTTATATTTCTGTGTATATAGTAATGTTATTTTATTATTAACCTGGTTAATTTTTCTTATTTTATATATTTTATTTTCACTTAGCCTGCAGCTTCATTTTGTTTAACTGTATCCTGAGGCTTCATTTTTACTAAATTTACATCTAGAGCATCAATAGTTCTGATATTTGGCAGATATTTGAAAGTTTCGAGTCTTTTTTACACAAAGTCACTGCAAAATTTATTTGAAATAATATCTCCAAAAAAAACATTTAGACATCCATTGGTAGATCCGGCAAATAGTTGAAAATGACACTTTCATTTGTTTAAATGAGCTCAGATGATTTAACAGCAAGTTTTAACAGCAGTAATTATTTGTAATATGAATGAAAGCTAAAACAAAAATTAATATGATTCCGGGTTTTTAAGGCCGCGGATTTAACAAATATCCCAACTGTTGACTGAGTTTTTGGACGTAGGGTTCTAACCGTAAAATATTGCTGACTAGCGGGGTTATCCGGCGTTGCCCGGGGTTTTCAGAGGTTTTTCTCTCGCTCCCGTTTCTTCCCCGTTTGCTCTCCCGCTCTCGATCGCTTTCCCGTTTCCGCTCGCTCTACAGTTCCCGGTCGCTTTCCCGTTCCCGCTCGCTTTTCTGCTCCCACTCCCACTTCCATCTATCTCTTAATAATTTGCAATAACACGCAATCGGTAAAATTATGCAAGACTGTCAAGCAAGTAATGCTTGTTACGCAATTGTTTCTAAAACTTATGGAATGATCATGTATAGGCACTTTTGACCCGGAAAGGTTTTTTGGCTCCCGGGGGATTGGAGTAGGGAGTCCAAACTTTTTTAACTTTTTTCCCCTGTATGAGAACTACCTCCTTGCCAAAGTTCAAATTTCATCAAGATCGCTTCAGCGGTTCAGATTTCTATAAAAGACAGACAAACTCACAAATATATATATATATATCTATATATATAAAAGGAAGTCGGGTTTGTGTTACGACAGTTATAACTCAAGAACGGCTGAACCGATTTTAGAGATTCTTGATTTATTGGATTTCTCTCAGCTCCTATTAACAGAATAACTAAAAAATTGACATTGAACCATGGAGTGGCCCATGGGGACCGCAGTATGTACTCCGGTAGCTATACAGCCTTAACAGTGCGTCCTAGAAAAAAACTTCAAATGGCAAAGTTGTAGAGCACCCTCTATTTGGTCTTACGGAAAAATAAATTTTCGTTTGTTGGAATTAATTTGCGAGTTTTAAAGTTTTATTACTTTTAACAAAAACATTATTAATAACAATGCCGCGACCCAGAAGATCTAATCTTTTCCAAAATAGCCGTCAGGCAATTAGGCATCGGAACAATGTTAACCAATCCACCGCGGAAGAACTGGAATTAGCGCGAGAAAGGCGCCGCGTTAGTATGGCCCGACTTCATGCTTCTCGAAGACAAGATTTACTCCCCAAAACTGCTTATGTCAGTGATCAACAAACAGTTAATTTTCGACACACAATTGCAAATTTGAATCGAGCAGCATTTCTCTATGATTGCACAATTAATTGATTACGGCTCTCATCCTTCCGTGTGCATTGGTCCATTGGACACTGTTTGCGAACATTGTGCCGCATTGAAGTTTTCTGGAGAAACGCCTGGATTGTGCTGCCTTAATGGTAAAGTGAAGTTGCCATTATTGACACCACCGCCAGAGCCACTGCATTCATTGCTTCGTGGCGATACACCAGAATCACGTCATTTTCTAGCAAACACTCAAAAATACAATAAGTGTTTTCAAATGACTTCATTCGGAGCAGACATTGTTGAAGAATACGGATTTAATCCCACTTTCAAGGTTATTTATGTTGAATAAAGTAAACGTTCATTTTCTTTAAAAATTTTAATTAAATTTAGCTTCAATAATACTTCGGAAAAGTTTTGTTATATTTTTGTAAATCATTTAATGAAATTTCTAATCAATTACAAACCAGTAATACTTACTTTGTTTTCAAATTTACAGATTCAAGGCCAGATTCACCATCGAATTGGATCATTGTTACCTCTTCGAAGATGACGTCATAAATTTGTACAAATATACTTCATGGGCAATGTGGAGGAACAACTTGATCGGCGTCAAGAGATCAACACAGCAGTGAAAAGAGCAACTCTTCATGATCTTCAGCATCTACTTCATGAACATCATGCATTGGTCAGGCTGTTCATGACTGCGTTAGAGCGCATGCCAAATGATGACTACAAAGTCGTGATCAGAGCAGATAAACGACCAACTGGAACACACGAACGCACATTTAACGCTCCAACAATAGATGAAGTAGCAATACTGATCGTTGGTGAAAACTTGGAAAGACGTGATATTGCGCTTGCACGTCGTGATACTGGGCAAATACAACAAATATGTGAAACGCACCGTTCTTATGACACTTTGCAATATCCACTAATGTTTTGGCAAGGAGAGGATGGATATCACTTCAATATCAAGATGATAAATCCATTGAATAGTGAGTATCAATATCAATTTATATTTCAACATGATATAATTTTTACACCGTTTGTTTTTTTTTAATTTTCAATCACTCAGTTGATTATAAATGGGCTCAAACTTTGGAATACTAATTTTAATATTTTTATTTCAGGTGGCGAAATTAGCAAGAAAGTTAGCTCGATGAATTTTTATGCATATCGTATGATGATTCGTCAAAACGCTGACAACCATTTGCTTCGATTTCGTCAGTTGTTTCAACAATATTGCGTCGACATGTATGTCAAAATTGAAACGGAACGCCTAACTTTCATTCGACTGAATCAAGCCAAACTGCGTTCAGAGGAGTATATCCATTTACGCGACGCAATCAGCACCGAAGGAGATGCAGCTAACATTGGTCTTTTAAACTTATATATAAGATATTTGTTATTATTGTTCTTTATTGCTTAAAAATACACTCTTTAAGGTGAAACGAAGTTCGCCGGGTCCGCTAGTATATATATATATATATAGCAAATTTTGGCAATAAATTTTCTATTATACATGCTCGAAGAAACACAGCTCTAAACTTAAAAGAAACAACTTTTTTCATAACACGTTCCACTTTTCTAAACTGTGGAACAAGACGAGCCTCAAACAAACTATTGAAATTCATAGTTAGAAATTATTTTTATTACATACTAGCAGTGCCCGTAGCGGCTTCGCTCGCATGAAATTAGAGAGTTTGAACCGTGCATCCATAGTAGAGATCATTTTTTTAGGTCTCGGCTCGACCCGTCGACAAATTAGCCCAGCCCGTTTTAAAAACCCAAACTCCTGGCCCGGCACAGCCCGTCTGAATTAGGCCCGGCCCATTTTTACAGGCCTAGAAGTTCTATATACTTGATGAAAAACTTCGGCCCGTCCCACCTTGACCTCAGGTTTGGCCCGGCCAAACTGAAGACCCTAAAATCACTAAAATATCTATATACTTGGTGAAAAACCTCGGCCCGTCCCACTTTGATTTAAGGTTTGGCCTGGCCCGTGTGAAGACTCTAAAATAACGGCTTGGCCCGGCCGATGATAAACTGGACTTAGCTACTTTTAACCGGCACAAAACTTCAAAATACTAATTTTTACATTTGTAGCACCTACAGTTTGTGAGTAGCAGTTATTTTGAAATCAAATAACCCTTATTTCCACCCCACATTTGAGGTCCTGGAAACCAAATTTTCAAAAAATGCTAAAACACGTATTTCATTATTTTTGGAGTAGAAACTAAATACTAATTTTTACTTCTGTAGCATTAACAGTTTTTGAGTAGCAGCTACTTTAAAAACAAAATAACCCAAAAAATGATGAAACACGTATATCTTTTTTTTTTTTGAGTAGATACTAAGTATTAATTTTTACATCTGTGGCAATTACAGTTGTTGAGTAGCAACAACTGTAATTGCCAAATACTTTAAAAATACTTTAAATGCTTTAAAAACCAAATAACCCTATTTTCCACCCCACAAATTCAAAAAATTGTGAAACCCGTATATCATTATTTTTAGAGTAGAAACTAAATACTAATCTTTACTTTTGTAGCATTAACAGTTTTTGAGTAGAAGCTACTTTAAAAACCAAATAAATAACCCAATTTTCCAACCCACATTTGAGGTCCGGGAAACCAAATTTGTAAAAAATGGTGAAACACGTATATCTTTATTTTTAGAAAAGAAACTAAATAATAATTTTCACATCTGTGGTATTTACTGTTTTTGAGTAGCAGTTACTATAAAAGACAATTAGCCCTATTTTCCACCCCACATTTGAAGTCCTGGAAACCAAATTTTCAAAAAATGCTAAAACACGTATTTCATTATTTTTGGAGTAGAAACTAAATACTAATTTTTACTCCTGTAGCATTAACAGTTTTTGAGTAGAAGCTACTTTAAAAACCAAATAACCCAATTTTCCAACCCACATTTGAGGTCCGGGAAACCGAATTTTCAAAAAATGGTGAAACACGTGTCTTTTTATTTTTCAAAAAGAATCTATATACCAAATTTCAAAATCTCCTCATTTTTGGTTTTCGACATATACATTGTTTTAGAAAAAAGTTTGTTTTCCAGTTTTTTCCCCTCAGGAGCAAAATTTTTAAAAATCCTTTCTTAGCGGATGTTTACGCTATAAAAGTAATATAAGTTCCAAATTTCACGTTCCTAGGATGAGGCGTTTGAGCTCGGCGTTGATTATCAGTCAGTCAGTCAGTCAGTCAGTCAGTCAGTCAGTCAGTCAGTCAGTCAGTCAGTCAGTCAGTCAGTCAGTCAGTCAGTCAGGACATGTTCTTTTATATATATAGATAATGCCGACGCGTTTAGAAAAGTGAAACGTGTTATGAAAAAAGTTGTTTCTTTTAAGTTTAGAGCTGTTTTTCTTCGAGCATGTATAGAAGAAAATATATATATATATATATATATATATATATATATATATATATATATATATATATCAGTGATTATTTCGTTAACGGTAATAGAAATTAAAACGATAATTATTAATTCTTGTTAACGAAAACTGAAACGAAAACTAGAATAGAAAGTCAAAACGAAACTGAAATAAAAATAAAAATTAGTTAGTTAGAACGAAATAGAAATAAAAATTATTTTTTTTTTCGAAACGAAATAGAAATAAAAATAAAAATTAATTTTTTTTTGAAACGAAATAGAAATAGAAATAAAAATTATTTTTTTTTTAGAAACGAAATAGAAATAGAAATAAAAAATAATTTGTTAAAACGAAATAAAAACAAAAAATATTAAAAACAAAATAAAAATTAATTTCGCTTCTATGGTACTTCCTTTTAACATGCCTTTGTCGCTACGAGATTGTTTATTCCTTTTCTATTGTATTCGTGTTTTGGTTTGTCGTTATTTATTGAGTCAGAAATGTCGAAAGCTAGGGTTGGTTTGTCGAAAATGTTTGCTGGTCGTAATCGCGAAAGTTTAGTTTGGAATTATTTTAAATATGATGTCACTACGAATAAAAGTGTTTGTCTAGCAAAAAAAGATAGTAACGTCGATGGTGCTATAAACCAGTGCGGTTTTCAACTGGCCGGTAAAAATCCAACGAACCTAAAGGTTAGTTAGGATATGGAAGACTTGGCAGAAGATGTGATACAGTTTTGGATTGCTCGACAGTCTATATATCAGCAACTTTTCCTCTTGGCTTTGGACATACTGGCAGCACCTTCTTCATAGGCATATGTGGAGAGGATTTTTACCAATGCTTTTATTAACTCGTCGGCTCTGTTTCTCTGTCTGTCTGTTTCTCTGTCTGTTTCAAATCTTGCAATCAATTTTTGAGTCACTTCCTGATGATAGATTTTTTTCAAATTTTGCATACATGCTCAAGATAGAAGACAATGCAATATTCAATTATTAGTTTTACAATAAGTCAATTAATTTAGTCAATTTTCTTGAGGATTTTATCGAGGGGTTTCTTGAGGGTTTTCTTGACCACAAAACGCTAACCGACTGGCAGACTATTTTACCAAGTTAACACGAACCACACTCACTGACCGCGATTCTCAAGCGTGTACGAAATTTTCATGAAAATAGTTGAGATATTTAAATTCGATGCTTTTTGATGATATTTGTATTATTATTACCAGTGCTTTTATTAACTCGTCGTCTCTGTTTCTCTGTCTGTCTGTTTGTTTCTCTCTCTGTCTGTTTGTTTCTCTGTCTGTTTCAAATCTTGCAATCAATTTTTGAGTCACTTCCTGATGATAGATTTTTTCAAATTTTGCATACATGCTCAAAATAGAAGACAATGCAATTAGTTTTTCAATAAGTCAATTAATTTAGATAATTTTAATTAATTTCGATATTTCGATATAATTAAGATATTTCGACTTTAACATAAAATAAAAGAGTAATATAAGAAAAAATTGATTTCAAAATTTTTGCTTTAATTACATATAAGAGCATTGGTTTTAAAAATTCGTTTTTAATTTACTAGTTTCATTATGTGGCCTTTTGAGCGGAGGGAAGAGACATAGACCGAAAAAAAACTTAGAAATGAGAGTTTTTTTAAAATTGAATAAACAGTTTCTCAATTGACTTGTGTTTAGTTACAACTGCAAAATAGAGAGGTTACAAACGAAACTGAAATTAAAACTAAAACTATTATAAATTCAAAACGAAACGGTAATAATAATTACTGATGCAAAACTAAACTGAAATTAAAATTATTGAAAAATTCAAAACTATAACGAAACGGTAATAATAAGGAATTATTCCTGATGCAAAACTAAACTGAAATTAAAATTATTAAAAAATTCAAAACGAAAACGAAACGGTAATAATAATTACTGATTCAAAACTAAACTGAAATTAAAATTATTGAAAAATTCAAAACTAAAACGAAACTGTAATAATAATTCATTATGCCAAAACTAAACTGAAACTGAAACTAAATTTATTTCTGAAACGAATTAATCACTGATATATATATGGCTGTTTAGAATTTTGCATCTGATATGCCTCTTTTGCCTTAAAAAAGAGGCATTGCGGAAGAAAAATTCTATTGAGTTTTCATCAGTGCATCAGAAGTAACATAATAATCGGTAAAAAACTAACAACTAACAACTCTAAGAAAAAAAAGATTACAATGCAAATCCTCTAACCGATGGTCCAGAAAAAAGTACAGAAAAAATATTTTCATTTAATTCTCGGACCATTTCATAAACGAGCTGAAGCTACGGTTTAGGAAGGCGGACGATTTCCCATAATAAACGCAATCTCTCAAAGTTTTCCTTGCAGCCATGAAAAAAATATTTTGTTATCTGTATAAGGAGAACTTTTTTCCGTACGATTGAAATAATCTTACTATTAAATACTGCAGCTAAAATCATTCTCAGCTTTGAAGTAACTGATAAAAAAATGCCCTGTGTTGACGTTGCTCTAGAAAAAAAACAAAATACAGAAAAAGAAGAGAAAAAGTGAAAAAGGGTAAACAAGAAGTTTCATATCAATCCCCTTTGTTTGGTTTAACTGAATAAAAAACATTCAAAAAATCTTACAACGGGCTGCATAACGACAGTAATCAAATTCTAAAAACCTAAAAAAAATTTCGGGTTCCCCTTGAGAAATTCTTGGATCCGCCGCTGCCCGATCGCACTCGTTTTCCTAATTCCCATTCGCTCTTCCGCTCTCACTCGTTCGCCTGCTTGCTTTACAACAGGGTTGTTAACAATAGCCAGAAATTGTATTGGCAATACCAATCCTAATAGGCACTTGAAAAAGTATTGACCATACCAATATCAATACTCAACTAAAAAGGTATTGCTGCCAATAGCAAATACCAAACTCTAATACTTTGAAAAACCTTTTTATAAAGTAATTCATTATTAGCACACGAATTTAAAATTATACAAAGCACAAAAATGAAAAACAAATAAAAATAAAGAAAAGTGCAAAATAAAAAGCAAAGTGACGAAATAACTTCAGAAAAATTGTTACCACCGATCGCTAAAAGTTGCTGATTAAAATATCACATCACAACATTTTGCTAAACAAACTGATCAAGAGTCGAAAGAACACTACTGATGTCTATATATAACTCGATCAGACTTAGCCCTGACGACTTACGCAGCTAATACATTATCAAATCGACAAGATAAGGGAGCGCAACAGTCATTTCATTTGTATGTACTTAATTATTGCAATTTTTTAACATGTTTTATGGGACACCCGAGCTATAATATAAAACCCTCTAACCAACGGCTAACGACCTAACAGGCCGAACAGTTATTGTCAGCCTCGATAATTTAATATGAGCTTCAACCTATTATTAAATTTTATTACTTGAAAGGTTTAATGATATGTTTTTGCTTAAATTTTAAGTTCGCAAGGATGAAGTGGGATGCTAAAATGGCGGAAGCGAGAAGCTAGAAAAATTATAATTCATTTAGTAGACTAATTGCAATCCAGTTATCTACAGAGATCAGTGAAGCCCAACCAAACGTGGAAAAACGTTAAGAAAACAAATGTCAATATGTACAAAAATAAGTTGTCTAAGTTTGAATTTTTAGACAAATTTCAATTTTTTATATTAAAAAAATATTGGTATTGGGTATTGACTATTTTTGCTTTAAATGTATTGGCGATACCAAACCAATTCCTTTCAGTAAAAGTATTGACAATACCATTCCCAATAACAAAAAGTTATTGCCAATAGTATATTGGTATTTGGCCAATACCAATCTCAACATCCCTGCTTTACAACTTCCTATTTTTCTTCCATCAAACTTTTTGCCCATACAATTAGACAATAATATATATATATATATATATATATATATATATATATATATATATATATATATATATATATATATATATACTTTTCCCTCCTCCTTTCTCCAGGCTTGGCACTGGCTTGCAAAAGACATACATACATACATACATACATACATACATACATACATAGATACATACACACTCCCGCTCCCGGTCGTTATCCGTTCCCTGTCGCTTTCCCGCTCATTCTTTCGCTCTCAGTTGACCCCTCTAAATCCGATTCTACATACATACATACATACATACATACATACACATACGTACTTTGAATGAGCAATTAGAACCGAAATATGGTAAGAAACACATACATACATACATACATACATAAACACACACACAGACACACATACATGCACATACACATACATACATACATACGCACATACATACATACATGCATACATACATACAAACATACATACAAACATACATACATACACACTCCCGCTCCCGGTCGTTATCCGTTTGTCAGTAACGTGCCGTAACTTTACTAACTTTTACACTTTATTTGAAGAAGTTCAAGAACGAAATTTATTAACTGTTCAAAAGCAAGCAGGAACGAGTTTAAACTAGCGATTAGAGAAAACCATGTGGAAACAATCCCGTAGGACTTTCCCTCCTAAAATAATACAAGCAAACGTAGCCTTGCACACAAACACGAACAGCAAGAGTGTCCCTAGCGAGAGAGAGACTCTCCCTTATATAAGGCAAAAAACCACCAAATCGATAAACCAATATAAACAAGTACTAAACATATTAATAGCTCCTTAAATCTCGATCGCGAAGACATCAGATTTTCACTACTTATAAACATATATATAAACTATAATCCACGAGATTTATTTAATTAATTAATCGGTAGATTTCTCAATATATTAAAAAATATACACCCCTATTAATTTCGGGAAACAACACGCGCTCTGATTGGCTCTTTAACACAAAGGATTCCACGTCACAAGATAAAAGATACTAAATATACTAGAAATAAAATAAAATAAAAAGGAGGGGGTGTCCAGCACTGACACACCTCCCACCCGAAAAGACGATAATATTATAGATAATAGTATCTGGTTATCGTTATAAGAGTATATATCACGAACTAGCCAACGGGGCCACAAATAAGAATATACATCCCGAACTAGCCAACGGGGCTACACATAAAAATATACATTCATAAGCAAAGTGTTTTCACAGAACATTAACATCGCAAATATTATGTAAATGTTTGGCATCTCCTAATCTTCTTCCTTCCTTAAGCTTGTCCTTCGATATTGGACTTATCTAAGACTTCAACTTTTCCAAAGTCTATGTCTTCGTCGTAAATGATCGAACAACTACTTACCAATGCTTTTTCGATTCGTTCATGATATTTACGTATTTTGTTGGCATGCAGATGATAATGATGACCATCTATTTCAACTATGAAAGAGTAAGGTGATTTTACTCAAACAATTGTTCCAGGCCCTTGCCATTGGTTCAACATTTTAGATTTATTTTTATCAGGTGCTAATATAATAACGGGATCACCTAATTGAAATTTACGATCAGTACTTCTTAATTTATAATATTTAGCATAACGATTTTGTTCGTTACTACCAGCAAGATCTGCATATTCGCGTGCTTCTTGTAGAGCTTTACAGAGATCACTTAAATATTGAGTTGGATTTTTCCCTAACTTAAAGGATACTTCTCCCTCATTTACCCATGAATCTTTTAAAATAGATAATGGTCCTCTTGGAGCAGTTCCATAAATTAATGTATAAGGACTAACATGCGTTGTGGACGACGGCTTCTCACGAAGACTCCACAAAATAAAAGGCAACAATTTAAACCAACGTTTAGGATGATCCTGTGACAACTTATAAATCATGGTCTTAATACTTTGATTACAACGCTCTACAATACCAGCTGCTTCTGGATGTCCCGGAGTATTGAAACGTGGACTACACCCTAAATATTTTAAGAATTCTTTAGTCAAAGAACTCGTGAAATTACTACCACAGTCAGAGCTAATAACTCGCGGAATTGAAAAAGTCATAAAAATCTCTAGAAGGCATTCACAGACGCTTCGTGCTGTCAATGAGTGTAAAGGAAAAGCCATCGGCCATCTTGAAAAAAGATCAACTACGACTAGTGCATAATTGAACTTGGGTGGGAGATTCAATAGAAACAATGGACCTATGCAATCCATTACAAGATGACTAAAAGGAAATTCATCTCCTCTGGGTATTGGTTGAATCGGGATACGATCCTTCATCTTTATAGGCGCCCTTAATTGACATATTTTGCAGGATTCGCAAAATTCTCTAACTTTGGTCTCCATCTCTGGGAACCAAAAATTCATGCGTATGCGCTGTAAGGATGACTTCATCTCATTTTCGACCTTGTTCAAAAGTGACAACAGATCCTGAATGGCATTTAAATCAATGAAGGCGCTGAACAAATTATTTTGATTGATTAATTCAACACCTGTACAACACCTGTACGACACATGCAACAACAGGTGAACGTGCTAACGAGGAAATTACCCTCCAGCTTCCATTCCAAGTCTCTCGGTGATGACCCGCCTGAACATTTCCGTCCAATCTTCTCCTTCTTTTTCCATCCCTGATACAAATACATTATGAGTAAACAATAAAACAACTTATTCACTTGCATAACTTGTGCATACGCAATAGAATCAATAATCGGCAAATAAACTCTTCTTTAAATGATGCAAGATATAAATAAATATGAGAACAAAAATAATGGATTTGGAATTCTAGTTGTAAACGTAGAGGAATATGCTTTTTTAGCGATTCGTAACGTTAAAGTCGAAGTTATTTATAACACAATATTTCTCGAATTTATTTTAACTTTATTATTCTTCCTTAAATATAATCTTTTTCTTGACTCTAAACTGAATTATATCACTTTGCAGAAGTTAGCCCGGTTCTGACAAATCTTTTTATAATTCCAATTTCTCTACTCAACAACCTTACTTTTTCTACTGAGGACCACAAAAAGGAAAAAGACCAATACCAATTATATATATATATACACACATATATATATACATATATATATACATATATATATATACATACATATACATACATCCATCCATGTATATATACACTCAAACACATATACACATATATACACTAATGATACAAAAATTATACGCACACACAATGTCACAGTAGCACAAATATACACATATACATACATATACATATATATATACATATATATACACACATATACACACATATACACACATATACACACAGATACATTCATACATAAATGACTATTGTTTCAACACAACCAAAATATGCACACATAATAAAATAAAATAAACAAATACTATGAAAATACGTAAGATGAATCATCTTCATCTTACACTAGTTAATGATCTAGGTGTTATACTAAATCTTAAAAAAGAAGTTGATGCTCAAATGAAATCAATATAAAAATACTAATTCAATTTTAACATTTCAGTTTTACCCATATCAATCACATTAGCAAGAGATCTACGAAAACTTTCAACCAAATCCAGAACGAACCGTGGTCAATCGGATAAGGTTTCAAGCCGTCGAGCTCGAAGAGGTGACCATTTATGGACACAAAACTGACATAGTGGAAAGCCTTTTGTGTCCTGCCACCTGAAAGTCCTTGTTGTTTTTCTGGAATGTGGCTTGGTTCAGGTCTACAACAGAAGAGAAAAAAAAGAGCAATCATTTAGGTGCACTTATGCCCCATCATCATCATCATTGTCAGCTTCGTGAACATTAACTTTCTAATTTTTCAACTCAGCTGGGAAAATGTTTAACAGTTCTTCTTGTATAGCCAACTAGAAATTAGAAACTACTGAAAAAAAAATAATAAACTAAGCAATAAAGCCTGGAAAGAACTGCACCTGGCATGGCTGTTGTGGGCCTTCGCCAGGTCCGGCATGTTGCCAATAGCATAACCTTTATCCTGTTTCAAAATCATTCAAAGTTATTTTTAACTTAAGTTAACGACTGCATTAATAAATATAAAAAAATGAATTAAAAAATTATTTCATTAAGTGAACAGCCAATCAGATGAAAATAAACCAATCTGACAGCCAATCGCATAAAAATAAACAAATCTGACGGCCAATCGCATAAAAATAAACAAATCAGTCAGCCAATCAGATAAGAACAAGCCGATCGGACAGACCTCGGGGGTCATTTTCTTAGTGAACACTTTTAACTGGGTCAACATGGGGCCCAATTTGACCTTGTTTTCACAGTTCAGCAGTACACTTAAAAGAGCATGTGTGGCACAGGAGTTTGGAATGACCTTTGAAAGATAAAACAAAATTCTTACATTCAAGACAGTTTTTTTCTCAATGTATTAAAAAAAATTTCTTAAATCAATCAATACTGGTTATTATAATTTTTACAATAATAGTTTTTTTAAATAACTCAAATGAAACCAATATGAACTTGTTGAGCAAAGAACATGGAATTAATGACTCCATCGTTGACAACAACAGACTCCTCATCTTGTGTAATTTTTCTCCTAGCCCGTCTCTCTTCCATCCAACGGAACAGGAATATAAAGCCATATATGGGACTATAAAATAAAAAGAATATAAATCCATAGATTGTTTTTCTATATATTATAATTTAATATATATATATAAAATGCTCACTAGCTTACGAAGAAAAAAATTGACACATTCTATAAAAACAACACTCTTCAGTTATTGTGAGGACAAAATAAATACAAAAGCAATGTAAACCAAAGAAAAAAATGAGTGCTTAGCAAAAGAGTGTTTAATAAGATACAGATAGACAAGAAAAAAAGACGTCCTCAGGATTGATTACCTAAGAACAGAGATAAGATGATTTGAAGCGAATCAGTAGGGATGAGAAGAGAGACATGAATAGAACCTTATGGAGAGCTGTAGTCAAAAGTTACATGATTTTTTTTTTTCAGAACAGAGATAAAACAATTTTTTAGAAGATAAAAATTAAAATTTTTCTATAGAAAATTTACAAACTTTAGTAGAATACATATTTATGAAGAGCCGATATTCCAAGTTTCAGCTTGATTGGATAAGGAAAAGTTTCTTAATTTTAATTTCCAGGATTTGCCTAGTAGCAAGCAAATCCGACAGTGAAAAATAATCAATTTGAAAGATGTGATCAAAATCAAGATTAAAGAAAAACAAGACACACCAGACGATTCTCGACAACATAAAGAAATAACAAAACGGTCTACAGTATCTCCAACCAGAAGAGAATGCAAAACAGAGGCTAGCACTAACAAGCACTCATTGTAAGATTAACCTATTGAACAGAACAAAACAAAAATAGCAGGTAGTGCTGCTAATTTACAGTGAAAATATGATGCTAAAATGTTATTAAATATACCCTTCGAAAGGTTTCTGAAGATCATATATTTCTTCCACTTGAACTCCTTCCACACCTTTACATCGAAAAGCATTAAAATAACAAATTTCATGTTTATTTAACAGACACAAACTTACTAATCATTAGTAACTAATGTTAATTGAAAAAATAATAAAATCTTCTTCTAAAGCATTCTATGCAAGTTTTTAACTAATTCACTATCATGTTGCTGCATTTAAATTTAAATATTAAGTAATGAATTACTTTCCCTTTCCTTGATTTGAATCGCAATCCACTCATGACACAATAACAGTACTATTGATAAAAACATTAAATAAACAACGAATACCTGAGTGAAAACTAATCAAATTCCTTACCAAAGTCTTCAACAAGAAGAGTGAAAAGACCTGAAAAGAACATACATATACTACATGTATCATATGGAACTAATATTTAATGTTTATTTATTTGTATTCAGATATAAAAACTATTAGAAATTTGCATTTAATTATAAAAAAAGTGCAGAAGCAGTTATATAATATTATATATGGTTTCGAAATTGTTTATTTAAGCCCTAAATAAAAGGTCTCGAAATCATAAAATAATTATATAATATAGTAAATAATAGTAAAATATATAATATTAATATAATAATAGTATAATTTATAATTATAATATCTAGCAGACGTCAATGATATAAATTAAATCAATAAAAAATCAAATTGAACAATACCTGGGTCGCTCTCCAGTTCCAACCACCTGTTCATTCTAAAAATTTAAAGAATTCCCTATTGTAAATTGTAAGGCAATGTGAGGCCTATTTTTTTTAGTACACGATCTTTCTTCGTACATACATATTTATTTACAAATAAACATAAACAAAATAAGCACTAAAGTCTTGACATTTAAAAAAAGAATAAGATTACAATTTTAATTTTAATTTAATACATTATTACTTTAAAATCTGTTTATTACAAAGTGACAATTTTCAAAGTTTGATAGTCAATTATATCCTGCAATTAGGCATTTAGAAACATAGAGAATTTCACCAACGTCCGACAATATAAGGCTGGGAAATAAATACAATCGTTTGATTGGATCATTTCGATTGACTAGGTCACATACAACGTTTACGGGCAAATAGAGTGATTTATACTATACGTTGTCCGGGGTTTTCACAGGTTTTTATTGTTTTTCTCGCTTGCCTTTTTTCTCTTTCATTTTTCTTCCTTTCCCTCTCTTACTACCGTTTACTTCCCATATATATATATAGAATATTCTATATATACCTACGTATGTTACTTACCCCTTAGACGTTTTAACAAAAAAAATCTAATTTGTATTACAACGTTTTTATTAAGTCACTTTCTTGTTTGTTTGTCTGTCCCCGGAAATTGATTATATTCTGTTTGTCTGTCCGCGAAAATAGATTATATTATAGAGTTCTCCACCGTAGCATGGACTTCTTACATTAAGAAGTCCACGACCGTAGACAGCGTTAAGAGGCTCGGTTGTGATGCTTCGACAAAAACTTGTGAGCTTGATCCTCTTCCTACTCAGCTAGTTAACAACTGAATTGATGACCTTGCCTCTTTTATAACCTTCTTATTCAATAAATTAGGTAGTAGATGAAGGTTATTTTCCTCTGTCTTTTTGCTCTGCCCAGATTACCCCAATTCTGAAAAAGCCAATCTAGAGGCTTCATCACCTCTCAATTATCGCTCAATATCTGGTCTTCCTTTTCTCTGAAGCTTCTTGAGAGAGCAGTTTATGAACAATTGCAGGTCCATCGGTCCATGTCTCGGTCAATAATTTTCTTCCTGAGAACCAGTCGGCGTATCGAAAATTGCATTTCACTGAAACGGCCCTCCTAAAGGTGCCACTGATCAGACCATTGCTTGCCGCTGATCGGGGAATGGGTACGCTACTTGGACTGTTGGATCTAAGGACAGCTTTTGACCGCGTAGATCACGACATTCTCAATCGTCGTCTGGATCCGATGTCTCCTTTGGACCTACTAACGTGGTACTCAAGTGGATTATACTTACCTTGTTGATCGTTCTCAGCGATTGAGGTATAACGGTCTGCTTTCTCTGTTTTTCTTCTTTACACTTCTGACGTCATTGATCTCCTCCTGCGGCAGGGATTCCAAGTTTCTTAAAGTTATAGTGCATCAAGTTATTCATTCAGATCCTAAAGGTCGGAGGTTTTGTCGGATTTCACACTGTGATCTACCAGATGAAATATGGAGAGAGCTGTTGAAGGACAATGTGTGAATTTCTGCTGCTCTTAATAAGTCACAATTCCGTAAATTCAATCCTAAACATTTTATAATTGCATTCAAAAAATATCATCAGTTCACACGTGGTATTATACCACGTGCGTCAGACATCTTGAAAGTTCTTTCAAAGTTTCCCTTGACAACTACAAAAAGTTTTATCCAAGAAGTGAGTAAATCATACGAAGGACAACAGTTATTTAGCGAATTTTAAAACTTGACTGAATTTAAACAGTTTTTTCGTAAATATTTGCTTTCGTATTTGATTCCTGAATATTTATATTTCTGTGTATATAGTAATGCTATTTTATTATTAACCTGGTTAATTTTTCTTATTTTATATATTTTATTTTTACTTAGCTTGCAGCTTCATTTTGTTTAACTGTATCCTGAGGCTTTATTTTTACTAAATTTACATCTAGACCATCAATAGTTCTGATATTTGGCAGATATTTGAAAATTTCGAGTCTTTTTTACACAAAGTCACTGCAAAAGTTATTTGAAATAATATCTCAAAAAACATTTAGACCTCCATCGGTAGGTCCGGCAAAATAGTTGAAAATGACACTTTTGCGGAAGAAAAACTCTATTGAGTTTTAATCAGTGCATCAGAAGTAACATAATAATCGGCAAAAACTAACAACTAACAACTCTAAGAAAAAAAAGATTACAATGCAAATCCTCTCACCGATGGTCCAGAAAAAAGTACAGAAAAAATATTTTCATTTAATTCTCGGACCATTTCATAAACCAGCTGAAACTGCGGTTTAGGAAGGCGGACGATTTCCCATAATAAACGCAATCTCTCAAAGTTTTCCTTGCAGCCATGAAAAAAATATTTTGTTATCTGTGATAAGGAGAACTTTTTTCCGTACGATTGAAATAATCTTACTATTAAATACTGCAGCTAAAATCATTCTCAGCTTTGAAGTAACTGATAAAAAATGCCCTGTGTTGACGTTGCTCCAGAAAAAAAAACAAAATACAGAAAAAAGAAGAGAAAAAGAAAAAGTGAAAAAGAGTAAACAAGAAGTTTCATATCAATTCTCTTTGTTTGGTTTTACTGAATAAAAAACATTCAAAATATCTTACAACGGGCTGCACAACGACAGTAATCAAATTTTAAAAAACTAAAAAAATATTTTCCGGTGCCTCTTGAGAAATTCTTGGATCCGCCGCTGCCCGATCGCACTCGTTTTCCTAATTCCCACTCGCTCTTCCGCTCTCACTCGTTCGCCTGCTTGCTTTACAACTTTTCTTCCTCCAAACTTTTTGCCCATACACCTGGACAATAATATATATATATATATATATATATATATATATATATATATATATATATATATATATATATATATATATATATATATATATATATATATATATATATATATATATATATATATATATATATATATATATATATATATATATATATATATATATATATATATATATATATATATATATATATATATATATATATATATATATATATATATATGTATATATATATATATATATATATATATATATATATATATATATATATATATATATATATATATAAACCAGCTAAAAATTGTATTTTTTCAGATTTTCAAATGGGCATCTGTTAAAATTGTCTTAAATTGAATGAATTATCTATATATATAAAAGAACATGTCCTGACTGACTGACAGATGACTGACTGATAATCAACGCCGAGCTCAAACGCCTTATCCTAGGAACGTGAAATTTGGATTTTATATTACTTTTATAGCGTAAACATCCGCTAAGAAAGGATTTTTGAAAATTTTGCTCCTGAGGGGAAAAAACTGAAAAACAAACTTTTTTCTAAAACAATGTATATCTCGAAAACCAAAAATGAGGAGATTTTGAAATTTGGTATATAGATTCTTTTTGAAAAATAAAAAGATACGTGTTTTACCATTTTTTGAAAATTCGGTTTCCCGGACCTCAAATGTGGGTTGGAAAATTGGGTTATTTGGTTTTTAAAGTAGCTTCTACTCAAAAACTGTTAATGCTACAGGAGTAAAAATTAGTATTTAGTTTCTACTCCAAAAATAATGAAATACGTGTTTTAGCATTTTTTGAAAATGTGATTTCCAGGACTTCAAATGTGGGGTGGAAATTAGGGTTGTTTGTTTTTTAAAGTAACTGCTACTCAAAAACTGTAAATACCACAGATTTAAAAATTAGTATTTAGTTTCTATTCTAAATATAAAGATATACGTGTTTCACCATTTTTTTTATAAATTTGGTTTCCAGGACCTTAAATTTGGGCTGGACAATAGGATTACTTGGTTTTTAAAGTAACTGATACTCAAAAACTGTAAATGCTACAAAAGTAAAAATTAGTATTTAGTTTCTACTCTAAAAATAATGATATACGTGTTTCACTATTTTTTGAAAATTTGGTTTTCAGGACCTCAAATGTGGGTTGAAAATTGGGTTACTTGGTGTTTAAAGTAACTGCTACTCAAAAACTGTAAATGCTACAAAAGTAAAAATTAGTATTTAGTTTCTACTCTAAAAATAAGGATATATGAAATTTTGGTTTTCATGATCTCAAATGTGGGATGGAAAAAGGTTTCTTTGGTTTTTAAAGTAACTGCTACTCAAAAACTGTGAATGCTACAGATGTCAAAATTAGTATTTAGTATTTACTCAAAAAATAATGATATAAGTGTTTCAACATTTTTTAAAAATTTGGTTTCCAGGACCTCAAATGTGGGGTGGAAATAAGGGTTATTTGATTTCAAAATAACTGCTACTCAAAAACTGTAAGTGCTACAAATGTAAAAATTAGTATTTTGAAGTTTTGTGCCGGTTAAAAGTAGCTAAGTCCAGTTTATCACCGGTTGGGCCAAGCCGTTGTTTTAGAGTCTTCACACGGGCCAGGCCAAACCTTAAATCAAAGTGGGACGGGCCGAGGTTTTTCACCAAGTATATAGATATTTTAGTGATTTTAGGGTCTTCATTTGGGCCGGGCCAAACCTGAAGTCAAGGTGGGACGGGCCGAAGTTTTTCATCAAGTATATAGAACTTCTAGGCCTGTAAGAATGGGCCGGGCCTAATTCAAACGGGCTGTTCCGGGCCAGGAGTTTAGGTTTTTAAAACGGGCTGGGCTAAGTTGTCGACGGGCCGAGCCGAGACCTAAAAAATTGATCTCTACTATGGATGCACGGTTCAAACTCTCTAATTTCATGCGAGCGAAGCCGCTACGGGCACTGCTAGTATTAGATAAATGTTTATTTGAGAAACTAGTCTCACAACAAGTCATTAAAAAGTTTTTTTTTTACGTAAGAGGTTTTAATAGACGAATTGCACTAAGACGCGTTTTCCTGGGATTTTTCTTTATTGGTTCTTCTTTAGGCAATCCGTTTGACAATCCGTTTGACAATCCGTTTGACAATCCGTTTGACAATCCGTTTGACAATCCGTTTGACAATCCGTTTGACAATCCGTTTGACAATCCGTTTGACAATCCGTTTGACAATCCGTTTGACAATCCGTTTGGCAATTCTGAGTTAACGGGAAAAAAACAATTCTGGTTTTGATAAAAAATTTCCATAACTTTTTTGAATACAACTTCTTTCAATTGTGCAACAGTAAAATACTTTTTGTCAAACGAATAATCGTAAGAGCCGGTAACAGGATTCATGACTTCACTATCATCATACCAATTATTGACATAAGGATGCTGCAAAGCTTCAAACGCAGAAATTCTTTTATCAGGATCAATTTCTAGCATCTTTTGCAAAAGATTTCTAGCCATTCCCGAATCGAATTCTTCCGAGTTTTTGTAGCAAGATTGGAAGTCAGCGTCTGCAAAAAGCTTTTCAAACGGATATCCGACATAAGTAGGCATCTTGCTGATCAAATTTATAACATCCGGTTTCAGACTTTTAAAAAATTCAGGAGAAGGCGTCCCAAGATACATTGTAATTAGTTTCCAATGTTCAAAGTCATGACAGCATGGAAACATGACTCGCCCTTTAATAAGTTCAGCCATTATGCAGCCTATAGACCATATATCAGCCTTGTGAGTGTAACTATTTTTTATAATTATTTCAGGAGCCCTGTAGTATCGTGTTACAACATAAGAAGTCATGAATTGTGAATCAGCCATTCGAGCAAGCCCAAAATCAAATATTTTTAACGTACAGTCTTTTTTCACGCCTATATTTGAAGGTTTCAAATCTCTGTGAATAAATCCTGACGCATGGAGATGATTGATGCCGCAAAGCATTTGGTATATCAAAAAGGACAGCTTTTCGTGGTCAAAATACTCACGAACAACATTAGGCAGATCAGCATCCATCAGTTCCATGACAAGATAAACATCCTTAAACTCTTCTAGGGTTTTCTGCGGTGTGAATACGTTTAGAAGCCGTACGGTGTTTTTATGGTTAACCTTCTGCATTAGAACAAGTTCTCTATAAGTTCTTCTGGCGTCATTAATATTGTTAAAGGGACGTGAATGTTTCTTAATAGCAACCAATTGCCTAGTAACAATGTCGAAAGCAGAGCAAACAGTTCCTTGGGACCCACTACCGATAAATGCCTTAATCTGGTATCTTTTCAAAATGGTGAACAATTCCCCCTTGTCGACTCGAACCGTATAAAACTCGGGCTCCAACTCCGAGCTGGTCATCTTCTCTATAAAAGCGCAGTTTTAATCTTAATGAAAAATACAATAAACAGAATAACGTTCAGTAAGAAATGAAAAATTAGATAAAATATGTATAATGCTGCTAAGGGCAAGAAAACTCATAAATAAAAAAACAAAGAAACAAAATGGCTAGATAAATATTTAAAATTAGTTTATAAATTTTTTATTCGTGGAATAAATAATCGATTTTATTTTCTAAATAGCTCAGTTAAATTTAAACCGACGAGTTAAACCTAATGGATAACAGATTTAAACTAAAAAAGCTTAAAGTAGTGTAGTGTATAATCTCTTTATGGTTTTTTAATCCCTTATATTAACTACACCGCCGGTCTTGCTGGCTTGCTTGTAGGTTTGCAAACCCTAAAAGTAAACAATACACCAGCTCACAAACTTCCCGCCATTCAATCGAGCTGAAATTTAAAATATAGGCTTGCTTCTCATGACAATGCATTCTAATAAAGTTTGAAATTTTTTCTGATTTCTATTACGTTTTTATTAGGTTACTTTCTTGTCGGTTTGGTTGTTCGTTTATATAATACTAGCGGGGTAACCGGCGTTGCCCGGGGTTTTTAGAAGTTTTTCTAAAGCTTGTTTCTCTCGCCCCGTTTCCTTCCCGCTTGCTTTCCCGCTCCCGGTCGCTTTCTCATTCCTGCTTGTTCTCCAGCTCCCGCTTCGGTCGCTTTCCCGCTCCCGGACGCTTTCCCGTGTATATATATATATATATATATATATATATATATATATATATATATATATATATATATATATATATATATATATATTTATATTTGTTGCGAATAAACTCTAAGAAACGCAACTCGCCATTTGGCAGAAACAACTTTTCGAGTCAAATTCTCGACTTTTCGGTATAAAACTCGCTGTTCGGGACAACAATTAGTCAAAAACTGTCGTAAATGCCATGGAATTTTTGTTTTACTTATGTTTTTTTTGTTTAGCCTTGTATTCTCTTCATTTGACAAGTGGAGTGTTTACTCTTTTGTTGGTGTGTTAATTCTTTGACAATTTCGGTTCTTTCTGTTTGTTTACTTTTCTCCTTTTACTTTTGACCCTGATGATGGCTGATATAGTTGAAACGGTCAGTCGGTCTGACAATAAAAGTTTAACGAAAAAGTTTTTGACTAATCGTAGTACCGAACAGCGAGTTTTATACCGAAAGTTGTTTCTGTTAAATGGCGAGTTGTATTTCTTAGAGCATGTCTCAAGGATATATATATATATATATATATATATATATATATATATATATATATATATATATATATATATATATATATATATATATATATATATAGTTATATATATATATATATATATATATATATATATATATATATAGTTATATATATATATATATATATATATATATATATATATATATATATATATATATATATTTATATCTATTGCTCTTCTATTATTAAAATTTGTGTTTTCTATTCACAAGACCCAACGTTGTCTAACAATAATAATGACGTCAAAAAGTTCTCGTAAATACAGCAATCTATGTGAGCTCTTTAAACGCTTGCAAGATAATGCGCTTTCAATTTCACATTTTGATCTTTATTAGATTGATAGTTCAGTTTTAAAAACTAACGTTAAGGACGCCAAATTTTATGACCGCATTCTTTATGTATTTTAATAACATTTTAAATTCAAATCCCTAGAGTATTAAATTAGTATTGCAAGCCCTTTTAAAAAAAATTCTTATTAAATTTAGCAGCATATTTAACCACGAGAAATTGAGTAAAACCTTTTTCAGTTTTAAGAGTTTAAAGATGGCATCAGTTAATTACGATTCTGCAGTTAATGAAGAATTAAAACTTGGTACTTTGGCCGAAAACGTCAAGAGTTGCGATCGACCATCATCATCAATCGATTAAGATGTTGTCATGTTTTTCGTACATCTCTATCTACCGCATGTTGCAGTCCGAAAACTTCCACACTAACCACACTGGCAAGTGCTTACTCGTTCAACCAACCTTCGAGCAACTTATTTGCAGCCTAAAAATGACCGCTTGTCTCAGAGAATCCAACCAAAGGGTTCCAACACTCCCCACATTGAACTATGGAGCAGTGTATAAATACTATTAAATAGTATTAAATACTCCTCCCCACGTACCTTACAAGAAACAAGACAAACAATTTTTAAATATCAAAAATTAGCTGTCACGATATTTCAATTTGTTTTTTTAATTTTGTTAAAACCAAATTGTAGATATTTCTGTCCGTTTTGTGTAGTAGGATTTAATTTAGAAAAAATAAATAAAACAAGCCAAATGAACGGTCATATTTATTAAAAATAATTTGAATACCTGCTCTGAAAAAAATTAAGTCATATTAAAATCAATATTCGTCCCAAATATCTCGAATAATCACAATAACCGACTAATATAATGTACCGATTTAAATGCGTTTCTTCGTTGGTCGATTCTTCCAGATGGTTTAGTTTGAAGATTTTCTACCAGCCAGATCGGAGGATGAATGAACCACTTCCACCGAACGAAAAGATTCTCTACCAGGGTAGGAACGACGCACATACTGGGGATCGGTCTTGCTTGCCTCACTTGTTGAGCTGCGCATAACAAAATAAATGTAAAGACATTTTTTTTGTTAAGCTCATTAACTTGATAGATTTCAGTTAATTTGTAAATCAGATGGTCGTCGGAAATTCGGATCCAGTCGATATTTTCAAATAAACGTCTTGAAGTTTATTTAGTTGAAAATTAAATTAAACTTTGTGACGTGAAAGCTGACAAGTAAGAGTTGTTTATTGTTAACTTGAATTTAACAATCATGTAGCACAATATAAACTTAAAAAAAACTAATAATAATTTATTATTATAACAGAAATTAATATTGCTAACATGGATGTATCAGCATCGAGTTGACGTTTCGCCCAGGCACCACGACATATAGGCGCGTAGTAGTACTTGCTGTAATTATTGCACAAATATAATTATTATTATTATTATTTTCTTAAAATTTAAATAATTGCATATATAAAGAAGTGAATTTAGTATTATTATACCAAAATAATTAATTGTATTAATTATTTAAACATCAGCAGTTTAACGAATTGAACAAGTTAAAGCAAAAACGTTAATATCAATCAAGTTAGATTTAAATCTTAAGATTCTTACAAAGCTGGATATTGCTCTGAAATAAGCGTCACATATAACTAATAACATATCTGCACTGCACTGCCAATGTCACACTCGAAAAGCATGTCACAGTAGGCTCGCCTCAACTCATTAAATTAAGTCACAATATTATATAGAAATCATCCTAACCAAAAGACGTTTTACATTCAGTTAGAATTTAAAAAATTCTCATCCAACCAACTAGAGTAAAACATCTAAATTGTGTTTTCTTTGAAAAACAAATTAACAAACAAAACCACAAATCAAACTGAAATTCATCAAAGCTTACTGGCAGTCAATTTTCTTCCTTGAGTCGATCTTCGTCAAAACGACCAGGAAGATAAAAAGGAGAGAAATCAGACACTTCTTCATGGCTGTGTACAGCGTTCAATTGAAAAACACTATTTTAATGATGCTAGCTTATAAGTTTATCATTTGCATATCTTAGAAACTTAAAACAAGAATATTCCATCAACAAAAACTCAACGCCTACCTAATATAGCATTTTCGTACCAACTAGCAGGGCATAAAAATATCTCATATTTAATTTTCAAACAGTGGAGCAATTAAAATATCTACCTCGTCTTACGTTGACTACAACAATTAATAGTTTACAGCGAGCTCTCAAAGTCAAAAGCTGTGAAAAATTCATTTAATAAATATCCGAGAAGATTTGCGAGCGTTTATTTTGAAATTTGGCTAATAATATAATTGTCTTGTAATAATTTGAAATAAGTTCACAGTAATTCGCCACAGAAAAACTAACTCTCATTTCCATCAAATTAATTCATTTATTAGTTCAAAATTAAATTACACTTAAACGTTTGAGCGTTTTCATAAGATTGCGTACGAACTGTGCATGTATTTTATACGAATTTCATATTCGTTCTTCCCTCCACTGCGTGCACACCATGGTCAAACATTAAGTTTATACGCAATATCTTCAAACAATAAGTTAACAGAGCATGTTTCTCCAAATTTAAACACTACTATTAGAACTTAAAATGTTAAATAAATAACTAGTCTGTGTTCAAAAGAAAATATTCGTTCTACTTGCGCATAAAGTTTGTTTTATGAAATACTTACAACTGAAAATATTATAAAACTAACAATTTATTCCTGCAAAACCTACAACTGGAAACATGCGAGACTTACAACTGGAAACATGCGAGACTTACAACTGGAAACATGCGAGACTTACAACTGGAAACATGCAAGACTTAAGACTGGGGTCGTTGTATAGCTGCAAGGTCTCGAAAATTTGTTTCATGAAAAACTTACAGTCCAAGACTCTTAGCCCAACTTACTTACAAGACTCACGGCTTGTAAGACTTGCAACTAATTTATAGTCACCAACAACTTCGAACCGGGAAAAACAAACGAGCGAAATTCGTGCGACATTGCAAAAGAATAAAATTCATAAAAACCTCACTCAAATTTCTTGTAAAACTTCTCTTGCAAAATTATAATACGAACAACCGACGAAACTTCGTTTAAAAACTTTAGAAATTGAAAACGTAAGATATCGTTGAAACGTTTAAATACAGTTAAGAACTTCTTTACAGTTTCACTGCGCCTTCTTGCTGGAAGTGCGGCTACCTCGACTCTCGCTGATGTATATATACCAATAAATCCAATATTACACCTGGTAATTAATTTATTCTAATTTGTAATTTATAAAATTTTTCAATTGATTAGCAATTTCTCTTAAATTTTAAGTTTGAATTTCAAATTAACTTTCTTTCAGTCGAGCCAGTTACAATTTATTTGAGCAGAAATTTCACCCAGTGTGTTTAGCAGAATGCCGTTTCAATGTCATGTTTTACAACTCTCTCATGAATCTTCTCAGAGTCTTTTTGTGTGTTTTTTTATATTCATGTTGTTGCGGTCATTCGTTCAAGGCTGCAACGCTTTTCGTCATCAGCACAAAGCACGAGATAATTTAATATATGAAGCGTGAAAATGAGACTTAATCTGAACTTCCCTTGATGACTAACGCCGTACTTGATCATCCCAAAAGCACCGACCGCCCGATAGACTGTCTAGTAGTTCATGAGTTCGTGGATAAAAAATCAGAAGACATTCAAGGTCGTTTTAAGGCCACCGAGGAATCAGGCAATTATAAATCAAAAACATATGCTGAACTAATTGCTAAATTTAAAAGGGTTTTTCTTGCTAATAATTTAAGCCGACTTAATGTTGTCAAGAGGCTGGGATTCAATCGTGATTTAGTATAAAAAGTTCAATCTTTGTTGCCAAGCTAGAAAAAAGATCATTTTGATAAGCTTCAATTTTTAATTTTGAAATTGACTGTTCACTAGTGCAACCTCAGAGACCAGGTTTAAATAAACGATTTTTGCTTTTTACTCACTAACGGACTGAATGTAAAAACAAACAATTGCGGTTTAAGAAATTTAAAGCAAGCTTTTATGAAATGGACAGTAAATAGTAAACAAAAGATACAATTTATTATGACGTCATTATCTCCGCAGACATTCACGTACATCCGCGAACATCCGGACAAATGAAAGTTAATAAAAGCATGTAACAAGTGAACCGTTGAAAACTTCGTTTTTCACAATTTCTCTGTATATTGTAATTCGACCGGGTTTAATTTTTTGCCATTTTTGGATGATATTAAGTCTATAAAATAGAAATAATTTGTCCATCATAAAAATACCTTTTTTTAAAAAAAAACAACGTTTTTCTTGCGCCTTAAAAGTAAAAAATAATATTCCTATAAGCCTCGCGGAATTTCTGAATAACTTGGTCACATTATGTTTCAGCACATTTCAGCTACAGCTGCGATCGCTGATCTTGACCAAAATCCTGTTTTTTATCAAAATGGATTAGTTATTGCTGGGTTATGCTATGATTTATGACATGAGATCTCATCGTATCAAAATGGCTAAAATACAGTTTCAAATACTAATGTTTTTAAAAAGTAATTATTAAGGAAGAATATGTTTCAGCTTTCTGTATTTAATCTTTATTTTGTATTTATTCTTTATTCTGTATTTAATCTTTATTTTATATTTATTCTTTATTCTGTATTTAATCTTTATTCTGTATTTAATCTTTATTATGTATTTAATCTTTATTCTATATTTAATTTTTATTTTGTATTTAATCTTTATTTATTTTACGGGGGGGTTCCAAATCTCGGACTTTTAGGAATCCCGATATTGCAGGATTGAAAGTTAATAATCCCGAGAACTCCGCCTCGCCTATTGCGAGCCAGTCCCAAGCCTGGATAAAGGAGGAGGGAAAAGTAAAAAGGATCAAATTCTCATCCACGACAGGAATTACTTAAGTGCTTTCTATATACAGCCATTAAAGTCTTAAAACACCTGGTGTAAAGGACTATAAACTATTATAAATAAAAAATAATAATAATCCCGAGGTTTCTAGTTTGTGTTGAAAAACTCGTTTTTTCCTTTACTTGTTTTTATTCAAATTTTTTATCAACATTAATTTAGAACTTCAAATCAATTTGTCAGATTAAAAAAGCTATCTGTCATCTAACATATAAAATTTACAAGTTTAAAACAGAATTGATTGTAATAGCAATAATGAGAAGATCTGCAAACAGTATGCTTGAAATTAGTTCAACAAAATTATTATATTTCAATAAACGTTAAAATTTAAAATTATTCAGTGACTAGCGAGGCATCCGGCGTTGCCCGCGTTTTTAGAGGTTTTTCTATCAATTTTTTTCACTCCAGTTTCCTTCCCCCTTGGTCGCAAGAATGCTGCTTTCCCGTTACCGGTCGCTTTCCCGCTCCATCTCGCTCTCCTGTTTTTTCTTGCTCTCCCGCTTCCTCTCCCTTTTCCACTCGCTCTTCAGCTTCTCTGTTTCCCTTCTTTGCAACCTCTGCACATTTTCTAGACTGTTTAGCATTTTCAATTACTAATACGCCAAGATTTTTTCTTCTTTCGTTTTTTTAGCTGTATCCCTCCTAACTCGTATTTATACCGTGGATTACCTCCATCCGGAGACGCCGTAGCACAGTTATGCTATCATACTGCCGTCGTGGGTTCACATCTCAGTCACGGCGAGGCCAACTCAGCCTTTCATCCTTCATTGGTCGATGAATGAGTACCAGTTTCACGACTGGGGTGTAATAGGGTTCAGCACATTCCGATTTCGGATAGACGTGCGGGCGTCAGGATACGATCCCATATGCACGAGCTGTTCCCGGCGCTGCTGTGGTATTATCAATACAAAGTAGCGCCCTAATGTTCAATACATTTACATACATGTGCATAACATATGGCACTTATCAATATTGAACCGCATCTAATCTGCCATTCCTTTGACCATTTAAATAATTGCACAAGATCGTTTCTCAGCACGTCTACATCGTTATTATTGCATACGGTTTTGCATAATTTAGTGTCATCAGCAAATTTTGATACTTTAGATGCTATCCCTTTATCAAGGTCATTTATGTAGACAACAAAAAAAAGTGGTCCAAGCACAGAACCTTGAGGCTTTCTACTTGTTATTCTCATCAATTTCGAGAACCTTCTTCTCACCAGTGCCGGATTATATATATATATATATATATATATATATATATATATATATATATATCTATATATATATAAAAGAACATGTCCTGACTGACTGACTGACTGACTGACTGACTGACTGACTGACTGACTGACTGACTGACTGACTGACTAGTCTATATATATATAAAAGAACATGTCCTGACTGACTGACTGACTGACTGACTGACTGACTGACTGACTGACTGACTGACTGACTGACTGACTGACTGACTGACTGACTGACTGATAATCAACGCCGAGCTCAAACGCCTCATCCTAGGAACGTGAAATTTGGAACTTATATTACTTTTATAGCGTAAACATCCGCTAAGAAAGGATTTTTGAAAATTTTGCTCCTGAGGGGAAAAAACTGGAAAACAAACTTTTTTCTAAAACAATGTATATCTCGAAAACCAAAAATGAGGAGATTTTGAAATTTGGTATATAGATTCTTTTTGAAAAATAAAAAGATAGGTATTTCACCATTTTTTGAAAATTCGGTTTCCCGGACCTCAAATGTGGGTTGGAAAATTGGGTTATTTGGTTTTTAAAGTAGCTTCTACTCAAAAACTGTTAATGCTACAGGAGTAAAAATTAGTATTTAGTTTCTACTCCAAAAATAATGAAATACGTGTTTTAGCATTTTTTGAAAATTTGGTTTCCAGGACATCAAATGTGGGGTGGAAAATAGAGCTAATTGTCTTTTATAGTAACTGCTACTCAAAAACAGTAAATACCACAGATGTAAAAATTATTATTTAGTTTCTTTTCTAAAAATAAAGATATACGTGTTTCACCAATTTTTACAAATTTGGTTTCCCGGACCTCAAATGTGGGTTGGAAAATTGGGTTATTTGGTTTTTAAAGTAGCTTCTACTCAAAAACTGTTAATGTTACAGAAGTAAAAATTAGAATTTAGTTTCTACTCTAAAAATAATGATATACGGGTTTCACAATTTTTTGAAAATTTGGTTTCCAGGACTTCAAATGTGGGGTGGAAAATAGGGTTATTTGGTTTTTAAAGTAACTGCTACTCAACAACTGTAATTGCCACAGATGTAAAATTTAATACTTAGTATCTACTCAAAAAAAAAGATATACGTGTTTCATCATTTTTTGGGTTATTTGGTTTTTAAAGTAGCTGCTACTCAAAAACTGTTAATGCTACAGAAGTAAAAATTAGTATTTAGTTTCTACTCCAAAAATAATGAAATACGTGTTTTAGCATTTTTTGAAAATTTGGTTTCCAGGACCTCAAATGTGGGGTGGAAATAAGGGTTATTTGATTTCAAAATAACTGCTACTCACAAACTGTAAGTGCTACAAATGTAAAAATTAGTATTTTGAAGTTTTGTGCCGGTTAAAAGTAGCTAAGTCCAGTTTATCATCGGCCGGGCCAAGCCTTTATTTTAGAGTCTTCACACGGGCCAGGCCAAACCTTAAATCAAAGTGGGACGGGCCGAGGCTTTTCACCAAGTATATAGATATTTTAGTGATTTTAGGGTCTTCAGTTTGGCCGGGCCAAACCTGAGGTCAAGGTGGGACGGGCCGAAGTTTTTCATCAAGTATATAGAACTTCTAGGCCTGTAAAAATGGGCCGGGCCTAATTCAGACGGGCTGTGCCGGGCCAGGAGTTTGGGTTTTTAAAACGGGCTAGGCTAATTTGTCGACGGGCCGAGCCGAGACCTAAAAAAATGATCTCTACTATGGATGCACGGTTCAAACTCTCTAATTTCATGCGAGCGAAGCCGCTACGGGCACTGCTAGCATATATATATATAAATTAATTTTCAAAAGTTTATTTTTATTCTTATTTTATTGTTTTTAGCGATTTTAGTTAAAAATGTAAAACCCCATAAATTATAATATATTTATATATATACATTTTTCTCTGCTAATCAGTCTCCATGGTTTCCGGTTGCAGCTCTAATTCATGGTCTGAAGAAATGGGTGATCCTGTTGAATAGTCTGACGAGCTGTTTGGTGAAGAAAGTGAATAACCTGGTGATGCAAGTGAATAGTATGGTGATGCAGGTGCATGATCTGGTGATGCAGGTAAATATCCTGGTGATGAAGGTGAATAGTTTGGTGATAAAGGTGAATAGTATGGTAATGCAGGTGCATGGTGTGGCGATGCAGGTAAATATTCTGGTGATATAAAAGGTGAATAGCTTGGAGATGAAGGTGGATAAGCTGGTGTTGAAGGTGAATAAGCTGGTGAAGCAGGCGAACAGCCTGGTGATGCAGGAAAATAACATGGTGAATCACATGTCAAATCAGGCATTTTTTGAGAGGAAATGGACAGGTACCCGGGTGAAGCTGGTGAAAAATTTGAAGTTTTTGGAGAAAAACTTTCAGTGTTTTTTTGAAAATTTGAAGGCGTCTGTGTTATTGGCGAATTAGAAAAATAAACTGGTGTCAGAGGAGCTCTAAGAGTGGGCTCATTGAAATTCAATTTAAGATTGCCCAACCCAACATCAAACGAGCCAGTGCCAATTTTGGCTAAGTTTCCCACCATTATAGCCTCCGACACCCCTTTAATCGGATCTTCTAGATTAAAAGCGGCCGCAGTGACTAAACTATTGACAGTCTCTTCGAACGAACATTTAGCCAGGGGCCCAACGTCTGTTTTGTTGATGCCGTGCCTATTCAACGGCATTAAAAAGTCTCTGTTTGTCATGATGTCGCATAGAAGAGCAAGATGTCGATAATTGACGTAAGACCCGTCAAAGGAAATTACGTTTTTCATTTCTTTTTCGATGGCTTTTCGCGCGGCTTCAATTCCTAACACTTTTTCTATTTCCACAATGTCGTTCGTTATGGTCCTTTTTTTATCAACATTTTTTGTTCCGAGTACTTGGCTCAGGGCGATTCCATCGGTCTCCAAGTACCATTCTTTTTTTGTTTTTAACTCCCCGTTTTCAGTAACAACTGTCATTTTTCTCTCGTCACTGTTGGGCTCAAGCAAATACGTTTTTTTGATAGATTTGATTCCTTTGATGCTCACCTCTTTCAAGTATTTTTTTTGCAAGATATCCAAAAAAACATTGTCTGGGACTTCTTTATCATTTTCTTGGTCATCATCGTTTTTTCCTTTTCTTAAACGCAGTCTAATTATTAATTTGTCGTTATTGTTACTGCTGTAACAAACGTTTAACTCTCCCTCAAAGGCCTCATCAATTTGTTCTGCTATATAGCCCAGAGTAAGTGCTTTCCTTGCCAGTTTTTTTTCGTTTAACTCTAACCGCAAGACCCACGGCGAAAGCTCATTCATGTTGCTGTTACTTAATTCATAATAGGCAGCCAACCAGTGCTCATCTTCTGATAAAACCGTGCACGCCGGGTCAGGGTCATATAAAATACTGCAGCTCTCGATGAGATCTTCAAGATTTGCGTGCTCCAATTCTTCTGCAAGTTCTTGGACTATTTTTTTGTTTGTGGAGAATTCGTCGTTTATATATATAGCCATCGAAGGCGTTTTTGGGTTTTTAGAAGCGCTAATAATTTCTTTCAACCGGGGGACACCCAGTGTAACATTTTTTGACGATACACCAGCATAATGAAATGTGTTTAAAGTCATTTGAGTGGCTGGTTCACCCAATGACTGAGCTGCTAAAGCTTCTACTAGCTCAGCCGGAGCTACTTGACTGAGATTAAATCGAGACTCTATTTCTCCTAAGAGCCAATCAAATGCTTCTGCTGTCAGATGAAAGTCCTCTATTACCCTTTTTGAGCACAGTTGTGACCTTATTTGAGTTTTGATTAGAAGTGTAGCACTTGCATTTGCTTCTTTGCTTATATCATCGTTACCTCTAACGACGGACAATTTCTTGGTCAGTTCCTTTACGTCATCTATAATTTTAAAAGGAGAAAGGTTGGCCTTCTTCCTGGGATCAACTTTAAACTTCCTTTGGGCATTCCATATTAATCTTTCTAGATTACACGGAAGTACAATTCTGTTTTCTGATGGAAATAGATTTCTAAGAGTCGCGCGGTCTTCCAATAACAGCTTGAATTCTTCTTCGAGCTTTTCTGGGACACAAACGTTGCTAAGCAGCGATTTAACAACACCCTCTTCTAAATTTTGCATTAGTCTGTTTGTGTCGTTATAATCCATTTTAAAATATTTTTCAAATTCGCTATCGGAGGACTTGAGGTTTGGAAGTTTCTGAAACTCGACAGACTCCCCAGCAAGGCCATCTTCTCCGTACGTCATTTGTATCAACCTGTTTGTTTGATCGCGAACTGTGCCGTCGTATTTGACCATGACGCTCTCCATGCTTTTCACTAAGAGACGCTGTATGTAACCAGTGTCCTATGTTTTGATTGCCGTGTCAATCAAGCCTTCTCTGCCGCCCATGGCGTGAAAGAAAACCTCGGTTGGAGTCAATCCGCTGTTGTAAGAGTTTTCAACGAAACCTCTTGCTTCCGGGCCGTGATCATCGATCAGAAAGTGTGGAAGCGTCCTATTTGTAAAGCCGTAAGCAATTCTTTTGCCTTCGACGTTTTGTTGTCCGACGCAGGCAACCACTTGTGACAAATTAATTTTATTTCCTTTGGACCCGGAAACTACCATGGCTTTAAAGCTGTTTGATTGAGACAGAGCTTTTTCTGTCAGCGTGCCAGTTCGATCTCTTGCGTCATTCAGAGCACTGTTAACCTGGCACTCAAATGTTTGCATTATGGTGTTTCCGGGCAATAATTTGAGTTTTCCATTTTTAGTGTCTTCGATGATTTTGTTCACGTCCCTCTTTTTTTCAGCTATAATCTTTTTGCTTTCTGATCTAGAAGTTGCCGTAGGCTCAATGTCATCGATGCCAATGGAGTGTCCCGCAGTGCGAAGCCACTTATTGACCATCTGCTGAATCGATCCATAAAGACTGGCTGCTAATTCGCTACCTAGTTCTAAAAATACTACATGAAGAATAGAACCACAGTTAGTTCCAAGAGATTTTTTGCAGAGCGTGCCACAGAGGAGTTGACTGTTTTGAACTAAGACCTTGGTGTCTCCTTGAGAGCACCATTTGTTTGGACCGCTGTCTTCGTCGTCTGGATGTGCACTGTGATTCATCGTGCAGTTAATTTTTCCCGGTATTAAAAGAGAGAGCATCTGTTTGCCAGTCCACAAAGGTTTTGGTTTTAAAATTGCTGGTTGAGGCATGAAACCATCCCAATCGGGAACAAAGTTGAGCAGATCCATCATTTGTTCTTTTCCAATAAACACGTCACGTTTTGACATTTTGTAAGCAGCAGTTAGAGAGTCTTGTACAATCCCCATTACGGGCTTATTGGACTGAGGTGTAACAATCATTTTAGACACAGTAGCCAACTCTTTAACTTCAGCTGCAACGGCAAGGGATTGAGGAAAATGAAGGTTCATTTCGTCACCGTCAAAATCTGCATTGTAAGGTGTGGTAACGCTAAGATTTAGGCGAAAAGTTGAACCTGGCAAAACCCTCACTTTGTGACACATCATAGACATTTTGTGCAAGGTTGGCTGACGATTGAAGACTACAATATCACCGTCTTTCATGTGTCTGTATATGTATATGTATATGTATATGTATATGTATATGTATATGTATATGTATATGTATATGTATATGTATATGTATATGTATATGTATATGTATATGTATATGTATATGTATATGTATATGTATATGTATATGTATATGTATATGTATATGTATATGTATATGTATATGTATATGTATATGTATATGTATATGTATATGTATATGTATATGTATATGTATATGTATATGTATATGTATATGTATATGTATATGTATATGTATATGTATATGTATATGTATATGTATATGTATATGTATATGTATATGTATATGTATATGTATATGTATATGTATATGTATATGTATATGTATATGTATATGTATATGTATATGTATATGTATATGTATATGTATATGTATATGTATATGTATATGTATATGTATATGTATATGTATATGTATATGTATATGTATATGTATATGTATATGTATATGAGTAATATACTTTGGCAAAATCCCCTCTCGTAAACACACTCCGTTAAAAACAAACGACCACTTTGCATTAATGACTTTTTTAATAAACTGTTCGAAATATTTAATTTTACGACGTAAACTAGAGTCCATTTTAAAAATTTATATAATACAAATAATAATAATTAGGACTGACTGGCCAGTTTCGACTACAGTCATCTTCAGAGTCCGTAACCTAAAATGTCCTTTATTAATCTGTGGTCACGGTACTAGTCGACCCCCTTATTCGGCCGTTGCTTCTGGTTTGGTACAGCCTGACAAAACTAATGAGGTAAACACTTCCTGTGGATCGGTTTATTTGACTCCTGTCATAGATGTTGGCGATCGTCTCGGTATATCTCCCCGTGGTCTACTAAGTGATGAGGTTAACTAAGTGATGAGGTTAACTACCTTTCCAACTCATCTCTTCAACCAGCTCCCACGCCTATCCTACATGAGCCTCCACCTGAGCCTCCATCTGAGCCTCCACCTGAACCTCCACCTGAACCTCCACCTGAGCCTCCACCTGAACCTCCACCTGAGCCTCCACCTGGGGCTGAGGCTCCAGCGGTGTCATTTCAACATTTTTTTGAGTCTTCAAATATAACTACAAGACGTCGGCGTTAATTGAATCATCTATATGTATCCCATTTGCACAGTCATGCGTTTATTTTAATTTTTCATATAAGTTTACTTTTATTTTAATTCATCACATGGTTTTATTTAAATTTTTCACCTTTTATTATTCTATTTCATACTTTTTTATTTCAATATACTGTCACTAGATACCTATAGTTTAATTTCATTAATCTTCTAATAATTTTAAGTGTTTTAATTTCTATTATTAGTATTATAGACTTCATTTAATTCGTCCTATCTATTTATATTTATTTATTTTATTTTATTAATAATAATTATTATTTAATTTATCTTTATACTTCTTTTCATTTATCAATTTTATAAGCTCTCGTAATTTACTTATATCGTCATACTCTGGTTTTAAATACTTTAATTTAAATATTTATTTAATATAGGCACAACACTATTTCTATGTTGATGTTTACTATATATTCTTTAGCTGTTTACGTATATGTATATGTATATGTATATGTATATGTATATGTATATGTATATGTATATGTATATGTATATGTATATGTATATGTATATGTATATGTATATGTATATGTATATGTATATGTATATGTATATGTATATGTATATGTATATGTATATGTATATGTATATGTATATGTATATGTATATGTATATGTATATGTATATGTATATGTATATGTATATGTATATGTATATGTATATGTATATGTATATGTATATGTATATGTATATGTATATGTATATGTATATGTATATGTATATGTATATGTATATGTATATGTATATGTATATGTATATGTATATGTATATGTATATGTATATGTATATGTATATGTATATGTATATGTATATGTATATGTATATGTATATGTATATGTATATGTATATGTATATGTATATGTATATGTATATGTATATGTATATGTATATGTATATGTATATGTATATGTATATGTATATGTATATGTATATGTATATGTATATGTATATGTATATGTATATGTATATGTATATGTATATGTATATGTATATGTATATGTATATGTATATGTATATGTATATGTATATGTATATGTATATGTATATGTATATGTATATGTATATGTATATGTATATGTATATGTATATGTATATGTATATGTATATGTATATGTATATGTATATGTATATGTATATGTATATGTATATGTATATGTATATGTATATGTATATGTATATGTATATGTATATGTATATGTATATGTATATGTATATGTATATGTATATGTATATGTATATGTATATGTATATGTATATGTATATGTATATGTATATGTATATGTATATGTATATGTATATGTATATGTATATGTATATGTATATGTATATGTATATGTATATGTATATGTATATGTATATGTATATGTATATGTATATGTATATGTATATGTATATGTATATGTATATGTATATGTATATGTATATGTATATGTATATGTATATGTATATGTATATGTATATGTATATGTATATGTATATGTATATGTATATGTATATGTATATGTATATGTATATGTATATGTATATGTATATGTATATGTATATGTATATGTATATGTATATGTATATGTATATGTATATGTATATGTATATGTATATGTATATGTATATGTATATGTATATGTATATGTATATGTATATGTATATGTATATGTATATGTATATGTATATGTATATGTATATGTATATGTATATGTATATGTATATGTATATGTATATGTATATGTATATGTATATGTATATGTATATGTATATGTATATGTATATGTATATGTATATGTATATGTATATGTATATGTATATGTATATGTATATGTATATGTATATGTATATGTATATGTATATGTATATGTATATGTATATGTATATGTATATGTATATGTATATGTATATGTATATGTATATGTATATGTATATGTATATGTATATGTATATGTATATGTATATGTATATGTATATGTATATGTATATGTATATGTATATGTATATGTATATGTATATGTATATGTATATGTATATGTATATGTATATGTATATGTATATGTATATGTATATGTATATGTATATGTATATGTATATGTATATGTATATGTATATGTATATGTATATGTATATGTATATGTATATGTATATGTATATGTATATGTATATGTATATGTATATGTATATGTATATGTATATGTATATGTATATGTATATGTATATGTATATGTATATGTATATGTATATGTATATGTATATGTATATGTATATGTATATGTATATGTATATGTATATGTATATGTATATGTATATGTATATGTATATGTATATGTATATGTATATGTATATGTATATGTATATGTATATGTATATGTATATGTATATGTATATGTATATGTATATGTATATGTATATGTATATGTATATGTATATGTATATGTATATGTATATGTATATGTATATGTATATGTATATGTATATGTATATGTATATGTATATGTATATGTATATGTATATGTATATGTATATGTATATGTATATGTATATGTATATGTATATGTATATGTATATGTATATGTATATGTATATGTATATGTATATGTATATGTATATGTATATGTATATGTATATGTATATGTATATGTATATGTATATGTATATGTATATGTATATGTATATGTATATGTATATGTATATGTATATGTATATGTATATGTATATGTATATGTATATGTATATGTATATGTATATGTATATGTATATGTATATGTATATGTATATGTATATGTATATGTATATGTATATGTATATGTATATGTATATGTATATGTATATGTATATGTATATGTATATGTATATGTATATGTATATGTATATGTATATTTCTAGATGTACATTTCTAGATGCGTCACTACCAGCCAGTCACAAAAGGGCTATCGTCCGACCTCGACTCAAGAAAACGGGGATGGATCCCGTTGATCCCAAAAGCTACCGCCCCATATCAAACCTATCGTTCATCTCAAAATTTATTGAACGTGTCGTCCACCGTCAGCTTTCTTCACATATCGAATCGATGAATCTGCTTCCGCAGGTTCAGTCTGGTTTTCGCAAGTACCACAGTACAGAGACAGCAGCCGGGAAAGTTTACAACGACATTATTCTTTCACTTGACAGGGGCCAACCGACTGCGCTCGTGCTCCTTGACTTCAGTGCAGCTTTCGACTGTGTCGATCATGTTCTCCTTACTGATCTCCTCCACACTAGCTTTGGCGTGACTTCAACCGCACTTGACTGGATTGGGTCTTTTCTATCAAATCGAACACATCTTATCCGATTGGGCCGGGCGACGTCGAGAGTATCGGCCGTTGACTGTGGTGTGCCTCAGGGTTCAATCTTAGGTCCACTTCTCTTCATCCTTTACACAAGCCATATTACTCGAATTGCTTCTTCTCACGACGTGCAGACTCATCTTTACGCTGATGATACTCAGCTGTACATTCATTTTGACGTAACCGACCTGCAGTCCGTTAGAGAGCGTCTTGTCGCCTGTGTCAGCGAGATTCGCGTTTGGTCCTCGTCTATGAGATTGAGCCTAAACCCCTCTAAAACAGAACTTATCTGGTTCCATCGAGGGAACATCTCAACGCGACACCTGGATGACTGTAGTCTTCAAATCAGTACTGACTGCGTCATCACCCCCGTGAAGTCTATTAGAAATCTTGGTGTGATACTGGATAGCTCCTTGCTAATGAATCTACATATATCGGCCGTGGCACGATCTTGTTTCTTCCACCTACGCCGCATCCGACAGATCAAGGGTGCCCTAAACAAACACTGCGTGCGGATTTTGGTCCAGGCTCTTGTTATTTCTAGATTAGATTATTGTAACGTGGTCCTTGCTGGCCTGCCGATGACTGCTCTTCGCCCGCTCACTGCGGTTCTTCATGCTGCTGCACGTCTTATCGGTGGCATCTCTCGACGGGACCACATCACGCCTCTTCTCCGCCAACTACACTGGCTCCCCCTACCGGAAAGAGTGACCTTAAAACTCTGCTTACTGGTTTACAATATTTTAACAAATCGTGCCCCTGCCTACATGACACGGATGATAAGCCTGTGCTCCTCTCATTCTGGTCGTCAACATCTACGTTCGTCCTCCCATGGTGACGCTGTCATCCCAAGAACTCGTCGAAGTTTCGGTAAACGAGCATTCGCCGTTTCCGGGCCCGGTGCATGGAACCAACTACCTAAATCTATGCGAAGTGCTGTTCTAAATGAAGACTTCAGAGCATTGTTGAAAAAACACTTTTTTAATTTGACATATTGTTAATGGCATTCTTAGTGCAAGACTCTTGTTTTGTTTTAGATAAAATAAAATAAAATAAAAAAAAAAAATATGTATATGTATATGTATATGTATATGTATATGTATATGTATATGTATATGTATATGTATATGTATATGTATATGTATATGTATATGTATTTGTATATGTATATGTATATGTCATTTCATTTCATTTCATTTCATTTTTTTATTGAGCACCAACATAAGTATTAAACGTAAACAAAAGAAAATAACCAAAACGACAAGAAAAAATATAGAACCAAAATTTCAAAAAAGAAAAAAAAATCGATTGGTTGAGAAAGAAATGAGGTGCCCAAAAGGTTCGTCCGAAGGGAATTCCTTCCCGCTTAATGGACAACCTTTACAAAAAGAACCAAATGAGCTGGTTGAGTTAAGACATTTCAAATAGTAGTTCAATAAACTTATCAAGGAAGAGACTGAAATTGGTATGCTAAGGTAATAGGTATTGAGTAGTTATGAGTGAGACAATAATATGTAAGATTTCAGAGCTTGCTTAAATAGCGAAATACGTTTCAAGGAGGAGACAGATATTGGAATGATTGAATAAATACGAGGGCCAGAGCATTTAATAGAGAATGTTTTAAGAGTTGTCCGAGCAAAATCCGTTCGAAAACAGCGACCGGGGCGCAGATCATAGGAATGAACATCAGATAATTTTACAAACATGTTATCGAATGATGAGGGTAATATAAAATTATCATATTTATACATGAAAATGCCAGTTTGGAAGAAATTAATCTGATAAATATTAAGAATGTTGTTGTTAACCATTTGAATTTTACAAGACGATGTGGGAGGCATGTGAAAAATAATTCGAATAATTCGCTTTTGCAAAATATGAAGAGGCTTTAAACGAGTTGAATAATTTGAGGCCCAGACAATATTGCAGTATGATAAGTACGGAAATATAAGTGCATAGTATAACATCATAGAAATATTGGCATCAACAAACTGGTGTATACGAGATAGCACTCCACAATTTTTTGCAACCTTAGATGTAACATGTTCAATGTGAGTTTTTAATGTAAGGTGTTCATCAAGCAACACGCCCAAGAACTTGCAATAAGGAACCCGCTAAATTGGTATATCATCAATCTTCAGCTGTCAATTACAGAAAGTATTTTTGTTTATATGGTGAAATAAAATGTAATTCGTTTTGCTAACATTTAAGGAAAGTCTACTAGCAGAGAACCATTTAGAAACAGAAAGTAATTCACTGTTGGTATCGTAATATAAATTTTCTAAGTTATCGCCAGTCGCAAAGAGGTTAGTATCGTCCGCAAACAAAACAAATTCAAGGCGATCTGAAACTGAGCATAGGTCGTTGATATAGATGAGAAATAGAAGCGGTCCCAGCACCGACCCTTGAGGCACCCCACAAGTTACCTGCTTCATCGAAGAGATAGAGTTGCTGTACTGGACGCATTGTGATCTACAGCTAAGATAGTCACTGAACCATGATAGTGGAGTTCCCCGGATTCCATAGTGCCTCAATTTTTCCACCAGAATGCCGTGATCAACCGTATCGAAGGCTTTAGCTAGGTCCAGGAAGATGCCAACTACATATTTCCCACGGTCCATGGCCTCGGCAATCTTTGAATGTAACATGACCAGTGGCATATAAGTTGAGTGATTTTTTCTAAATCCAAACTGATTTGGTGTAATAATGGAAAATTTATCAAGATAATTATAAAGTCTGGAGTGCATCACTGTCAAGATAGACATGTTGTGTGTGATTGTGTGCGCTCGCTATTTTGTAGCTTTGAATAGGAGTATGAATGTTCACCTGGAGTAGGAATGTTCACCTGAGTTGTAGGAGTTGTGGGATTATTAGTGGCTAGCGTGCGGTTTTAGAGAGTTGGTTGTCGCGAGTTAGGTGTGAATTAGTGAATTGTCGAATTGTAGTGAATTGTGTTGAATTGTCGAATTGTAGTGAATTGTGTTGAATTGTCGAATTGTAGTGAATTGTGTTGAATTGTCGAATTGTAGTGAAATCTCGTATTGAAGCGAACTTTCGAATTGAAGTGAAATCTCGTATTGAAGCGAACTTTCGGATTGAAGTTACATTTTCCGTTTAGTTTATTTTTTATTTAATAATAAAGAAGTTAATATTTAAGTTGAAGTTGGAGTTTTATCGTTAAGCGGCTTGCCCAAGTTGACAATTTTGGCGACCCCGACGAGACTTGAAAAATAATTTGTCGACGTGGGCAAATAAAGAAGCTGTAACGTTAGTTTTGAAGTTGTTTTGCGGAGTTTTCTGTTAGAAGTTTTGTCATGACCAGTATTCAAAAACTGAAAGAACTTGGAGAAAGTCTGGGGTATAAAGATACCGAACTGCAGTTGTTTGTTAAAGAGCAACAGGCAGAAGAGAGGACACAAAGAAATTTAGACAGAGAGGCACAGCTGCAGGCGGATAGAACCAGAATCGAACTAGAAAGAGAAAGAATGGCAAATGAGCAAAAAGACAAAGATCGTGAAATAACCAGGCTTGAGTTGGAAATCAAGAAAAACAGCCTCAACCAGACAAGTTCCGTCGGTCTAACTCATGTGGCATCAGGACCCAAGTTACCATGTTTTGAGGATGAGAAAGATGACATGGACGCGTATTTGTCTCGGTTTGAAAGAGTGGCTGAAATTCAATCCTGGAGAAAATCAGAATGGGCTATATTCTTGTCATCCCTGCTGAAAGGAAAGGCTTTGGAAGTTTATTCCAGGTTGCCGTCCGACCAGGCTGGAAATTACGACGTTTTAAAAAAAGCTCTGTTACGACGCTATGAATTAACAGAAGACGGATTCATAAAAAAATTTAAAACTGCGAGACCCGAAAAGAACGAGGCTCCCGACTCTTTTTTAGTTCGTTTGCAGAGCTACTTGCAGCGGTGGGTTGAGCTGTCAGAAGCCGAAGAAAGCTACGAGGGTTTGTCAATGCTTCTGGTGATGGAGCAATATGTGAATGGCTGCTCCAAAGAAATGGCCTTGTTTCTGAAAGAACGAGCTCCACGAAATCTTCAGGAACTAAGTGATTTCGCAAGGCAGTATTTGGATGCGCACGGAGAAGAAAGTCTTTCTGGAGTCAGCGAACAAAGTTACAAGAAATCAAAAAACTGTTTCAATTGTGGGCGCGTCGGACATTTTGCGGCAGAGTGCAGAGGCAGTGGCGGTTCTTCGAAGTCGACGACAATTTCAAATAGAGTCCACGACAAGACAAGTAGAAGCGGATGCTGGAACTGCGGCAAATTTGGGCACGTGTCAAGAAACTGCTTCCAGATAACAAATACTGATGCATTGGTTACTGGTGATAGGATGGAAAAAAACGGTTCCATGGTGGGTAAAAAACGACAATTTCGTAACGACGCCAGTTCAACACCTGCTACTCAATCCGCACTCGATGTAATGAGAAAAGCTCACAAGGCGGAACTGGAAAACGAACTGCGTCGTCTCAGAGAGTACTCGGTCCGTGTCGTGGAAGAACTGAAGGTTGACCATCAGAAGAAAGTTCTCCGGTTGGAATGCGAAGTCGGAGAGTTTTCCGAACGGTTGAAGGCCTCCGAGAAGGAAAGGAAATTGTTCAACGAGAAGAAGTCCGTGTTAGAGAACGAATTGAATCAGATATCTCTGAAGTCGAAACAAGTCGATAAGGATTCGTCTCAGAAGGACAAAAAGATACAGACCCTGGAAAAGTTGATTTCCGAACTGAAACCGCCTTCGGAAAAAGCGTCCGGAGACAAGGCTTCTTCGGTCGTTGTGCGGACTGCCGACGTTCTTCGGGTGGACCAGATCAAGACTTCGGATCTGGAGAAGAATAACTCCAGTTTGAAACAGCAGATTAGAAAGCTCGAAGTCGACCTGGAAGAGGTGAGATCCTCGTCTTCTCTGAAACTTCAAGAACTCTTGAAAAAGTTAGAACTTTTGAAAAAGTTAGACCTGGAGCAGAGGAGATCGTTTCGTTTCTGCGACTCCCTGAGGAAGCTGAGTGGAGGAGACGACGGAAGCGGTGGCGGCGCAGAATTGTCGAAACTTTTAGCATCTTTGGTTGCCGAGCTAGAGGAAGTCCACGGTCGTCTCCAGGAGAAAGAGGAGCTAGTTTCTCAGTTGGAGAAGAAGCTAGAGTTGTCGGCACAGGAAGAAAAGAAGCAGCTTGGAATGAAATTATTGGAAAATCCATCGGCAAAAGTGGATGATGTCGAAGTCATTAATAACATACACAGGGATGAAACCGGAGATAAATCTAAGAGTTCTGTAGCTGGTAACAACAGTCAAGCTTGTGAGAAATGTTTAACTATGGAGAAAGAACGAAACGATTTGTGCGAGCGAATCAAGCGATTGCAACAGCAAATTAAAAACATCCAGGACGACCACCAGTACGAGCTGGCAGTCCAGAGAGCCGCCCACAAGCGAGAGATGATGTTCAGCAAGGAGGAGACGATGAGGAAGCTCGCAGACGCCGAGGCCAACTGCTTGCCGATGGAAGCCGGAAAGGAATTTCCAGAATTAGAAGACAAAAAAATATTTTTTGTCTGGAGGAAGGGACGGAATGTCAAGATAGACATGTTGTGTGTGTGATTGTGTGCGCTCGCTATTTTGTAGCTTTGAATAGGAGTATGAATGTTCACCTGGAGTAGGAATGTTCACCTGAGTTGTAGGAGTTGTGGGATTATTAGTGGCTAGCGTGCGGTTTTAGAGAGTTGGTTGTCGCGAGTTAGGTGTGAATTAGTGAATTGTCGAATTGTAGTGAATTGTGTTGAATTGTCGAATTGTAGTGAATTGTGTTGAATTGTCGAATTGTAGTGAATTGTGTTGAATTGTCGAATTGAAGTGAAATCTCGTATTGAAGCGAACTTTCGAATTGAAGTGAAATCTCGTATTGAAGCGAACTTTCGGATTGAAGTTACATTTTCCGTTTAGTTTATTTTTTATTTAATAATAAAGAAGTTAATATTTAAGTTGAAGTTGGAGTTTTATCGTTAAGCGGCTTGCCCAAGTTGACAATCACTCTTTCAAAAAACTTTGAGAAATAGCACAAGACAGATATTGGCCGGTAATTAGAAAAGTTTTCTTTTTTCCCAGATTTGTAAATTGGAATGACTTTGGCTGTTTTTAGTTGAGCGGGGAATACTCCTGAAGTTATTGAGCAATTTATTATGGCAGACAGAGGACTAGCGATCGCCGTAATTGAATTTCGTGCGATGCATGGGTCGACTCCATCGGATCCGCAGCTGTGAGAGATCTTTAAGTCTGAAGCTATTTTGATAATCTCATCGGGCGTAGTGGGTGCAAAAAAAAAGAGTGAGTCACAGGATTGCCAAGATATTTTTCAAACGTTGTATCCGGTGGGGATATCTTTCTTGCGAGGTTGGAGCCAATATTAGAAAAGTAATTATTAAATGACTCAGCAATAACAGAGGAAGATGTCAATAGACTACCGTCATCCGTACAGAAAGTCTTGCATTGTTCCATGTTGGTCTTTTTATTTAAAATGTTCCCAATTAACTTCCATGTTCCTTTCATGTTGTTGTTGTTTAATTTAAACTTTTCGGAGTAGAATTGTTTGATGGTTTTTACCTTAGTTGATTTGAAGAGGTTTCTAAATGTAGTAAATTTCTGTTTGTTAGACGGAGATGGATTCCTGGTGTATGCTCGGTAAAGCGCATTTTTTTTCTTGCAGCTTTTCATAAGTTCAGGTGTCATCCATTCTTTATCAAACTTGTTAGGTCCGTTAGATTTGCCGCTGCAGCTCACCAGAGGAAAGGAATTATTATATATCTCAAGGTATCTATTGATAAACATTGAATAGGCGGATGACGCGTCGCCACACTCGGCCACCTCTATTACCCTAGACCAATTGGCTCAATGCCTCTCGAAAAGATTTCTGAGCACCTCTTAGTTAAATGTTCGTTGATATAAATTTTATGTTTATCTTCTTGTTTGTGAAGTAGGCGTCTTGAAGAGTAAATTCGGTCTCTGACTGTTTTTGAAGCGAGAGTTATAACTATCGGTCGTGGTGCGTTTTTAATGCCAGGTATTCTGTACCCGGCAGTGATATCCTTCATAGATATGTCGAGATCTAACCTCGTCCTGCAACACTCCACGACAGCACTCATTGTATCCTGCCGAGACATATGTTTAGAGGAATCACCTTCTCCAGCAGTCACACCCGAAGCCACCTCAGCGTAGGACGATTCAGGGATTCCGTGAATGACGAGATCGTTGCTTCTCAATTGCATCTCCAGTCTGTCAACTCGAATCTGTAGAGTTTTGTTTTCCTCCGTTATGGACTTTATTTTATCAACCAGCGGCTTAATTTCGTCCTTTATCAGTTTTGTCACTGTCTCCAACATTAAGTTCTTCATCATTTCTTTAATGCCATGTTCCAGACTGGGAAGTATCTTTTCTTTAATCTTATCCGATAATGCTTCGATTGTTTTACCTTCCATTAACAAGTCCAGAACCTCCTCTTGCCTTTTACGTGACATCACAGTATGTAGTACAACTTACAGGAGTGGCAACAAACGACAACAGAACTAAACTCACTAAACTATTCAACAGTATTTGACAAAACCAGGTATCAAAATCAGATAAATTTTGTACCAACAGTTAGCTTGTATTGAGACAAGTTCAGTCATATAAATTTTTACCAGATATGTTTACTAAAAACGAAATGTTATCGAGAAAAGTAATAGAGACTCGACAGCGACAACCGGCTCATACGCTCATAATACATGCATAATATGTATATGTATATGTATATGTATATGTATATGTATATGTATATGTATATGTATATGTATATGTATATGTATATGTATATGTATATGTATATGTATATGTATATGTATATGTATATGTATATGTATATGTATATGTATATGTATATGTATATGTATATGTATATGTATATGTATATGTATATGTATATGTATATGTATATGTATATGTATATGTATATGTATATGTATATGTATATGTATATGTATATGTATATGTATATGTATATGTATATGTATATGTATATGTATATGTATATGTATATGTATATGTATATGTATATGTATATGTATATGTATATGTATATGTATATGTATATGTATATGTATATGTATATGTATATGTATATGTATATGTATATGTATATGTATATGTATATGTATATGTATATGTATATGTATATGTATATGTATATGTATATGTATATGTATATGTATATGTATATGTATATGTATATGTATATGTATATGTATATGTATATGTATATGTATATGTATATGTATATGTATATGTATATGTATATGTATATGTATATGTATATGTATATGTATATGTATATGTATATGTATATGTATATGTATATGTATATGTATATGTATATGTATATGTATATGTATATGTATATGTATATGTATATGTATATGTATATGTATATGTATATGTATATGTATATGTATATGTATATGTATATGTATATGTATATGTATATGTATATGTATATGTATATGTATATGTATATGTATATGTATATGTATATGTATATGTATATGTATATGTATATGTATACTAGCAGTGCCCGTAGCGGCTTCGCTCGCATGAAATTAGAGAGTTTGAACCGTGCATCCATAGTAGGGATCATTTTTTTAGGTCTCGGCTCGGCCCGTCGACAAATTAGCCCAGCCCGTTTTAAAAACCCAAACTCCTGGCCCGGCACAGCCCGTCTGAATTATGGCCGGCCTATTTTTACAGGCCTAGAAGTTCTATATACTTGATGAAAAACTTCGGCCCGTCCCACCTTGACCTCAGGTTTGACCCGGCCAAACTGAAGACCCTAAAATCACTAAAATATCTATATACTTGGTGAAAAACCTCGGCCCGTCCCACTTTGATTTAAGGTTTGGCCTGGCCCGTGTGAAGACTCTAAAATAACGGCTTGGCCCGGCCGATGATAAACTGGACTTAGCTACTTTTAACCGGCACAAAACTTCAAAATACTAATTTTTACATTTGTAACACTTACAGTTTGTGAGTAGCAGTTATTTTGAAATCAAATAACCCTTATTTCCACCCCACATTTGAGGTCCTGAAAACCAATTTTTCAAAAAATGCTAAAACACGAATTTCATTATTTTTGGAGTAGAAACTTAATACTAATTTTTACTTCTGTAGCATTAACAGTTTTTGAGTAGCAGCTACTTTAAAAACCAAATAACCCAAAAAATGATGAAACACGTATATCTTTTTTTTTAGTAGATACTAAGAATTAATTTTTACATCTGTGGCAATTACAGTTGTTGAGTAGCAGTTACTTTAGAAACCAAATAACCCTATTTTCCACCCCACATTTGAAGTCCTGGAAACCAAATTTTCAAAAAATTGTGAAACACGTATATCATTATTTTTACAGTTGAAACTAACTACTAATTTTTACTTTTGTAGCATTAACAGTTTTTGAGTAGAAGCTACTTTAAAAACCAAATAACCCAATTTTCCAACCCACATTTGAGGTCCGGGAAACCAAATTTGTATAAAATGGTGAAACACGTATATCTTTATTTTTAGAAAAGAAACTAAATAATAATTTTTACATCTGTGGTATTTACTGTTTTTAAGTAGCAGTTACTATAAAAGACAATTAGCCCTATTTTCCACCCCACATTTGAAGTCCTGGAAACCAAATTTTCAAAAAATGCTAAAACACGTATTTCATTATTTTTGGAGTAGAAACTAAATACTAATTTTTACTCCTGTAGCATTAACAGTTTTTGAGTAGAAGCTACTTTAAAAACCATATAACCCAATTTTCCAACCCACATTTGAGGTCCGGGAAACCGAATTTTCAAAAAATGGTGAAACACTTATTTTTTTATTTTTCAAAAAAAATCTATATACTAAATTTCAGAAAAAATATTTAGAAAAAATTTTTAGAAAAAAGTTTGTTTTCCAGTTTTTTCCCCTCAGGAGCAAAATTTTCAAAAATCCTTTCTTAACGGATGTTTACGCTATAAAAGTAATATAAGTTCCAAATTTCACGTTCCTAGGATGAGGCGTTTGAGCTCGGCGCTGATTATCAGTCAGTCATCTGTCAGTCAGGACATGTTCTTTTATATATATAGATGTATATGTATATGTATATGTATATGTATATGTATATGTATATGTATATGTATATGTATATGTATATGTATATGTATATGTATATGTATATGTATATGTATATGTATATGTATATGTATATGTATATGTATATGTATATGTATATGTATATGTATATGTATATGTATATGTATATGTATATGTATATGTATATGTATATGTATATGTATATGTATATGTATATGTATATGTATATGTATATGTATATGTATATGTATATGTATATGTATATGTATATGTATATGTATATGTATATGTATATGTATATGTATATGTATATGTATATGTATATGTATATGTATATGTATATGTATATGTATATGTATATGTATATGTATATGTATATGTATATGTATATGTATATGTATATGTATATGTATATGTATATGTATATGTATATGTATATGTATATGTATATGTATATGTATATGTATATGTATATGTATATGTATATGTATATGTATATGTATATGTATATGTATATGTATATGTATATGTATATGTATATGTATATGTATATGTATATGTATATGTATATGTATATGTATATGTATATGTATATGTATATGTATATGTATATGTATATGTATATGTATATGTATATGTATATGTATATGTATATGTATATGTATATGTATATGTATATGTATATGTATATGTATATGTATATGTATATGTATATGTATATGTATATGTATATGTATATGTATATGTATATGTATATGTATATGTATATGTATATGTATATGTATATGTATATGTATATGTATATGTATATGTATATGTATATGTATATGTATATGTATATGTATATGTATATGTATATGTATATGTATATGTATATGTATATGTATATGTATATGTATATGTATATGTATATGTATATGTATATGTATATGTATATGTATATGTATATGTATATGTATATGTATATGTATATGTATATGTATATGTATATGTATATGTATATGTATATGTATATGTATATGTATATGTATATGTATATGTATATGTATATGTATATGTATATGTATATGTATATGTATATGTATATGTATATGTATATGTATATGTATATGTATATGTATATGTATATGTATATGTATATGTATATGTATATGTATATGTATATGTATATGTATATGTATATGTATATGTATATGTATATGTATATGTATATGTATATGTATATGTATATGTATATGTATATGTATATGTATATGTATATGTATATGTATATGTATATGTATATGTATATGTATATGTATATGTATATGTATATGTATATGTATATGTATATGTATATGTATATGTATATGTATATGTATATGTATATGTATATGTATATGTATATGTATATGTATATGTATATGTATATGTATATGTATATGTATATGTATATGTATATGTATATGTATATGTATATGTATATGTATATGTATATGTATATGTATATGTATATGTATATGTATATGTATATGTATATGTATATGTATATGTATATGTATATGTATATGTATATGTATATGTATATGTATATGTATATGTATATGTATATGTATATGTATATGTATATGTATATGTATATGTATATGTATATGTATATGTATATGTATATGTATATGTATATGTATATGTATATGTATATGTATATGTATATGTATATGTATATGTATATGTATATGTATATGTATATGTATATGTATATGTATATGTATATGTATATGTATATGTATATGTATATGTATATGTATATGTATATGTATATGTATATGTATATGTATATGTATATGTATATGTATATGTATATGTATATGTATATGTATATGTATATGTATATGTATATGTATATGTATATGTATATGTATATGTATATGTATATGTATATGTATATGTATATGTATATGTATATGTATATGTATATGTATATGTATATGTATATGTATATGTATATGTATATGTATATGTATATGTATATGTATATGTATATGTATATGTATATGTATATGTATATGTATATGTATATGTATATGTATATGTATATGTATATGTATATGTATATGTATATGTATATGTATATGTATATGTATATGTATATGTATATGTATATGTATATGTATATGTATATGTATATGTATATGTATATGTATATGTATATGTATATGTATATGTATATGTATATGTATATGTATATGTATATGTATATGTATATGTATATGTATATGTATATGTATATGTATATGTATATGTATATGTATATGTATATGTATATGTATATGTATATGTATATGTATATGTATATGTATATGTATATGTATATGTATATGTATATGTATATGTATATGTATATGTATATGTATATGTATATGTATATGTATATGTATATGTATATGTATATGTATATGTATATGTATATGTATATGTATATGTATATGTATATGTATATGTATATGTATATGTATATGTATATGTATATGTATATGTATATGTATATGTATATGTATATGTATATGTATATGTATATGTATATGTATATGTATATGTATATGTATATGTATATGTATATGTATATGTATATGTATATGTATATGTATATGTATATGTATATGTATATGTATATGTATATGTATATGTATATGTATATGTATATGTATATGTATATGTATATGTATATGTATATGTATATGTATATGTATATGTATATGTATATGTATATGTATATGTATATGTATATGTATATGTATATGTATATGTATATGTATATGTATATGTATATGTATATGTATATGTATATGTATATGTATATGTATATGTATATGTATATGTATATGTATATGTATATGTATATGTATATGTATATGTATATGTATATGTATATGTATATGTATATGTATATGTATATGTATATGTATATGTATATGTATATGTATATGTATATGTATATGTATATGTATATGTATATGTATATGTATATGTATATGTATATGTATATGTATATGTATATGTATATGTATATGTATATGTATATGTATATGTATATGTATATGTATATGTATATGTATATGTATATGTATATGTATATGTATATGTATATGTATATGTATATGTATATGTATATGTATATGTATATGTATATGTATATGTATATGTATATGTATATGTATATGTATATGTATATGTATATGTATATGTATATGTATATGTATATGTATATGTATATGTATATGTATATGTATATGTATATGTATATGTATATGTATATGTATATGTATATGTATATGTATATGTATATGTATATGTATATGTATATGTATATGTATATGTATATGTATATGTATATGTATATGTATATGTATATGTATATGTATATGTATATGTATATGTATATGTATATGTATATGTATATGTATATGTATATGTATATGTATATGTATATGTATATGTATATGTATATGTATATGTATATGTATATGTATATGTATATGTATATGTATATGTATATGTATATGTATATGTATATGTATATGTATATGTATATGTATATGTATATGTATATGTATATGTATATGTATATGTATATGTATATGTATATGTATATGTATATGTATATGTATATGTATATGTATATGTATATGTATATGTATATGTATATGTATATGTATATGTATATGTATATGTATATGTATATGTATATGTATATGTATATGTATATGTATATGTATATGTATATGTATATGTATATGTATATGTATATGTATATGTATATGTATATGTATATGTATATGTATATGTATATGTATATGTATATGTATATGTATATGTATATGTATATGTATATGTATATGTATATGTATATGTATATGTATATGTATATGTATATGTATATGTATATGTATATGTATATGTATATGTATATGTATATGTATATGTATATGTATATGTATATGTATATGTATATGTGATAAGTATTTCAAGAAACTGGATGATATCTTAGCAGATACCTCAAAATTTAAAAAGTTAAAGACAAATCCAATAGATTCACCTAAGAAGAAAGTTAATGCTATAATCAACTTATTGAACAACTAGCAGTTCCCGTAGCGGCTTCGCTCGCATGAAATTAGAGAATTTGAACCGTGCATCCATAGGTGTCGGCTCGGCCCGTCGACAACTTGGCCAAGTCCGTTTCAAAATCAAAATTCCTGGCCCGACACGGCCCGTCTAATTTGGGCCCGGCCCGTTTTTACAGGCCTATAAATTCTATATACTTGTTAAAAAAACTTCGGCCCGTCCCACCTTGACTTCAGGTTTGGCCCGGCCAGTCTGAAGACCCTAAAATCACTTAAATGTCTATATGCTTAGTGAAAAACCTCGGCCCGTACTACTTTGATTTAAGGTTTAGCCTGGCCCGTAAAAAGACCCTAAAATACCGGCTTGGCCAGACCGGTGATAAACTGGACTCAGCTACTTTTAACCGGCACAAAACCTCAAAATACTAAGTTTTACATCTGTAATGCTTGCAGTTGTTGAGTAGCAGTTATTTTAAAATCAAATAACCCTTATTTTGACCCCACATTTGAAGTCATGGAAACCAAAGTTTTAAAAAATGGTGAAACACGTATATCTTTTTTTTTGAGTAGATACTAAGTATTAATTTTAAAATCTGTAGCAATTACAGTTGTTGAGTAGCAGTTACTTTAAAAACCAAATAACCCTATTTTCCACCCCAGATTTGAAGTCTTAGAAACCAAATTTTCAAAAAATGGTGAAACACGTATATCATTGGCTAACCGGTCTATAATTGCATGCGTCGCTTCTGTTGCCTTTCTTGAACACTGGCACAACGACAGCATCCCTACAGTCCTGCGGGACTTCTCCAGTTTGCAATGACCTATTTATCAATTCTGCCAGCACCTCTCCGATCTCATTTCTGACCTCGAGCAAGAACTGTGGGTGCAGCTCATGCATCCCAGGGCTTTTATCGGTTTTCAAATTTCTTAGCATTTCAACAAACAAATACAAACAGAGACGAAAGCGAGTTAAGTAAAACGTTCTAAAAATATAAATCTTTACACTTGTCAACTTATTTATTGCTGGGTTATACAGACTTTTTATATTTTTGATTCTGACAATAACCAATTTCAATTCAATTGAAATTCATTATCTTTGCCGTGTTGTTTATTTACAACCTTGGCCATTACTAGTTTAACTAGTTATATACGTCTATGCTATAAAGGCTTCCCGGCTGTTTTGTATTGTTGAATTTTGCCATTTTGCTATTTAATTTAATTATTCTGCTATGATGATGAGGTCGTCGAAATTTCTTGTTTCACTTTCGCTTAAACAATTTTCGGGAAGTTATTGTAGAAGCAGCGCTTTATTAAGCCGTGCCATTAATAAACAAAGTAATTTTCAATTTGTGTAATTTACTTTCCGCATACATTTCATCATTTCAAAGTAATTTTGGAAAACTGATTAAATTTTAATTCAATTAGGCTGAAATCGATGTAATTTAAAGTTTATTGAAGAATTTTAAATGTTTTTCAGCAATCCTTTTCCAGAATAAATGCACCTCAATTCATAAAATTCAAAGGCCGATCCACACAAGCGCAACTTTCTCGTCCGATCAACAACAGTTGACACAGTTAGATCCGAAGAAGATCATTTCTTTTACTTGTAAAGTGTGTGAGCAGAGAGTTACAAAAACCTTTTCCAAGCTAGCATACGAACAAGGAGTCGTTATTATTCAGTGCCACTGCTGTAAAAACCGCCATATCATTGCAGATAATCTGGGGTGGTTCAAGGATTTTGAGTGAGTTTTTTTATACTTTTTCTATTGTTTGGTGCTAAATATTTCTTGTTATAGTTATAGTTCTAGTAAATTTTAACTGTAATACCTTTTTTGTATTTATATATTTTAATTCTAAAGTTTTAACTTTACATTGGTTATCAACAAAGCCATCTAGTTTGAATTATAAATTATTTGTCATTACCCTAATCAATATTGTCTACATTGATACCACTTAAAAAATAATTTCAGTTGTAAAAACATAGAAGAGTATTTAAAAGCTAAAGGAGAGGAAGCCAAAAAAGGAATCCAATTTAAAGATGGTTCTATAGAAATTTTAAATTCAGACCAATCTGATGTTACTGCTGACTTTGTCGATGCTGGTAGTTTGCAAGAAATTGAAGCTGAAACTAAAAAATAAATATCTTTTAATTAAAGACTCTGTTTGTGTAAATTAGATTTTTTTGAGTTACTAGTTAGTGTAAATTATAGTCATTTAATTGTTTACAAATTTTCATCCTATATATTACAACATTGATCTGAGCAGATGAAAATGAACAAGTACAGATGTTTTGATTGAAAACAATTTGGGGTCGATTGGTCAATTTTGCTTAATTTTCTATAAGTAGTGTCAGACACATGACATTACTTTCTATAATGGCATGTCCTCTTTTAATAATAAATTACTTATTTTTATTTATTATTGTAGTTTTGCCTAAGTAATAATCAAGTGAACAAAAAACAACGACACAATACCGAAATTAATGCTTGTATTATTCTAACCAACTGAATAGAACTGCACATCAGAATAAGATATGATGAATCTGATTTTTTAAACCAGCTAAAATGAATGTGGTTTTTTTGTATATTGTTCACCGAACAACATTATGCTCTGCGATAATTTAGAAGGCTCCTTTTTCTTTCCCACCAACAGAACAACTGTTTTTTTCAGTCGCCGAGAAACTGTTGCTTTTGGCTTCCGAGAGATCGTAGAACAGCTGACGAGCATCGGTCGGGTTGTATAGCTCAAAGATTTCCATGAATCTGGCCTGCAATCCCGGTGGAAGTTTGCTGTTGTTCAAACGGCATTTGACTCTCTGATTTTTGGCTGCCTCAGCTTCAAGAACCAGCCACCTGTTCCTCTCCTTCATGTCTTCAATCTTTTTTTTATAAAGAAAAGATATTTTAAAGTTTTAGGTAGAATTTTATAACATCTGTGAGGGGTGTGCAGTGTTGGTCATATTGTTTGTGTGCAACTGTGCAAGAGAATTTCTGCTATTAAAACCTATTAAAAAAAATTATTAAATTTTATCAAAATTTTAAGTCTTACCTATTTAGATTTTCATCGTCATAGTAACTACAAACATCTTTTGTTTACTATTCACCGGTGTAATATTTTTACGATACGATGTCACTATGAAATTTTTCAGCCATTTTAAAAGTATGTTAAAAGCAAAACTACAAGTTTTTAATTTTTTAAATAACTTTCACTTGTTTAAAAATCTAGGATACATATTACTATATATATATATTTACATGCTGATCACCGACTCACTGACTCTGGAACACTCGCTTTTTAATATTTTACTATATTTATAATTAGTCATCTTATTTATATTTTATATATATTTTAATTAAAATTTTGTTCTACTACAATATTACTATCTATATTACCAAACAAGTACTTTTTGTTTTGTTTTTTTTAATAATAGTTTATAGTTCTTCGCACCAGGTGTTTTGAGACTGAACTTAACTGTTTATTTCTTTTATATATATATATATATATATATATATATATATATATATATATATATATATATATATATATATATATATATATATATACATACATATACATATACATATATACATACGGGAGCGAGGGAGAGAGAAACGCCGGTTACCCCACTAGTTAGCTTTTATGTCACTAAGTTTCGAAGCCTACTTAGTATTAAAACATTTTAATACTAGTGATAGCCCATCAAAAATGACGGATTTTTTAAAATCCCATTATATATTATTTTACGCATTGTACAATTGCGTAATAACTTTTATTACATGCCTGTGCAACTAATTGTATTAACTGCCGATTGCTGACCACCGCCTTATGCGAAATTGCTTACATACATACATACATACAGACATAGGAAATTATGTATGTAGATGTTTTAAAAATCAAAATAAAAACTAAAATTTAGTTTAAAAAAGCAGAAACAACCACATTGTCCCCGTGACCACTGGAGAGAAGCAATCTGCCTAATAATCAACAGATAAGCTTCCACACACACACATACTCACTTATACAAAAGTGTCTATTGTTTTCACAATAGCCAACAGGTAAACTTCCACACACATGTTTGTCATGAGAATACGATGCTTCATGAAGAAAAAAGGATGGGCTTTATTAAATATTTTAGAGGTAGAAAACCATTGCTAAACAGCTTTTTTTGTTTTTTTAGTTTTGTGTATGTGCGTGTGAATGTCTGTTTACAATGTTTTTTACGACTATAAGGATGGGCTTAATGAACGTTGACTTTGCTAAACAAGGTTTCAGCGTTCCAGACTGAGCCAGTGAGTGAGTGAGGCTGGGGGAATATATAAATCAAGTAGATAAATAATAACTTCATACAATTACTTTCATCTACCTGCTTTTTAACTGCATTATAGATGGCAGGAGTGAAGCAATTTATTTGCTGCTTGGTCAGCGTGTGTCCAGTTTCGAAATTGATTTTTGTTCTTCCTGCTGACAGTCTCAGTTTCTTTCTTTGAATCTTTTTTAATTCGTCTGACTCTATATTGATTTTTGACATAATTATTTCATAGTTGATAATCAAATTATCAAGATTAAGCAGTTAGGAGTTAATTATAACTTTGAAATCTTGGTTTTTGAAGGCCTAATTTAGTAGGCAGTGCACACACAGTCAATAGCTCTCTCTTTTTCAGCTTAGTTAATATAATATTATTACAGCTGCATGAGGTGTGTTTCCCGTTTGAATAAGGCTTAAGAAAAAGTTCACTGGCAAAGTGATAGAGTTATATTTCAGTTTGCTTGCATCAACATGTTAAAAATTCAAGTTAACTTTAGTCGACATTACTTTTACTGGTAGCCAATGCTAGATGCTCCTTGAATTTCACAACCAGCTTTTGGATCTTCAGCCTGCGCTGTGGGCTGGAGCAGATTGGATCAAAAATGGACACTCCGGCTAATTAAAATATTTATAGCTATTCAAATTAGTTATTCAAAAATTGGCAACATGCATTTCCATCAACAATGGCTTTATTATAAACTTGTTGTGAAACTTTAATTTGTTTTTTTTTGTTTATTTATATTGTCACAAAAAGCATCCAACGAAAACTATTAAATGAATCTGCTTTTTCAGCATTTTGATTTGTTCAAAGTTAGAAAGCATGTTAATGTACAAAATAGAAATTTTGCAAAATAGTATGACAGCATATCTTGGGCCTCTAAGAGTTGCTTTTGTAAATTAATGTCAGTTAACATTCTAAAATTTATTATAGTGGCTTGGAAAACTTTTTGCTTGTGCATAACCACTTCCACAGGTAAAAGCAGTAATTTGTTGTACCTGCTTTTCCACACACTTAAGATGCTGTTATACCGTCGTCTTTTAGGACAACATGTGAAATATCTTTTTATTATAATAATTTATAGTCCTTTACACAAGGTGTTTTAAAATTGAAATGGCTGTATGTAGGAAGCACATAATTGCTTCCTGTCGTCGGTCGTGGATCATATTTGACCCTTGACACTGTCCCTTCTCTTTTATTCGGGCTAGGGACTGGCTCGCTAAAGCGAAGTGGAGTTAAATATCTTCCTTTTTTAAAATAGTGTTTTAAGACTGAAATTGCTGTATGTTGGAAGCACCTAAGTACTTCCTGTCGTAGATCATAATTTGATCCTTTTAACTTTCCCCTCCTCCTTTCTCTAGGCTTGGGACTGACTTGCAAAAGCAATGCGGAGTTAATATCTTCTATGAAGTGACTAGAGTTTATGTAAGATTGTCATGACTGGTACCTCTGGAACGCACGAGGGCGGCTTGCCCTAGTTGAGTGTGACCGCCTAGTTTGCCATATAAGCTAGAAAAAATAATTACACGAAAATTACCTATCATATTTCTGACCATTGGAATATTTTGAACGTCCGGCAAGCAAGTAAGCAGGCATCCGTTTCTTGTGTAAATTTCGAACACATTCTAAAACGTAGGGAATAATAATTATAACAATGTCAAGGGTCAATGTTTTGTTTAATAACCAAAGGTCGCAATAAATGTCTCCACGCCCTCCAAACGTTTCTGAAGTTAAGTTTTATTTTAAAAAATGACTGACTGTTCATGCTAAATAAAGGTATAAGGGAGAGAGGTAAGTACTGAATGGCTACAGAGATGATGGTTCAAATATGGTTTTGTTATTATTGAGACAAAAACAGAAGACTGGGTTTTCTTAATACATCTTTAATTTTAAAACTTGTTATGTCGGCAAAATAAAGAGTTGAAACTGTTGAGATTTATCTACCGATTTCTAAGCTTTTGTTTTATTCTATCACGTTTAATTTTTTTTATAATTGAGTTGAATACAAGTATGAAAAACGGTAGCCATAGTACAGTTCTCTCCTATATATTATATACAAAATTGGAAGAGTTGATAACTAATCAAAATAATGAAAATCCCATATCAGAAATTTTTGTTATAATCATTTGAATGTTTGTGGATAGGTTATATTCCACATTGAACAAATGCTATTACCTTAACAACCGTTTCATTGATGCATAATTCTTGTGTCCTCTGCTGTGTGAGATAGTGAACGTAAGGATTCAAATGGAGTTGTTTCTAAATTGCAATAAAAATCAAGTGTAAGCATTGATTAGCACCAGACGGTCGATTATAAGTTGCAAACGTTGTTCAATTTTTCTTAGTATTTATAACATAAATTGTCACGACCATTTTTAATAAAAATAAAACTGAATAGGACAAATATCATTTCAGTAATAAAATTAACATTTTGCTCTGAGACATTTTTTTTTTAGAGAGCCCGTTAAATAAATATAATAATTAAAAAATTAAAAATTATTTTTAAAAATTAAAATAATATAAAAATTAAAATAATATAATAATTAAAACCTGGCAGCCGGGTCGAGCAGAGTTTCCTTTGCTGCAGTCATCCATGGCGCGTCTGAAATGCTGGAGTGAGTGGTAATACGGAGAACTCTGGAAGTTTGGAAGACTCTGGAAAGATTTTTGAAGCTTCTTGTAAAGGCAGTTGCTCAGTCGGTCCATGCAGACGGTTCGACACTCGAAGTAATTTAGAAGCCGCTTGGGTATGCCGTCTGTCGGAAGCTCGTAGCAGACGCATGACGATGTGACCGTGAACAGTACGAGGACCGTGTAGAGAACGGACTGAACGTTTGTATTTTCTGTAAATATAGAAACATGTTTTTAATATTATCGAGAAATATTTAAATAACTTTGTTTTTTTTAAAACTGTTAGGCCATTTTGAATTTTATAGTTCGATGGAGTCCCCTAACTTAGCCAGACTCAAACTGATCTCTCAAATGAAGTTCGGTTGAAAACAGTTCAGCTACCAATTGTTTTTTTTAAATCTTATTCGAAAATAAAATTTATCTTTTATCCATAACAAAATATAAAGATATATTTAGTCAAATAAGGTGCAATAAATGTACCTATAATTTAACAAGAATGTGAAATAAAATGTTTTTTTTAATGACTGCCGCTAATAAAACTCCATTCATTATTTTTTTTTAAACCACATAAATAAAATAACTAAATGATTGTTTGAATTTCTGTACAACTTTAAGTTTAAATAGAAATTAATAATATCACTATAGCATCTAATTAAACAGATAAATACATCACCACTTGTTGCAGGTCTTGTAGATGAATTGGTCATGGAAAGGCTCTGAAAGTAATTTATGACCAAATTTATTAAAAGCTGAAAACTATTCGACTCAAAAAATTGAAATGAAATTAAAAAAAATAAGACAAAGCCAAGTCTAAGAACCTTTGAATATTTTTACCATTTAGCCATAACTAAACTTTACTTATGCTTATACATATTAAAAACCAATAACTGAGTTACCCTTTTGATCAGATCGAGAAAAGCCAGACTGTAGATGAACTCGTCAAAGTCGATGTTGTTAAATGTTTTGAATTTCAAAAGATGTTTTAAATCATCAACGTCCGTAGCAGTTAGTCCGAGGTCGGCATCTTCTAGCAGTTTAACAATCTTGCGGCCTGTCATGAGTGTACTTGCCATCTCTATGACGTCATGGAGCTGAACACAATTGCATAATTTTTTCATATAAATAACTCGGGACTTTTGGTACAATAGTTTTTAGTCTTTTACACCGCAGGTGTTTTTAAACTGATAAAGCAGTATGTGAGAAAAACCTATGTACTTCCCGTGGTTGATCCTAATTTGATTTTTTTAAATTTTCCCTTCTCCTTTATATAAGACTGGCTCGCAATTAGCAAGGCAGAGTTAATCACTTTTGACTACAAATTTCTTCTGATGGTAGTCATGACCTTTATCAAATACAAATAATTTAGCTGAAAATAATTAACTATAACACCACATTGGAACAATAAATCAATGAAGCATTCCCCGCCTTAGCGAACGCTTCCAATCACTGCATCACTCTACTATGACAAAACAGAGTTGTTGTCGCAACATTTTTTATAGATATGCATAACATACGTTGTCCGAACAGTTTTAGGGGCCCTTTGGGTCCCTCTGTTTGTGATTATATAAAAAGATCTAAGAAATAAATAAATAAATTCATTTAACTGTGAATGCATGAAAAGGCGCTAGAAAAGTTCAATCGATTTATTGAACAGAGAGATGTCTGCTCATGCATGTAGTGGTGTATCAAGCAGTATAAGTAGATTTGTGTGCCAACCTCAATAAAAATTTTTAGATGCCTTGATGAGAGGGGTTTGAACCAGCTTGGTGGAACAAATTCTTCGTTTGAATCAATGTGCTCTTTAAGCATTCTACTTTTTTCGTCTTCTTCTCTTCCGGTAAAATCTGAAGAAATAAAAATTTAAGAATAACAGATTATTGACTGAGAGTTCGACAAACAAAAAATGGTAATATGACAATATGACAACTGAAATATCTGTTTGTATGTCTTCGCTACCTGAACTGTTGTCCTTTTTGATGTATAAATTACTTGGGTGAAAATAGCATCTGGTAAGAAACGTGTTTTTCATTTTTCTTATTGAATCTCCAATGTCTCCGAAATTTCTCATTTCCGTATCAGCTCTATCGGAACACCTAAAGTGAAAAGAAACAAGTAAAGGAAAAAACGAGTTTTTTAACACAAACTATAATTTCAAATACACTTGATTTAGAAATACAAAAGATGTTCAAATTAAGATTTTTTTTGTTTTTGTTTTAATTTTTATGCTGAATAGTTTCAGCTTTCTAGCTAGTCAAAAAGCTGGTTAAATTTTACTTGCAAGATTTGCGTACAGAGAAAGCCACACACACACACACACACAAAACAGAGATTGCAACCTAAATAAAAGTTTGTAAAAAACTAAAGTCAGTAAAATGCTCTACAAGAAAACTTAAAAACTGAATTACAATCAATCAGTCTTCGAAACTCAATTTCGGACAATTCCGCTTGAACGTTAGAAGAGACTATAATAGACTTCACTAGACTAGTGCTAAATGGATCGCGTTTTTAATAGACCTTTGGCTTTAAAATTTCAATTAGCAACTAATTACACAACAATTTTAATTATATTTTGCTTTTAGACAGATGTACATGCTTACTTCTTGTTGCAAGAAAATATTGAGGTCAAGACGTCTAAAAGTTCTGTCGTAGGTTTTTTGTCAAAAGAGTAATTTTTCTGCATCTCAAACTTCGTCAAATTACATATCACAGAGACAATTATTTTTTTTTATTTACTGCAGCAATATTTAGTGGCATTTCTACAATTATTATACCAATCAATTTGCACCTAATTAAATCTCATGTCTTGTGGTCTGTCACTCACAACACGATGTCAAATGACAACGACTGACGGTGAAATGAATGAACACCCTTGCATGGTACTGAATGTGCATGCCGGTCTGTCGGTCCATTCATTACAACGTTTGTTTATAATTTGCAATAAGTGACCAAGCGCTTATCCAGAATGTAGGACATTCCCCCTGGACGTTTTCCCCTCTGGACATTCCCCCCCCCCCCCCGACAGACCCTAGGACATTTCTCCCCCAGGGTAGGACATTTCCCCCATGTTGTAAGAATGTTTTCCATGATATGACGTTTTGCTGGCAGATGAAAATAAATAAAATAATGCAGTAGTATGAATTTCTGGTTTTGCAAGAGTTTTTTTCATGTTAAGGTGTAGGAGCAGGGACTGTCAAAAACTTATCAAGAGAAAAATCGCGTAAAGCATTTTGCCGAATAATGGATATCCTTGCTTAACTGCCGGTAAACGAAGTAACTAGTGGGATGCTAACCCTTACCTTAACCCTAACAAAGTAACTAGCGGGAATAGCGGGATGCTAACCCTAATCCTAACCCGAACAAAGTAACTAGTGGAATGCTAACCCTAACCCTAGCCTTAACCATAACTAAGTAATTAGTGGGAAGTGGGATGCTAGCACTAACCCTAACCTTACCCCTTTTTTCTCTTACGGCTGCACGCCAAACACTCTATTCAATTAATAATATTCGATGAAATATAAACAATAAATGTTAAATCTTTTAAAAATATGTTTTTGTTTGTTATAAAAACCTGAACTCTAACTCTACCCCGGGGGGGGGGGGAAATGTCCAGGGGAATGTCCTGGTTGGGGGGAAATGTCCGTTCCTCCTTATCCAGGAGTTAGTGTTGGGAGTGTGTAGGTAAGACCAGATATAAGTATAAGAAAAGAAACATCTGGATATGTGACTAAACAAAGGTGAAAACTGTGCAAGTTCCAAATCATGTCATAGCAGGCTGAAACGATCGTCACGTGATAAAAAAGAAATGCTTGTTACTATTCGCAACAAGCATAATTTCTAGATTAGAAAAACATAATCTCGACAAAAAGAACTGAATTTAACGCCAAACATAGAATCCGTTACATATTTTGAGCTACATTTCCTAATAATTAAAATAATTAGCCTTAAATTTAAAAATAAATCAAATTTGTATAACTCAGCTAGATTTAGAATGTACTTATTAAATAAATACACTCAAAATGTACTTATGCAGGAACAAGTTCTAAGTACGTATTCGCATAAGAACTTATCAATCATATAAACTTATAAAGCGCATTTTCTTAAATTCTTGCATATAATTACTTAAGTACACCATTCAATACTAATCTCCCCAACTATTATGGCTCGGTAAATTATATAGTTTTCATTTTTTATATACTTTTATGTGAAAAAATTAAAAAATTTCATAACCATAAAAAATTCTTCAGTTTTTCCCTTCGCTCTGTGTCGCCGTCTGTCACCTTATCGCAGTCTTCCCCGCAGCCTTCAGCGGTCGTTTGCTGTTCGACGTTGTCAATTGATGACATTTTTTGCAATTAACTTATGAGAATGCTTTTAATTTCAGAGTATTATTCTAGACTACAATCTTCGAAATTTCAGTGAGTTACAACTAGCGGACAAATGAAAAATAAAACGTTAACCATGCGTACGTAATGTTTTGAAGCGTCGGGATAGCTGAAGTTGTTTAATGTAACGTACATTATTAAAAATATTATTTTAAAAGTGTTTATTTTAAATTAACATTTAAATTTCTTTTTAAAATTTTAAAACATTTGTTAGATTTGTCTTCTATGGTAAACATCCAGATTCTGGTCTTTAAAAAGCGCTCCTAATAACTCCAGTCGCTCAAAGTCAAACCATTTTTTCCGATCTTCTATAAAGGAGTACAAAACTTGATAATTAGATTGGCTGATTTTACATAGTACTAGTTTTTTCGTTACGCTGTTATGGCCGGTAACAAACCAGGGCTTATGCGACAGATGTGGACGAATTTCAAGAAGTCGTTCGTGATACTCAGAACGAAAGATAAGTTCATTGGAGCAGACGAATTTGGAAATCAATATTTTGAAAGAGAGGCTGGTGGGTTTTTTTTTATTGCAGCATGTTTATCAAAAGGTAGAGGTCGCTTTGTATAGGTACAAGATAACGTTACTAAAAAAAAAGTAAAAAGCAAGCGTTGCAACTACTATGACACCAACAACTAATAAAACAGAATTTAAAGCTTGAATTTGTATTTTCACTACATTTTTTAATGGACATGACATAACCAATTATTTAGAGTGAAAGTTGAAACTTTGTTTATAAAAACATAAGCCAATGAAGTGAATAGACTAGAAAAGAATGTAAAAGTGAAAAAAACTATAGTATAGAATCCTGAAATTTAGTACCTAAATCAAATGGCACAAATTAATGAGGATTTTAGTTTTTTAAGTTAAAAGTAGTTTATTAAGGTTTTTATCGGATGCCCAGAGCGACGTTTACCAATTTAAATATTCTGACAATTTGTCGTGCCAAAATTATGATTAATATAAGATGTTGTAATTGAAACTATTGTAACACTTGTATTTAAGAACAGATCAAGTGCATGATTTGAAAAGACAACGAAAGGTCGTTTCCCAGGACCCTGATCCCACAGTCGTTCCCAAAGTTCCTGTAGAATGGATGAGTGAGTATGGGGTGGTTAAGTTAGGACAACACTATATGGGCTGTTTTATTTATTAATATTTTTTTAAATAAATTTGTAGAATAATTTTTTAATGTTTGAAATTTAATTCAATGAATATTTCACTCATCAGCATGGTTGCAAGGAAGAAGAAATGAACCTCCATCTCCTGAGGTAATGGTGATGACGACGATGATCCACATGTCTCAGTTGTGATGATGATTATGTATCAGGGTGATGATGATGATTATGAATCCTGGTGATGATAATGATTATGAATCCTGGTGATGATGATGATTATGACTCCTGGTGATGATTTCATTCTGTGTGATTAATTGCTAGAAGCAACATGTGCACAGTCTATTCATTATTTTTCTATTTTTTATGCCCGATTAATAGGAAATTATTTTATTACCAATTGGAAACTTAGGAGATCGAGAAGAACAGATTTGAATTACTGAAGACTCTAGCGAGAGCTTCAAAACTCGAGGAAAGAGACCTGGTAATGTTTGCATTTTTTATTGTTATTGTTTGTTTGTTTCATTGCATATGTTAGTGTTTAAATATTGAATAAAAATACAAACGTTGTTTAAAAAAATATCATGTATTATTTATTGTTATTTTTATTTAAAGAAGAACAACTAAACGTAAGATTGGTGAATTGGTGTTTTATTTATTCTTATTGTGTATGTTTTCAAGATTATACTATTATTGTTTTGATGTTTTTCATTGTTTAAAGGACGGCAAAGAAGAGCTCGGCCCTGTTCGGCAGATAGCCGAAAGTGAGTTTTATATTTTTCAAGTGCTCGTTATGTTATATTGTTCGAGATCGTGTCTGTCTGTTTATTCACATTTATAAATTATTTTTTCAATATATTTTTTAGAGAAGAAATTTCCAATGTATCCGGATTTAGAAAAAACTCCGGGAGAAGAACGTTGAAGTTTGCAGATCGCAGCACACCTGTTTGCTTCGTATATGTACAGAAGTGTTTCAATTTACTTTTTTTTTATTAGGTAAAGTGTAATAAATTTTTACAATATTAAAGGATGATGTTTGTTCTTTGAAGTGCTTTTCCGACTCGATTTACGTGTGGAAAAGCCTATTCAGCTATCTATATTTTTTTTTTTTATCGGATAATTTCTCTGCAGTTCAGAACGAAATTCAGAACTGATTCTTTCTTTGGTACTAATAATTAAATATTTCGTGCTTACAATTCATGGTCCTCCAGTGGCACTTTTCCAAGCTGGACTGATGTCGTAGTTTGTCTTGAACCAGTTCTATAATTCCCATTTTCTTAAGTCCACTACTACATTGTCTTCTATTATTCAAAACTTGGCTTATTCTTTCTATCACCAACTAAACTCCTTATCTCATGACCCCACAAGCGTAGAGTTTGGGGGATGATGGAGCCAATTGTCCCTTCCAGACCAAGTCTTGTCTCCTCATGAAAACTGGTAAATAAAGCATTTTTAATGTTTATGTGTCATTTAAAACGGGCATTTAAACAATTTTATAAAAAGTAGTGGTGCAAGTAATATTGTTAAAGGGTATGTGTCTCATATGCGTTATGCCTTTTCACAACAGTAATAAATCTATAGGGCGTCTTATTTTTTTGAGGAAACGTTGCCTTGCGTCTAGCCTCTTGTCCCTACAAGAAATTGATAACTCTACGCCTATGCACGACCCCTGTATCTTCACGGGGGCTTTGCTTTCAGTGGGGTGGTCCACCCCGGGCTGCTCTTTTTTAAGGGGCAGCAAATTTTCGAGAAAAAATGTTTGTATATATAGCTACGCTACTATAGCATACGGCTACGCTCCTTGCTTAAGGGAGCGGCACATTTGACTTACCCCCTAGTCGGAACAACTCACGCTACGCAACTGTTTGTTTTATAATGATTCCTGAGTTTAATTTTTTTTTAATATTTTATAGTCCTTTACACCAGGTGTTTTAAGACTGAAAGGCAGTATGTAGAAAGCACCTAAGTACTTCCTGTCGTAGATCATAATTTGATACTTTAACCTCCTCCTTTCTCCAGGCTTGGGACTGGCTACTGGCTTGCAAAAGCAAGGCAGAATTTCCTTAGTTTAAATAGAAAGGCAAGAATTTATGATACACTACAAATATAGGTGGTGTCTACAAGAGTGTCAAAGTTGGGCTAATGTAGTAAAATCATCAAATCCACGTGATCTCCATTCACGCCATTCACCATCACATTATTTTCTTTGCTATCCGAACCACATATGGAAGTCATTTTCAATTGAATGTGAATGTTCTCAACTTGAAGCTTGAATGGCTCGAGCATTCCATCTTCATTATCGTCATCGAAAACACTTTTTTCATTTAAAAACCAATTTAAATCTCATTTATCATCAATAATCAATAATGACTTAAAATTGCCACAACCTTGTTATTTAGTATTTTTCTTTAAGAAAGCTTATTATTCATACTCTATTTTTGTTATGTATTTTTTTCCATGCACTCTCACTAGGTACAGATGAAAGCATCTTTCTTTCAAGAAACACTTCAAAATAAGACTATATCGCTGGGACTAGAAATTATGAGTTTTTATAAAAAAAAGTTATTTTCTAACTTCATTCCAGTCATTTTTATTGTCTTGTTAATATTTCATGCCGGTGTTAGATTAGATTGTCTATAAAGATCGAGCAAGCAGTGCTGAGCAATTAAAACTGATGGGTACGGCATTTATGTGTTTTATTTATACGACCGACGTTCAACTTTAAAAATTTTACGACTACTTATTTGAAAAATATGAGATAAAGTACCAAAAAATCCGATGACATTTTTACATGTTTGACTTTAAAATCATTGCCGATACAAAAATTCGTTTGTTCTTTTTTCTTCAAAAGTAAGTAAGTAAGTAAAGTAAGTAAATGTAACTAAAAGGAAATTTTTTAGTGCAACTTTTGTTGGTAAATAATAATTAAGTAGTAATTAATTAAAAATCTCAGTTTACAGATTTTCAAAGTAATTTATTTTTGTTAGTCATATAGGAGAAGAGATAAATTATAGGTTAAATATACTTGTCTTATAAGCTTTGACAATTTTCAGTTAAAAAAATTATTTCAATTGAAGAGATCTATTATTCAAAACTTGGCTTATTCTTTCTATCACCAACTAAACTCCTTATCTCATGACCCCACAAGCGTAGAGTTTGGGGGATGATGGAGCCAATTGTCCCTTCCAGACCAAGTCTTGTCTCCTCATGAAAACTGGTAAATAAAGCATTTTTAATGATTATGTGTCATTTAAAACGGCATTTAAACAATTTTATAAAAAGTAGTGGTGCAAGTAATATTGCTAAAGGGCGTGTGTCTCATATGCGTTATGCCTTTTCACAAACATTAATAAATCTATAGGGCGTCTTAATTTTTTGAGGAAACGTTGCCTTGCGTCTAGCCTCTTGTCCCTACAAGAAATTGATAACTCTACGCCTATGCACGACCCCTGTATTTGTATTGTCTTCACGGGGGCTTTGCTTTCAGTAGGGTGGTCCACCCCGGGCTGCACTTTTTTAAGGGGCAGCAAATTTTCGAAAAAAAAGTTTGTATATATAGCTACGCTACTATAGCATACGGCTACGCTCCTGGCTTAAGGGAGCGGCACATTTGACTTACGTCCTAGGCGGCACAACTCACGCTACGCAACTGTTTGTTTTATAATAATTACTGAGTTTAATTTTTTTTAATAGCTTATAGTCCTTTACACCAGGTGTTTTAAGACTGAAATGGCAGTATGTAAAAAGCACCTAAGTACTTCCTGTAGCCGATCATAATTTGATACTTTAACCTCCTCCTTTCTCCTGGCTTGCAAAAGCAAGGCAGAATTTCCTAAGTTTAAATAGAAAGGCAAGCATTTATGATGCACTACAAATATAGGTGGTGTCTACAAAAGTGTCAAAGTTGGGGTAATGTAGTAAAATCATAAAATCCACGTGATCTCCATTCACCATCACATTATTTTCTTTGCTATCCGAACCACATATGGAAGTCATTTTCAATTGAATGTGAATGTTCTCAACTTGAAGCTTGAATGGCTCGAGCATTCCATCTTCATTATCGTCATCGAAAACACTTTTTTCATTTAAAAACCAATTTAAATCTCATTTATCATCAATAATGACTTAAAATTGCCACAACCTTGTTATTTAGTATTTTTCTTTAAGAAAGCCTATTATTCATACTCAATTTTTGTTATGTAATTGTTTTGTTTTTCCATGCACTCTCACTAGGTACAGATAAAAGCATCTTTCTTTCAAGAAACACTTCAAAATAAGACTTTATCGCTGGGACTAGAAATTATGGGTTTTTATAAAAAAGTTATTTTCTAACTTCATTCCAGTCATTTTTATTGTCTTGTTAATATTTCATGCCGATGTTAGATTGTCTATAAAGATCGAGCAAGCAGTGCTGAGCAATTAAAACTGATGGGTACGGCATTTATGTGTTTTATTTATACGACCGACGTTCAACTTTAAAAATTTTACGACTACTTATTTGAAAAATATGAGATAAAGTACCAAAAAATCCGATGACATTTTTACATGTTTGACTTTAAAATCATTGCCGATACAAAAATTCGTTTGTTCTTTTTTCTTCAAAAGGAAAATTTTTAGTGCAACTTTTGTTGGTAAATAATAATAAAGTAGTAATTAAATAAAAATCTCAGTTTACAGATTTTCAAAGTAATTTATTTTTGTTAGTCATATAGGAGAAGAGATAAATTATAAGCTTTGACAATTTTCAGTTAAAAAAATTATTTCAATTGAAGAAATCTGAAATAATATATAAAAATGATCGTTTTCATTGACCTGCATCAAATTTATAGCTGTAAACTGATTTTATTGAAATTTGGTACACTTGAGGAACATGGTCAGAGGGTGGTTTGTGTCCATTTTGCAAAAAACAAGTAAAGATAAAAAATAAAATTTAAAAAAATGCTTTTATTTGCCTGTTTATCTGAGTCAACGAACTAAAATGTTTGAATCTAAAACAACCGTTACGCTCAATCTTGTTAATTATTTTGGACCTCTGGCGACTTATAAATAAACATCCGTACTGTTTCATTATTTTGGACCTCTGGCGACTTATAAATAAACATCCGTACTGTTTCATTATTTTGGACCTCTGGCGAGTTATACCTAAACAACTTATTACAGTCACTAAATGACCAGAATTAATTTTATTTGATTAATTTTAATTGATTTAAGGTCTAATTCATGTCGGAAACATTCAATTCATTTATTTTCATCCAGAATAAAGCTTTCCTGACAGTTTTAGAGCTCTAGGTGGTCGAAAAGTGTGTGAATTTTCATTTCTAATAATTGATCACCACAGACAAACAAACAAACAGAAAGACGAGTGAAGTTAATAAAAGCATTTAAAAATTTGTTAACCAAGTATGGTGTTCCATGGCCAAAAAACCTTGGCGTCGCGGGTATCCATGCAAGTATAAAATATATTCAATCGATATCGTTGATTTATAGCTCTTTGTGCAAGTTGTATAAGTCAAAAGGACACAAAAAACTTAAAGAAGAAATTAAAAAAAGAAATATTTACATCAGATGAGTGAAAGATTTAGTTGACTACTCCTGGCATGAATTCGACTCGTAATAAAACTCAGTCGATTGCACTCACTCGATAAATGAACAGCGTGAAAATTAGCTACTTTCTCTTATCTCAGCGGTCGTAAATACTGCGGCGCCTTGCTCCGTATCTGACTTGCCATCGGGTCATGTGAAGCTAAACAGGAGAGCTTCGACGAAGCACATCCGACATGGAGACTATGGCGAGTTGCATCGCATCCAAGTTTCCGTCGTGCCGACAGATGAAAGCGAACGATGAGATGAAATTGTTTCCTACTAGATGATCGCGTCGTGTCTGTTTTTTATTCCAGCCACCACAATGGCGGATCTCGTCTCCGAATTGAAGTTGATGATGAGCGTAAAATACTTTTGTTCTTGAAATTGGAAGATTTGGCCAGACACAACAAGTTTTGAAATATTTAATAGAGAGAAAAATAGATTGATAGAGAGAGAGAGAGAAAGAGAGAGAGAAAGAGAGAGAGGAGAGAGAGAGAGGAGGGAGAAAAAAAGGCAAACAAGTTCCAGTATATTGACATTAATAACATAGAGTACATTAATTTTTTTTGCTGTTTATGTCAACAACAACAACAACAACAACAACAATAATAATAATATAAATAATAATATAAATAATAATATAAATAATAATATAAATAATAATATAAATAATAATATAAATAATAATATAAATAATAATATAAATAATAATATAAATAATAATATAAATAATAATATAAATAATAATATAAATAATAATATAAATAATAATATGAATAATATATATAATAATAATTATTATCATCATTATTTTTATTAAATAGTTATAATTAAACATTAATTTTTGCCGACTGAAAAAATTAGGAAACACTTCCACAAGCTTTCTCGAAGTTAGCTTTTTTACTCAAGAAGAAAAACTCAAAAACTAAAAATAAAAAAAAAGAAGAGTCTAGAATTATATTTTCACTTTCAGAAAATGCAGACATCTGAATTGGACAGGTCCATTATGTACTGAATGAGGTTTCAGATCCGCATGTTAAGTCCGTAAATGGGTATTTCGTAGGTTTATTTTCGGCCCTTCTTTGCAATTTATTCTCTTCTCTTTCGCAGATTTTTTTTATATTTTTTATTTCTCTATTCGCTCTTTGCCGACGGCCACTCGCTTAAGTGCCCGAGTGAGCGAAAATAAGTGAGTTAGGATTTTTCTTTCTTTGCTTTGCGAGGTTTTTTCATTTTCCCCTTTGGGTTTATCTTTGGAATTAAGTTCATCTTGTGCACAGTCTTTCTTTTTTTAACATTTAATATATATATATATATACCAAAACTATATTTGTCAAATTTAACTCTAAAGATTTTAACCATAATTATGATACTATCTAACTAACCAACCCTTATTTAACCTTACTAACTCTTACTCGGTACTCTGCTTCGTATGTTCCTCTATGCTTCTGCGTATGTGTGTGTGTTTGTTTGTGTGGAAAGCGATGGAAACACATTCAGTTATTTCCATTTTTTTAATGCTTAATTAATTACACATTGGAGTTTGGCACAGTTGTTATTATTTCTTGTCAGCTTTTCTTTTCTTCATCACGCACAATTTTTTCTATTGAGGTTTCTTTTTTTTTTTGTATTTCCTGTAGCTTTCACTGGGGTCCTCTCGGACCAGTTCGCTCCCTGACGACACCAATCTGATATAATCCAATTCCATTCTTGTTTATAATCCACACTAATTTTGAACGGTTCAATATTTCAGCTTTTTTTTTATTCTTTTTTAAGTATTTTGACTGATTTATATCACATTCCAGCATATGATCATAATTTATAGATATTGTTGTAGTTTTTAGATTTGTCATATATTCTTATTAGCATAGAACTATCAATCATTTTTTTTATATTTTATTTAATAACTTAACAAAAAAATGAAAAAAAGAAAGAAAGAAACGGACGAGAAATGTAATAAACACCATTAGTTCTCTTCTGCATTCACACTGATCCACGCTTGCAATCGTGACGCGTTAAAAACATCAAAGGTTCTTCTATCACCATCCGAACCCACCCAAACCTTATTCTCTCCCTCACTTTTTTTCTCTCACTTCTCTCTTTTCCCCTCTTTCTCTCTCACAAACACACAATCACATTCTTCCTTTCCTTTTTCCTAACAATATTTGTTCTTACTCTTGGTGATTCCGCGTGTTCTTTTCTCTTCCTCAACGTCATGTATGTCAGCATGCCGAAGTTGCAATTAAATTTTTTTCGCCAATTATTTCGGTTTTTTTACAATTTCTGTTTAGAAAATTTTCTATTTTTCTCTCTCTTTCTTTCTCTTTCTCTTTCTTTCTCTTTCTATTTTTCTTCTCTTTCTATTTTTCTTCTCTTTCCATTTCTCTCTCTTTTTCTTTGGACGATTCCATGTCAAGGTTTTTTCCACCTGTCTTTTCTTCTGTTTGTGCGCTCTCTTCCGCGTTCATGAATTTTATTTACATCAGCGGAAAGAGGCGGGAAAAGAAAAGAAAAATAGAAAAAGATATATACAGAAAGATAGAAAGCAAGAAAGAAAGAAATATAAGGAGAAGGAGAGACAGAGAGAATTTAATGAGCGGGAACGAGTGAAGGATAGGCTGCAGCACAAGGGCATTAAAGCAATGCAGCCGTTGTACATGCGTCGCTGCAGAGCCTGCCGTAGACGACCAATGGCGATGGTGGTGGTGATGATGTTTATGATGAGATGGCGATAATGATAATTTTGACGATGTGAGCTTATGGAGGCGATTGCGTGACATCTGTTATATACAGCAGCATCGTTAAATGATAGTTTTTTTTCCCAAAAAAGCTAATGTCACCGTCAGTACTTTCGTATAAATCACACTGCGTGACTTTTCGCGTCACATGCATGCATGACAATCATTATCCTATTTGCAAATATGGCTCATAAACTTATGGCAAGTACCGACCTGGATTTTCTTAATGGGATTTTCTAGTCTTATTGATTCCAGTCTTAATTAAATACACCGAAATATCTCGTATAAGCATCGGCCTATATCGATTTACTCTCAGAACATTCTCTCCGTAATCCTCCATCAGTCTACTTTATTATTTTTTTACTATCAGCAAATGCTTGTAAAAAAACAAAAAAATAAATAAATACTCTAAGCCTAATTAACGAATGAAATATTAATTTATTCGTAAATATAAATATTCATCAGTAGACGTGCGACGACACGGACTGTTCAGGCGCATGGATATCTTCTGCTTTACGACGGCGCAGTAATACGCGCGCAGCGTGCAAATACGCCGTGAGCACTGCGGTCCGGCCCAGTCGCGGCGATGATGGCCCGTAGTCAGCAAGCTGATTCCTATTTGTTTTGCCAGCGACAGGCCGGGGATAAGCGACGACAAAGATCAGAAATGATTTATCTGAAAAAAATCTGTTAGGTTTTTGTTGATTTTCGGAGAGGAAGCGGAAACATTAGAAGAGGTGGAAAGAGAAGATAACGAATAAGCGAATCGACAAATAATTCACCGTCGCGTCTCTCATCTTGTGTTTTTATACAACTTTTTCAAAAAATAAAATCACTCGATAGACGATAGGAAGTATAAAGAAAAGAGAAATGTCTCTAATAAGGTCGTTGATGTTTGTAAATTTCCCATCAAAACCTTGGAACGTCTGTAATGTATCATTGATAGTATGGCTTGTTCTCTTGAACTCAAGTTTGGTGATGGTAGAGGATTACTACGGAGACGATCCTCTACTACAACAGATGGACGAGGTTGGTCAAGTTTTTATTAACGTTATAATTTTATTAACTTCATTGGTTACACCTACGCGCTGCATAAATATGAATTTCGTTTTTTTTAAATTAGTTGAAAGGTAAATATTTAGATGGTAATGCTAATAATTAACACCCTGCTTGAAATGCAACAGCGATTAAAGCATAATAGGCCAGCGGGTAGCCAGAGGGGGACATGGATGAATGTCCCCCCTTCAGAAATTTCAACATTTTTTTCAGCTGACCAAAAAGGTATTTAGATCAGGAGGGGGCTGTGGGTACTTTTTTTAAGCTATTCGCCTGGGCTACGCACCTCCACAAACACCTAGTTTTAGCTTTTTTAATAGGCTAACCATTTCGGCTAGTTATGTAGTCTATTTTATATGAACAAGGGGTAGATAAATAAATTAATAGTACTGAAATAAATTGTTTGGGTGGATTTAAATTTTTAGCCTGCGATTGCAAACGAAACTGATTTCTCGCTTTGTGATTTGATTCTTTACAAAGTTTTTTAAATTATGTTGCTTAAAAGTGCTGGTTGATATGATAGTACTAAACGTTAGCATAGAAAAGGTTTTAAATCTAAAACAAAAGATATAGATTTTTCCTACTATCACACATTTCATGGTTTCACTACACCGTTTGTCAACCTTATTTTCGTTTTTAGACCTCTGGCCGAAAAATTTGATTCTTGAACTAGACTTACTCTATCAAACATTCATATTCTGTTCCTGCTACTGTGCCAACTGACAATTCAGCTGAAGAAACAAAACATGCATTGCACGAACATGAAAAATCTTCAAGAAACTGTAAACGTTATTACTAATTTACAGTCAAAATTTGGCAGTAATTTTAAGTTGGCAGACTGGAAAAAACTGAGCCCTAAATTTAAAAAAAATCAGAAAATGTAGTGGATCAACTCAACATTGAAAATGACTGCCCGAATGTCCTAATAATATAACCTTTTAAAAAAAAATAGCTTATGACCAGTAGCTGTAGGCAATTTGTCAAAAATATTTAAAAACATTTTTGACAAATTTCTACTCATTTTTTTTTCAAAAATTTACACAATGTTTTTTTTTTGAAGTTCCAACCCGCTTATCCAAAATATTTCAGCTGCTTAGTCCGAATCTGGGGATCTATCGGGCCTACCCACTCTTCTTGCGCGCCTATGTTTCCATGTGTCCTCCCCCCCGTCAGAAATTTATAGCCACGCGCCTAGCTGCAGTAAAGATCATCTGGAAATAGAAATAGTTGTTAATTTGATTGGAGCAGAAATGGTAAAACATGTTATTGCTATAGGAATGGACATAGGAATTGTCAGTAGAAATCTAGAATTGTTGGGAAAAAAAGTAGTTTGAGTCAGTTCAGTGGCATTAATGCTGTTAAAAAAAATGTTAAAAAATGTATATGTAGAGGAAAGTTGCCATGAAATATTTTATGGGTTTACTACGTCATTTGCGAACTTTATTTTTGTATTCAGCCTGAGTGCGTCTCTAGCCAGCAATTTTCAAGAAATTTTAAAACTTTTGTTAACCATTTTCTTAACGTTTTTTCAAAAAATTATAAACTGTTTTGTCTGAATTTTTAAACCGTTTTGTCTGAATTTTTAAACCGTTTTATCCAATTATTCAACCCTTTTCCCACAAATCTGGGGGATACACCCTGCCGTCCTGGCTCGTACGCCAATGGTCACAATTGTACCCCCTGTCAGAAATTGTTGGCTAAGCGTTAGTTTCTTAATAATAGCATGCTGTGTCATTTACTACCCTTATTAACTAATTAATTAGCACTATAATGTTTCTATAAAAAGCTTATTTTAAAGGATCGCATGTCATTTTCACTTCTTGAAAGTTTCCATAATCGTTAAGAAGGTTTAGTTTTGAAATAAAAATGTATTTATTAATATTTATAAAATTTGCAATTATTGTCTTTATACAAAAAAATTATTGATCAGCTAAATTATTGAATCAGAAAGAAAATACTTTGTAAATTTATAAATTATTTGAAATACATATACAACATGGAGTTTATAAAATATATATTAAAAACTATACTGTTATATATATTAAAAACTATACTGTTATATATATTAAAAACTATACTGTTATATATATTAAAAACTATACTGTTATATATATTAAAAACTATACTGTTATATATATTAAAAACTATACTGTTATATATATTAAAAACTATACTGTTATATATATTAAAAACTATACTGTTATATATATTAAAAACTATACTGTTATATATATTAAAAACTATACTGTTATATATATTAAAAACTATACTGTTATATATATTAAAAACTATACTGTTATATATATTAAAAACTATACTGTTATATATATTAAAAACTATACTGTTATATATATTAAAAACTATACTGTTATATATATTAAAAACTATACTCTTACTGGAGGCCTTTCTCAGATGAGACACACGATATATTTTAAATCCGGAAAAGTTGGACACCGAGAAGCAATGGATACGTCTCAAAAAATACTCCGGAAATAATCAAAACTTTGGAAATCCGAAATTAATCATAAAATTGCACCGCTCGGGTACATCCCCGAAAAATTAAAAAATTTTCATTGATTGACAGAAAAATTTCGAATGTCAATTCAAATATTTTGTGTAAAATAAGATAAACTTTAATTTGAATCTAAAGTTAATAATATAAAAGTGGGCTGGTGGTATTGCTGTGAAGCAACTCCGCCTCGTCTTGCAAACTATTCCCAAGCCTGGATAAAAAAGGAGAGAAAAGCTAAAAGGATCAAATTATGATCCACGACATGAAGTACTTTGGTACTTCCTACATACTGCCATTTGAGTCTTAAAACACCTGCTGTAAAGGACTATAAAGTATTAAAAAATTGCTGTAAAGCGTTTGCTTGTTGGCCCATAGTCAGGCGATTTGAATCTAACCGGAGTAACCAGCGTCTGTAGGGGGTATGGGGGGGGGGGGCACGCATTATAAACAACTGTCTCGAATTCTTGTAGCTGTTCTCACACAGGCGGCCACTCTAAGTCGTGGTAATTTAATTTAAAATTTAAATTAAATTAAGTTTTTTAATTTGGTGAACATCATAATTAAATTTAAGAGCTTTTAATTAACGCCACATCAACAAGTCTCTGTAGGACTCGCTGATGTCTTGTGTACAAGGGAATTCAAAGCACAGACCTGTCACAGCACTTTTTGTCCGATGTAGAAAACTGCTGAACATTATTAACACTATCATATGAGTAAAGGGTCGGCTTATTCATCCGGATTATATCCTGCTCTTCAGCCTTTAGAAAATTCGTCTGCCTTCTAGAAAAAGTTGATTATTGAATCTTTCACGATTATTCACTTAATAAAAATTTCGGTTACAACATGTTGTTAAAAAGCATATAAAACAACACAATTTCATATAGTATCCAGTGAAATGTAATAAAAATCGTAATTTGAGATGCTGAAAACATTAAAAATTCGGTTTCTAATGTTTGTTTGAAAATAGTATTTTTACGTTAGGAAAATGTATGAAAATTGTTCAAATATTTGTATTCTGCTTTTTGTTCCTTACCCCTCCGAGAAAATGGAAGTTCTATGATCGTATGATTAACCTTCAGCCATGGTACTTGTACTCATTTATCGACCACTGAAGGATGAAAGGCTGAACAAACTTAAGATGGTACATCAGGGAACTGTTTGAAGCTTTAATTCCCATCTTTAATCTCCTTCGCAAAAAATATATTTTTTACAAATATATATATAATGCGCGCAATTATGTTCGTGTACAGTGTACAGCCCAGTTTTCTCTTTTTTGACAAGATAAAAGTACAACGCACTCATGGTGAGTCAATCTCAGTACTAATGCTAATAATTTAATAATCAATTTTAGTACTTGTAGGAACAATGACTGAATGATCTTCAGTCATCTAAGTAGAATCATCTTTATGTTACAGCTCTGCTCCAGATCAGAGTTGTCCACGGGTCTACTTTTCTGACCCGACCCGACCCGACCCGTGAACAACTCTGCTCAAATGTGCTTTGTTTTGAGGTTAGTTCAACAACGTTCTTTCTAGCTATAACTGATCACTTTTGAACTTCAAACAACCTCTGACATAGTAAGCTGACAGGTTTTGTTAAAAAGTTTGGGTTTTTTTTAAATACGAAATTTGACAACTGCATAAATTAACTTTTTTATAAATTCTAAACAATTTTATTTTCTATTTTAAATTAGTGAGTTCATTCAAAACATGTTAAAAACTCACTTAAAACCATTTCTCAGAATAGAATTATAAATAAAATCGACATATTTTTGAATTAAATTTGAAAATGTTTCCGTCTTTCTCAAGCCAATCAAACAAATACATTTCCGGTCAATCTAATTATTCCTCACGGCTCGAAATTTTCCGATAATCCAAACGCGTTTTCTTATTACACAGTTTATTTTCTCGAAGAACCTGTTATATAACTTTTCTTTATGTACATGTACATAAAACAGAATTGAAAGTTCGTTAATAAAAACGAATTTTTAGTAACAATTATACGAAAGTATAATTATTACTAAAAATGTATGAAAACGTAAAATATAATTGTTACTTAAAATGTCTGAAAACGTATAGTATAATTGTTACTTAAAATGTATGAAAACGTATAATATTATTGTTACTCAAAATGTATGAAAACTTAAAATATAATTGTTACTCAAGATGTATGAAAACGTAAAATATAATTGTTACTAAAAATGTATGAAAACGTAAAATATAATTGTTACTAAAAATCTGAGTTTACTTTTAAACACATAACAGGAAGTCACGGACAATCAGAGCGAGGTCATGTTAAACGACGACATCATCGTTTCCAGGGCTAAAAGAGACTGCGTCGATGACATGGTAGAATGCAATCACAATCATACAAAAGAAATGCTCATTTACCCTTCAGCCCAGTATACAACCAGGAAAATGCCGATCTCCAGGTATGCCGTGGTACTTTCGAGGGCATATAATACGGGGCATATAACATACGGGGCTTATAAAGGATTTTTATTTGTTTACAATGACTGATCTTAGAAGTGGTTCGCATAGTTTTTGCAACGTCAAAAATGTCGGAACGATGCTCGATCAGAATTTTCAGATCAATTGTGAATTGTTTTGTACTATTTGTCTTCGACAGGTTCGATGGTTCTCTGAGGCCTCTTTGTCTGATTTAATTTAAATAAAAATAAATAATTTGATAACAAACAATATGGCAAGTTGACCGAGTCAGGCGCGGCGCTAGGCGGGGGGGTCCAGGGGTCCGGACCCCCCCAGCTCCGACAGGTGCCACCCGTGAGATTTTTGCAAATCCAAAGACTTTTTTTTACTAGGGGGGGGGGGGGGTATTTGAATTTCATTGGGTTAATCAGACTAAAAATAGTCGAAAAAATTTTTCGCCTGCGGCGGGCTTTCTTCCTTTTCTCAAGCTATGTTTTTGCTGCATTGAGTTTAACTATATTATAGTCGTTTTTCTTAAACATTCTGTATAGTTTGATGATGATTCAATGTTTATTCATGATAGTTCACTGTTTTATGAACTCTTATTTCGTTTTTGTTGAATAAATTTTAATTTTTGAAAAAACTAGTAATAACAACAACTTACATTTTTCCATTTATATTTGAACCTTGTTTTGCCAGTAACAAACCTAGATAAACTAGAAAAAACATGATTAAATTGTGATCTGCTAGTGTAAATACTTCAGTATTTATTTCTTACATAGTTCTATTTCAGTTTTTAACAAAATGGGTAAAGGACTATGAACCATATATATATATATATATATATATATATATATATATATATATATATACACTTATTCAATATATATATTCAACTTGTCCTTGGACATTTTGGACCCCCCCAGGACAAAGTTCCTGGCGCCGCCCCTGGACCGAGTACACAGTCAAGACAGAACCCGGTTTTGCGACTTAATAAAAATGAGTTTTTAGGACCGACATTGGAATTGCAGAATTTTTTATAAGTTTTTTTTTAAGTTTTGCTTGTTTTCTTAACCCTGCAACTACCAATGGGGTCAAAAAACAACTCCAGAGGTACTTTGAAAAACTGCTCCTGCTACACCCATGATCAGAATTTGATGGAATTTTGTGACTTTTCACCTCCTACCTCTACAAAACCCTTTAATGTTTTTTTTTTTAATTTGTTCACAAAATCTTACCGAATTCTGAGCATTGTAGCATACCCTTGATAGTTGCAAGGTTAATCAGAATTTTTTTATCAATTTAAACCAGTTTTCTGACTAGCTAGAAGTCTAAAACTTTCAAAACAAACGTAAACTGAATGTCAGCACATTATTTATTAACAACAAAACAATTCTTTTTGGAAAAAGTGTATCTTTAAATTTTTTATTTATATATTTTCACTTCTAAAAAAACAATAAAAAATTTATTCACGATAAAAACATTTAATCCGAGTTAATTAATGAGATCAGGTTCGTGATCCAACAAAGTCTTATATAAGCTTAGTTTCATTAGAGCCTTGAGAACACTAGCTGCTTTAGCAAATTCTAGCTAGAAGAAAAAGAGTTTGTTTACTATTTTGTGGAAAAAATAAGTTATATTGACATCATTGACTCGCCAGAAGATCAAAACGGAAACATTTGACAGAAGATAAATGCTTTTTTCAGGCGACCTCTCTGCTGTCCGCTCCAATTCTGGCGAGATACGTGAAATAAATAAGCTGCTGGATTAAACGAGACTGTCTTGGAGAGAGCACTTATCTTCTTGTCTTCTTTGTTATTCAAAGCTTGGCTCTGTGAATGCATGTTTCTAGATCAAGATATGCGTGCGGTCATTCTATTGGCAGATTTAAGGAAAAACCAAAAGTGCGATGATCCCCATGATGGCAAAGAAAAAAAAATAGTGTGCAAATCCTTTTTTGGTGTATTTTTTTAAAGTTTAATAGAATTTCTATCAGTTTTTTTCGATTGTTTAAAACTTTTTATTGGATTAAAATACATTTATTTAACAATGTTCTTCAAAAATAATCTTATCACTAAAAATTTCTTAAGCCTAAACAAATTGTTGCCTTTTTCCGATGAGCTACTTTTGGCTTGAGTGCTTTCTTGATTGTCAGCAATCCGTTTAACACAGCTGTCAGAAGAAGAAAAAACGCAATGGAACGCTTAACTGATTGGTGATTGATAGATATAAAGATTAAATAAACGAATTAATCAATCTGCTGACCGATTGAAAATAGATCGATTGATAACTCTTTTTCAAATGTCAACCACCAAATTTATCTTTTTTATTTTATAACCTCTAGTGGCATATCCAATTTTCAAGTTGATTGGTATTTTTTTAAGTAAAAAAATTTTTCTTTAAAATAAATGATTTTTTAATGTTGAGATTTCAGTTTTAAATTTATAGCTATAATCCGGCACAAAGAATAAAGCATCTATAATGAGTTATGCAATTTTTCGGATACATCCTTATGAGGCAAGACCGGTATAAGAACAAGATAAATTGCGGGTAGTCATACATTGTGATGATGCAACGCAGTAAGACGCTTTATCATGGCTGGGTTGTCGCCTAAGGCTGGTTTCAACCAGAGTAACGCTAACCAGCTTTAGTTATCTTATACCCCGACATAACTACTGGATGCACAACTTAAACAGACTTGGGCATCGTGTGGCATTGCTGATTATATCTTGGTTGTGAATGAATTAATGTAACAAACTGCAACAGCGTCAGTTGTTATATCAAACTCGTGAAAATCTGGATGTAATGAGCACGAATATGGTTGTACCGTTTGAGGCCGATTCAAAGTTCTCTCTCCTGGTTAAGTATCTAATTGTTATACCAAAATATCCTTGTTCACCTAAGTCTTTTACACATAGCCATATAAGTGTTTTATGAAAGCCGTTTTTACTAGCTTATAATTTTCCATAAAAGTTATTTTAAGAAAAAAAACAAAGATAGCATTATAAATAATGAATTCCAAATTATTTCTTGACGCAGATCGGCCTTAATTTTTCTTTTACTTTATCCGGGTTTGAGACTGGCTTGCATAAAGCGAGGTGGTGTTGGTGCAACCGGTACTAGATAATACGATTTTTCTAAACTGCCCATTCTCTGCTAGATAAATTAAAAATCTAAATAATTACTTATAAAACATTTCAAACTAACCTTGCCTAAAAATATACAAGAAAAATCCAGCTTTACGCTTTTTTCCACTTATTTGCATGTTTGTTTAAGATTTTTATTTGGACTCAAAAAAGCGAATGCAATTCATCAGCAAAAAATCTGTCCATCCACCTGATGCTTTGTTTAAGATAAGATAACGTTTATTATAGTGGTTTAGAAGACTTTACGCCTATAGACAACCACTTCAAATTAAAAAAAAATAATAAATAGAATAAAATAAAATAAATGATAATAATAGATAAATAAACTAGTAAAAAATAAATAATTGCATAAAATCAGTATCCATGCCTGGATAGCGCTACTTTAAAAGATGTGGTAGTCTCAGATGCTACAGTGTCATCGTCCAAGTCATTCCATATAAGTCATTCCAATTTATACTTAAATTATTATAAAGTTATTATATAAAAAAAAAGACATTCGATATAGATAGGTCTTCTCAGCCACGCTGAGATTTGCAATAACGCTGAACCAGAGTCAGTTTGAAATTATTTTGAGGTAACATTTTCACCTACAACCCATTCGTGTGCCAGAAATTGAAATTTGTCGAAACTTATTCCTCCAAGTTGAGAAACTGGTTTTGATTTGACAAATTTGACTACCACAAGAAAAGAAAAGACCGAGTTGGTCTATCTAAGCCATAAAATATGTGGAACTTGTTTGCCACTGGATTTGAACCCGAAACCCTAAGCGTATAAGTCAAAGACTTTGCGGTGTTGACATTTAATTTTTCTTTTAATTCAATTTTAGTAACGTCATGACAAAGGGAAAAAAGTTAAGAAGGCAAAAAATGAGATTTATTGGGGTTGGCTTGACATTAGGAGCATTCTCGTGTTACATACAAGCCATGTCTATAACGGGTTCTATCTCACGCATTTGTCTTTGTTCATTGCAGTATAATTATTGTTTTATTATTATTTTTTCCATTCAGAACATTAACTACAGCAAGACCTGTCGTGACGGCCAAAGGCAGCAGGAGGCCAGGTGGATCAAACTGCAGGTATGCCGACGGAGAGAACTGCCTCGAATACTCCGGAAATGGAGGCGATACGAACGAAGACGACGACGATGATGGAGGAGACGAAGAAGAAGATGATGAAGATACGGAAGAAAACAACGAAAACATAAACATAAACAATCCTCGCGACAGGGACGAAGAGTGGAACTTGCCGCCACATCAAAAAAACAGAACACCGCCGGGCAGGCAACAACCGATTGGAGCTTCATCAAAGTCGCCGGCAGCTCAACATCATGCTACACGCCAGCAAGGACAGCACAGACAGAGCACCGTGTCGTCCTCCAACAAAGCCGATGGCGAGAATCAGCAGCGACGCGGTCAGGCTACCAGCACCCTCGTTCAGCCGTCTTTAGCCTCGCTCGCCTCAACTAATCAACATCATCAGGCAAACGCTAAGAGCAGCCAAGACGTTTCTTCTCAGTCACTCAAGGAACGCACAATTCCTAATCTAGCCATCCATATGAATATCATACTCATAGCAGGCATAGCCGCCGGGATAGTTGTGCTGCTCTTTATACTGGTCGTGGCCGCTTGTAAATTTTATGCTTCTTCGACAGCTCCTGCTGGAGCCAAGGCGCTAACCGACTATCACCACCAACAGAGATCGGCTAATAAGGCTGCCTACGCCTACGAGGCTTGTAATACCGGCGGGAAATGTAGCTCTCCTCTACTGGTACCCAGTTCTCAACAGTCGCTACCAGCTCTGAGTACGACTCCACAAGCCGGCTTAGCTAGCGTCGGAAGCGCGACCAGTACGGTTTCGAAGCCTGCCAAAAAAGATGTGAAGGAGTGGTATGTTTGAGTATCAACAGAATTAATTGTGTGTGCTGTTTATCGAAAGGATACGAAACCGTACAGAATTTTGAAAAATATAAATGACTCGCCAACAAGTCCACAAGAACTGAAAAGAAAAATTGTATTTGATGTCCTCTGGCAGAAAATTTCTTCCAATACATTTTTAGGTTTTCCTATATTTTAAATTTAATCATTAATCACACAAAATGACGATGAATTTGTAAATATTCAGAGACGCCATTATTATAGATGTGTTTTTGAAACAGTTGGTAGAAGAAAAATTGAAAAAATTGCGTTTAGTAATGATGCCAAAAGTGACCAAAACCTTTTTTTTGCATTTTCAGCAGACCCAATTATTTTAACAAAAAAATATTCTTTGGTTGAAGTATGGAACGTATATTTGCGACTTATTTTGTTTTTTTTCCTCACTTTTATCTGACAATTTCATTGAACTAATTTCGACTGCAAACTCTTCTTCTTCTACGCGATGGCACGCTGACGCGCTCTGCCAAAACAAATAAATAAATAGAAGCATATTTTATAATGGCGATCGTCGCGTTTGTTCTCGTGCTTAAAAACGTTGCGCTACAAAAACATCATACCGCTCTCGCTACTGCATGCATTTAAAATGCCCGACAGAAAAAGTCATTAAACGAACTTGATTACACTCCATAGTATTTCATTTCTGTTTTTATTCATTTATTGTAAAGAAGGCGTTTAAGTTGTTAGGTGTTGTGCGAATTTTGTTTCGTCGAAGGAAATTCATTTTTTATGCGTTTAAGCAATTTCAAGTCACGTGAGAATTGTTGAAAATTTGACGTTTCAGACGTTTTGTTATTTTTCTTTTTTTTTTAATCCAACTCCCCGTTTTCTCGTTTTCGATTTATTAAATACAAACATATTATAAATGGTAAGACAACATTTATTAGTAAATTCAAAATGCAACTGCTTAGAAAGCTCAAGCAGGAAGGATTTACGGTTTAAGTTTTCATATAATTCCTGGCTGGTTTAACTCTTTATTCCTCAATTTAGCTGTAACACAAATAAGATGAGATGGGCACGACGCTGGCTGAAAACTCAGTTTTGTCTTATAGGAATGTTCACTCACAATAGGGTTAGTCGTTTTCTTCAATGGCATTATAGTACAGTGTATGACCCAAAAACTCAAAACTGATCGTTGATTGGCTGATTCTGACCTTGCTTTTTTCCTTATGTTATTTTTTCCGAGTTAGCACGAAAATAGATAAAGAAAAAATAAATAATTAATTAAAGAGTTTCCCTTAAGATCAGCTAGCTGATATTAGCAGAGACTATAGTAGATGCAGTCAACGAAGTAAAATTCTGGGCAAGATTGTCCACACCACTCTATTTAACTTGAAGTAAAAGATGTTTTACCATCAAATTCATGAGTTGTTGATTAGTTGTAGCGTTAGCAGTCAAATTACTTAAAAAACTGTAGAAAAGCAGAGCTTTGATTTTTTTGTTTCAAAAGCCAGATATAAGCGGGGAGAAGAAAGTGATCAGTTGTGTCACCAGTACCCACCAGGTTGACATGGATATTGATAGACCCCTAAGCCAGATCACTGACCGTTTCGTGGTCGGCTTAGCACATTATTCGGCCTAATTTACGACTAGCCGTGATTTTTGTTGCTCGTCAGGGACGTAAATTCAGCATTTTCCAGGGGGGGGGGCAAAATTTTTCCGCCATTATATAGCTTACGGACAGAGTTACCCAGTTTTGCCCGGGTTTTTTTGCTTAGTTTTTTTTCTCTTTTTTTGCAAATGAAACCTCAAATAAATAACAGATTTTTTTTTAATTTTTCAACATTTTCTCATCAATGAAGTCTACTTGGGTACCCCGTCAAATGGGCCCCAGACAAAAGGGCCTCACACACACATTATCTTTTATATCTATATAAATATGTTGGTACAAGCAGGGAGGGGTGGAGAGATGCATTTCCCTCTAAAGTATCAATTGATATTTTTTGGGTATAATACCTGGTTTTTTGAAAACAACCATAACTTTTTTGGAAGAGGAAGTGGAAGTCTTTGAAAAATATTTTGAAAAATACTTACGACTACCCATCACCGGTCTTCAGCTTTATTGAAGAGAATGTGAAAAATTTCTGAAGTGCATCCCCAGGAATTTCTAGATCCGCCACTGGGTATAGGGGGCGTGAATGATTTAATCATATTGCTGGGGCAATCACATGATTAATAAAAAAATGTCCAAAATGGGGTGTGTAAAATTGTGTTTTATTTTTGTTTAATAAATAATAATAACTCTTTTAACTATTTAATAAATAATAATAAATCTGATGTAGACAGCTGTGAGGGAATCAACATTGTATCAATACCACTAATAGGGTAAAGTTCCACGAGTTTGGTGATTGTATTTGGACACAAAAAACAGCTAAACTTTGGACCAACGCTGATACACAATTTATAACTACACATTTATTGGTAAATCTAGCATCGAACTCAGATATAAAATTGTCTACACATGCAAAAAGGATTCCAATACGCATTGAATCATCACGAGGTTAAGTAACGTTAAAATTAACAATTTATATAATGAACTCTAAGTGAAAAAAAAATTTTGGAAATCAAAAGGAGGGCAAATTGTCTACACACGCCAGAAAGAAGTAATATATAGTAAACTCTAGGTAAAAAAATTTTAATTCTGAAAATCAATGCCTTCTGCCCCCCGCAATTTACGCCCCTGCTTCTCGTGTGGCAATTAGATGTCCCTAAACAGATCAGTCTCCCTCTCAAAGTTAGGAGTGTGGAAATGACGAATGTATATATTGGTATGATCTTTCGAGTTTTATGGTTCTCTAGATTAAATTTAAAAAAATCTTCGCCCTCCTTCCAAGATTTCGCTGAATCGCTGTCTCTGACACAAGTCAAAGTTGGACATCAACGTTTTAATTTTTTTTTGCAACAGTATAATAATTACTTACAGTAGCATATATTTTGCTTTCTGCTAAAGTGTCATTCAAGAACTTCAAATGTCGATTGATAATTTACGTCATTAGCCAAATTTGCCACAAAGTTCGACAACATATTTACAATTATTAATAGAATACATGCTAAATCACATAAACAACCAAACTAACGAACTCATGCAAAAAGTTAAAATTATTCATGTGAATAAGTTATGTTTAATTGAGGACAAAACACTTGTTTCTAGTTTATATGCGGAGATCTTGCTTTAATGGTCAATTTCCAACACATTTGAAGTTATTTCCTGACCAATACTTTTAATTTTTATAGATTTTTTTAGTTGCAACTTATTTTCACTTAATTTAGGTACTTAGAGGATAACCAAAATAAACAAACTCAAAAGTTGTCTACAGTTAAAAATAAAAATTTACTTTTAGTGTTTATGAGCGATATAATACATTTTTCGCTTCGATTTGTTGTTTAATTTTAATTTGCTCTTTTGAATTTTTGCAATTTAAATAGTGTTGAAATGAAAATAATTTTGAGTTTGGCATCAAAAGTTAGCAATGGTTTTCTGCAAAGTAAGGCATTGCAAATTCTTGCAAGCAGACGTTTCATCAGCTGTCGAAGCAGTTGTTTATTTCACAATCACTCAAGTTCTGTCCAGCAAAATACCGTGAGTTCTGAACCTACCTTAAAAGATTTTATGAAAGAATCGCAGACGACTTCACAGAATCAGACTGCAGAAGAAGACATACCCTATTTGTCTAAAAATGATTCTAATGGAATGGGCCAAAAAGGTATTTCACAAATTACCTCACGCTATGTATTTAACACTGCAACATATTTCCTATTTTGTTAAGCCTAAAGTAAAAATATATACCACATTGTATGTCATATTAAACTTTAATAATTAAAGAAAGTTATTAAATCGTGTACAAATTTCAATTGCATGATTTGGTTAAAAATAATGAAGTAGATTTTATTTTACAACAGTTCACATTGAAGTTTATGGATGTCAAATGAACAATAACGATACAGAAATTGTCTATTCCATTCTACAGTCATCTGGTTATGAAATTGCCAAGAATGTAGAAGATGTTGGTGTTGCCACTGTTGCCTAATTTGTATAAGATGAATATTAAACATTGTAACTTGTAACAGTTAATCAACTCAATTATTCATGCATAAAACAGATGTTATAAACGATTTGATGAGGATTAGTCTGTTTATTTATTTTTCTTATATGATGCAATCAATTTTGGCTTTTAGTAATATTTTTGGTTTCATTTATTTCAATTCTGTTATAATTTTTATTAGTTTGTTGTTAATTTGTATTTGTTAGTTGTTATTTTATGGAATAATTTTTATTTGTTAGTTGTTATTTATGTAATAATTTTTATTTGTTATTTTATTTGTTAGTTGTTATTTTTTTCCGTTAGTGGTTATTTATGAAATAATTTTCATTTATTAGTTGTTATTTTATGTGATAATTTTTATTTATTAGTTGTTATTTGTTAGTGTGACATCGTGCTCTTGATGACTTGCTCGATACGTGAAGGAGCTGAGCAGAAGATCTGGAGGAGGGTCGATCATTTGAAAGAAGTCAGGAAATCAAAAGGCAAATGGTCCAAACAGAACAGGATGAAAATAGGCATTCTTGGTATTTATTAAAATTAATGTCATTGTATTTTTAAATTAAAGTATTTAAATTAATGTTATTGTTTTTTTTTAAATTTAAGTATTCAAATGAATGTTATTGTATTTTTAAATTAAATTATTTAAATTAATGTCATGTAATTTTTAAGTTAATGTTTTTGAATAGGAATGCTATACTATCTCAACATTCCTCCAACGCTCAACTTTGCATTATAAATTTCCAACAGGATGCATGGCAGAAAGACTGAAACTTAAAATTCTCGAAAAAGAAAGTCAAATAGATTTGATATGCGGTCCGGATTCTTACAGGTCGTTGCCTCGACTTTTGTCCGAGGCGTCAGAAGGACATGCCGCAGGTTTAAAACAAATCCGATTTCAAAAATATATTTACTTTATAATCATTTTAGCAGCTGTAATCAGTACACTACATACTTTTTCAGAATGTAACATGATTCATAATGCTTTTTCTATTAAATAGCTAATGTCCTGCTTTCATTGGATGAAACTTATGCCGACATTCAGCCAATCAGGTTGAACCCTGGTTCGCCATCAGCTTATGTGTGAGTTTTTCGGTACATTAGCTTAATTTTTTTAGGGATTTGTTGTATTTCTGATTCCAATCCCAGACATTATTATTATTTCACTTAGGTCCATCATGAGAGGTTGCGACAACATGTGCACCTACTGCGTCGTTCCTTTTACGAGGGGTCGGGAACGCAGCCGGCCATTGGAGTCCATCGTGGATGAGGTCAAGAGGTTATCTGACCAGGTTGGTGTTTATTAAATTATATTTCTATGTTGAGATCTGTTGCAATGTCATATGCTGAATTTTTCTATGGTTTTATTAAATTTTATTTGACAATATGAACAAGTGTTTGTCTTACATTTTATATTTTTTAATCATCTATGATAAATCAGTCCAAATTGCTGACACCTTCAAAACGAAATCAGACACACGGGGGTGTGGCTTGTTGCCACGTAACCACTTAATTTATTTTAATTAAAAAAAAAGCATTACATATTTTAATAGGGCATCAAAGATATTACACTTCTGGGTCAGAACGTCAACAGTTACAGGGACACAAGTGCTCCATCGGTATTTAATTCTCTAACTTCCGAGCTCAGGGCAGGGTTCAAGACCGTCTACAAACCGAAGCCCGTCGAATCTGGTTGCTACAATTTTGTCGATCTCCTTGACAGAGTCTCACTGGTCGACCCAGAGATGAGGGTCAGATTCACTTCGCCTCACCCCAAAGATTTCCCCACTGAGGTTGTTATTGTTCATTTTTATTTTTATTTTCTTTTATATTTCCACGAGACGAGATTCAATGATATGATGTTTATGTGAGTTTATCATAAAATCATGGACTGTTTAAAAAACTACTTCTGCTCTCCGACACGTGAAATTTCTTAAAAGTTTCTCAGTCGCGAATTACTTCCATGTCATCACCGATGCGCGATTAAACGTGGAACGACATTTTACCTGTTTTTCATTAACATCTCACCTGATTGAAAAACCATGTGTGCATTTTTACTTTCTATTATAACCTCTCACTCTATAAATAAAAAATCTTTTTTTTTCACATCGTATATATATATATATATATATATATATATATATATATATATATATATATATATATATATACCATCCCACAGGTTTTGGAGCTAATTAGAAGCCGTAGGAACATCTGCCGACATCTTCACGTTCCAGCTCAGAGCGGCAGTGATCGGATCTTAGAGAGCATGGGTCGGGGTTACACGTCAGAGATCTACCTAGAGCTTATTCAGGAAATTAGAAGCATTTTACCTGGTTAGATTACCCATGATATTATTAAGGGGGATTTTTCTTATTACTTTAAAAGGTGCATTGTTTCTTATAAACAGTTGTGCTGGTTGTGGCCATGATTATAAAGTTACATGTCATAAGTTATACAGGCTTTATTTGTTCTTTAACTTTGTGTATTTGTGATTAAATTTATAGTTGTAGGTGGATTGAATTATTTCACTAGTTGAATTTATGCTTGTAAGTGGACTGAATTTATTCGCTAGTTGCATTTATGCTTGTAAGCAAGCAGAATTAATTCACTAGTTGCATTTATGCTTGTAAGCAGACTGAATTAACTCACTAGTTGCATTTATGCTTGCGGTGGCTTTTTGGCAGGATCTGCAGCTATTCTAGTAATACAACCTTTAGGGGCAATGTTAGTGGTACTGGTAGCATTGATATAACATCACAGTTGTTTGCAGGAGTTGCTCTCTCAAGTGATTTCATTGCTGGATTTTGTGGGGAGACTGAAGAAGATCACAACATGACCTTGAACTTGATGGAGAAGGTCAAGTTCAACATGGCCTACTGTTTCGCTTACAGCATGAGGGAGGTACGTTAAAAACTGAGATGTTTAAATTGTTATTGACCATGCATTATTTAGGGAGGAGGGGCATTTTCCTGTATCTTGAATATGCCAATAACAAATCAATTTATTAGTTTTCCTGTAAAAGGAAAATTTAAGTAGCACTTTTATTATTTTATTAATTTTTTTTTAGAAAACAAGAGCTTTCCGTCGCCTCGAAGACAACGTTGAAAAAGAAGTCAAAATAAAACGGACGGATCAGCTGGTGGAGATGTTCAGAAAGCATGCTGACCTACTTAATAAAAGTCTTATTGGCTCAGAGCAGCTTGTACTCGTTGAAGGGGTCGGTTGATGGTCATTGATTGGTTAATACAAATCACAACGTGGATATATATATATATATATATATATATATATATATATATATATATATATATATATATTTATGAATTTTCTATTGAACCACCGTGTTTATTTGCACGTAGACTTCAAAACGATCAGAAGATGACCTGTGCGGTCGAAGCGACGGGAACACCAAAGTCATCTTTCCCAAAAATGACTTACAGTATGTGACGGGAAGTGACACAGATGTCACTGAGGCATCGCCGGTTGCCGTCGGCGAATATGTCGTAGTTGAAGTGAGAATGTTTTGAACTTTTTTAATGTGCTTCTTGATAATCAAATACAAACAAATAAATATTATAGAAAAAAAATGATAGAGGGTTGAGTTTGAGACCAGGCATGGTAACCAATAGATCTATCTATTTCCCAAAATGGGGCTCAGATCTGAATATTTAATTAGATTATATGCATCCACCATTCAAATTAGTATTATTTGTATGAACTGTAACAGGTTTAATTTATTCGGTAACTCCGCCTCGCTAATTGCGAGCCAGTCCCAAGCCTGGAGAAAGGAGGAGGGAAAAGTAAAAAGGATCAAATTTTGATCCACGACAGGAAGTACTCAAGTGCTTCCTACAAACAGTCATTAGAGTCTTAAAACACCTGGTGTAAAGGACTATAAACTATTATAAAATAAAAAAAAAAAAAAAAATAATTTATTCGGTGGATTATTCTCTTGTGCTGAAGTTGACAATAACATAACATAATTTTTATTTAACGTGAATCAGAACAATTAATTGTGTATGAGATCCATCAGCATACATTTAGAAACCATATTTAGATAATTTAATTTAATTTTTAGTGCTTCTTGATAAAACAATGTTTTGTTTTTTCTTCAGATTTCTGCAGCAACATCTCAAGTCTTGAAAGGCGTTCCGAAGTACAAGACGACACTTAAATCTTTTTACGGTTCTCAAGTCGACGGAAACGAAAAAATCTTAAACGCCACGGGGCAGTGCGAGGCATTAATGGTTTAATGCGGTTGAGCCTCGGGCGGTTCGTGCATGTTCAGATCGTTTCTATGACGACGATGGATGGGAGAGGGTAACGTAGCAAAACGTCTGCATTTATAAAAGCTAGAATAAAATAGTTATGGTGAGAGACATTACAAAATGGCATCTCGAGTTGTGATTGTTGGTATAAATTGAGAGTACATATTTTAGTTTGAAATAATTACTTCAGTCTGTTACTCTAGTTCATTTAATATTTATGTAATTTAAGACAATTTATATTACTTCCTCAATAAATTCCTACCCATCCCTGGTTCTGCTTTCGGGGAAAACAATGAAGGAGACACGAGCGCGATCGCCTTTTTACAACACTTGCAAAAATGGTTCGATTAAGTACTTCAGCAGTTCTGCTGTGTCGATATAATATATAATAGTCGACGAAAAGGTACAGAAAGACAGATTATGCTGACGACAAAAATACGATTATAACCGCCATCTTGTGCGCTGCGATTTCAAGTGCTGACGACGCTTCTGCAGTTTTTTACATTTCTGACGACAATGGCGCCACGCATAATTTTTTCTTAATGAAATGTTTCAAGGAGTGCTGTCAGGCTACTGAGGTGGCTGTTGTGTTCCACGTGGCGAAGTATTCCTTGAACATCGACAACATCGTATGAGTACTTTCATTGGTCGATGTGATGTGTGTACGACGTTTCTAGGGGTTTCAGCAACGTCACCTTCAACGGTACAAGATCAGACGATGTCAGGCGCTCGATTTCACGGCCATCGTTGTCATAAACATCAATGTTATTTTTTTATATATAAAAAACGACGAATTGTTAGAAAAAATAAATACGTATGTACACGAGATTTAATAAACAATAGAGTGTACATATATTGTTATGTTTTATAATGGAAAAATGACCATATTATCTGAGGTATATTAAAAGTAATACTGATGAATATTCATAAATGTTAATCAATCAGCCTAAAAGAGTTTTATAAACAGTTGTTTGACTACACGTACACGAAGGATGTGGAAGGTTTTACTGTGGTCCAGATTTGTTGTAGCATGTTTTCTTTTTCCTAAAAAAAAATTTCTTCAACTTTTTCCATTAAAGATTTCCGCGAAACGAAGCCGCATAACTTTTTATAATATGAGGCTGGCTGATTTTAACAAAGCAGCAACGACGAAGATGGAGTTGAAGAAGTGTGGAGTTTATGTTCATCCTCTTCATCATATCTTCTGTTTCCAGCCAGGGAAGTCACATTTTTGTGTCAGAGTCGCAGTTCTGGGTCTTTTATTTTAGACTATTCATAATTATATTTAGTTTATATTTATTTGGTTTTTATAATTTGATTTTTTGTATTTTCCTCGAGGAGTGACGTCACTGCGTGGACGCAGATGGATCGATATGACAAATGGCGATAAGCTGACATCATTGTCGTGTTTCTTCATTCAACTCCTTCAATGTCTTCTCTTTTTTTTTTGCTTTTTTTCTGAACCAATGGATGAAAAGATACGATTGTGGCTGTACAGCAATGGACTGCACACCATATAGAAAAATGATAGAAATACGTAGGTACACAAGAGAAATAGAAAAGTGAGTTCATATGATCTGCGGTGCAACCTGCTTCTGTATCGGCGAAGATCCGAGTGACGAGGACGATAATACAGAAAATCTGAACGGACACAATCGCTTCAGAAAACTCCTGAAGCGCCTTCCGAACGTTACGTAGACGAGAAAATTGAGCGTTGACTTGCACACCATGAACAGCTCGCTAATCAGTGTAAAAGCGGCTAGTCGACTGTCCGAATAGAAGTGCAAATGAGTCGATCCCTCGGTCATCGTCATCAGTCGTAGCAGCAGCTCTGGCGATTCGCAGACGACAAAGATAAGAACGACGACCACCAAGACGACAGTGGCGTTGAGTTCGCTGCCGGTGAGTTTGAGAGGAGAGTGGGTGCTGACTGGCGGCTGACGGCCGCTAAAAGGTAGCCACATGGCTGCGTCGCGAAGCGGAACTGGTCGATTTGCGCACTGGTCCGCTCGTCTGTCGTAGTGATGATGATGATGGTGGTAGCGTCGGCCGCAACAGCAGTAGTGTGGATCGGGCTGACGATCGGTCGCTAGTTGCGTCCCCTTGTCGCAGTCATCGCACGGCTTGACACTGAATGTAACATGCTGTGGGTGTTTTTGATGCTCTGAGATACCGGCGTTGGCCGGCTTGCTACGCTGACTGCTGTTATAGTAGTAGTGGCACTGTTGATGGTTTAAATGGCTTTTCTTCTGGATAAGTTGTTGCTGATGCTGCAGATGACCAGGCTGCGTCTCCTGGAACTGCTGCAAGTAGTTGCGATTGTGGCTGTACAGCAGTGGACTGTTTTGCTTGTTGCTGCTGTTCTTACAAGATCCTTCGCTGCTGCAGCTGGCTTCGTTGGCGTCCACTTTCTGGCGACAGTTTTCTGTCTCTTTCGGACTTTTCTGGGTCACTCGCCAGAACGTGGACTTGCGGTCTTTGTTTACCTCGGCGTCGTCGGCGACGTTGTTGCGTCTGTTGTTGTCAAAGTCGTCTGCACGGCAGTGGGTCCCATGGGGGCAGCAGTTTCCGCCCTTGTTCTGAGCGAAACGAATGCTGGCGCAGTACTGCTGATGGCGCTGTACACGAGATTTCCTGCGGGAGTTGAGCGAAGAAAAATGGAAGTTAGCCAGATGGAATGGGTGACAAGATGGACAATTATGTGCTAAACAGAATGGGAAAACAGAGAATAACTAGTAACGAGAAGAGATGAAAAAACAGCCTATGGTTATAATCGTGTTAAATATGTTGGACAAAATGACACAACCACGCTCAAATTAATTGTAACCATCGTCTACTACATTTGTTTGTTTTTTTTTAATGAATTGAAACTTTTTTTAACGGCAAACAAAAGAAAATCTTGGATGTAACCAAGATGCGAGAGTCTTTGTGAAAGTGAAATGAACAAAATTGTGAGAACGAAATAAAAGAAATAAGTCGGCGTTTGTTTTCACATGTTTGATGTGTTTTTGATATTTCTTATTAGCACGAACGTCTAACTTAAAAGAGATTTAGAACAATCTGAGAAAGCGTAAAAACAAAAGTAACTATTTCGGTTGCTTTACTAGGGTTGAGGCATTTTATACCTTTCTAGAAAAAAATGACTGCCACAAAAACGCAAATTGGCTTTCAAAAAAAATTAAGAAATCAGTTTTATGCCATTTTTATTAGGGATGTGACCCTTAAAGGCAGAATATGCAATCACTTGGTAATCAAGCGCTGTGTTCACCCTTAATTGTCCCACACTAATAGAAAGTTTCACCACGACCATCATGTTATCATCAAAAGGCTGCCAACACTGTTTATAAATTCTTAAAAAACTGCTTTATTTAGCTCCAATGTCCTTTACTGGATGGCAAAGCAATCTCATTAGCTTCATAACTATTGCAGTCTAAATGGAAGCACATCATTAGCCGGTCGTTCGTTCATTAAAACTAAATAAAGAAAATTTTAGGGGAATATAAAATAAAGAGTTTCTAATTGGTGTTCTAATTCCGAGAAAAAATCATTTATGCACCAAAACACCTTTTGTCATCAAGTTTTCCTTCTTGGTGTATTTTTAGGTCTTGTCCCTCTAAAATCTCAATATCTCTCTCTTTTTATCTTGTTGGCAGTTTTTCCTCTAAAATCTCCTTTTTTATCGTTTGATTTTCTTTTTTTCCATTTTCTCTCCCCCCTCTGTCACTCTCTCTCTCTCTCTCTCTCTCTCTCTCTCTCTCTCTCTCTCTCTCTCTCTCTCCTCTCTCTCTCTCTCTCTCCTCTCTCTCTCTCTCTCTCTCTCTCTTTCTACTTTCTCTCTCTCTCTCTCTCTCTCTCTCTCTCTCTCTCTCTCTCTCTCTCTCTCTCTCTCTCTCTCTCTCTCTCTCTCTCTCTCTCTCTCTCTCTCTCTCTCTCTCTCTCTCTCTCTCTCTCTCTCTCTCTCTCTCTCTCTCTCTCTCTCTCTCTCTCTCTCTCTCTCTCTCTCTCTCTCTCTCTCTCTCTCTCTCTCTCAGGACATTGTGGTTGTAAGTTCGATTCCAGCATATGTCCAAAGGTCAAAACACACTTTTCCATTTCTTCATGCATCGGTCATTGAGGGTCACAAAATCTGGCGCATACCGATTTCCGACACAGGTGCTGGTGTAGTAAGGTAAAATTGCGCTACAACATACACCACGAGTTGTACCTGATACTACTGAAGTACATTTCCGATTTTTTATTATACAAATATTTGTTTAGGCTCTCTTCAGTCAACTGAAAACCATCACGTGATGTAACGCATTTCATTTCCTGTTTTAATTAATTAACCGTTAAGTAATTAAGTTAATGAAGAAGAAAAGCTTTTTTCGTTTATTTCACGGTAAAAAGGCTTTTCTATTCATTGGGTCATGAACGCGACCTCATTTCTTAAATGAGTGAATTTTCTTTGTCAAATTCGAAAAAATGGAGAAAACTGAAAGTCAAAAATTTTGTTATTGATTAATATTTATCAAATAATTAATCATCTTTTCTGTTCATTATAATTATTGTTTTGGTTTCGCGATGAATAAATAGCTTTTATGGCTTTTTAGGACTCCCTGAAGACAAATTGGATAGAAACAAGCGATGTTCTGTTTATAATAAGAAATTTACAGGAAGTCATCCTCATTCAGTTTTGACTTTGCTCTCTCTCTCTCTCTTTCTCTCTCTCTCTTTTTCTTTCTTCCTTCATCTCTTTTTATCTCTTTCTTTCTTTCTTTCTATCTCCCTCTCTCTTTTTCTCATTTGTCTGTTTTTCTTTTTTCCTTTTTCTCTCTTCCTCTTCCTTTCTATTTTCTCTATCTTATATTTCTCTATAATAGCAAATTTAAGAAACACAACTAATTCTTGTCCTAATAATTTTTTTCAAAACAAAAAATTCATTCATCCAGGAATGCATTCATTCATCCAGGAATGCATTCATTTATCCAGGAATGCAGTCATTCATCCATCAAGGAATGCATTCATTCATCCAGGAATGTATTCATTCATCCAGGAATGTATTCATTCATCCATGAATGTATTCATTCATTCAATGATTCTGATAAGCTCTTCATTCAAGATCATGGCACAGCATGCGACTCACCTGATGGCGTAGACCAGGTAAAAGTTGATGCCGGTGAGGAATGCCAGCGGGAGAGCGTACATGAATACCAGATACATGCCGTTAACGTAGACGCTAAAATAAATGGGATTGTTGAAGCTGAGCCTGTAAATCATGGTGGTTATTTTAAGACATTTCCGGGAAACTGGGTTTTCCCCGTTTCCGTGTTCTGAAGAGGTCGTATCGCTCGTTGTTGCTGTTGTCGGCTCGGTGGTGATATCAGCTGTGTTTATCCTCTTGTGGTTCCTGACCCTCTCCAGTTTTGTCCTTGTCGCTTTCGGTGTCTCAGCTTCCGTGACCACTCCGTCCTCGTCGTCGCCTCCTGGGCTGTCAGAATCGCCGTAGCCTCTAAGGTCGGTCGTCGCCGCAGATTTCGAACTCTCGTTGTCTTCCGTATTGCCGTGAGCGTCATCGTTTTTGCTTTTAAAATTTTCACGAAGCCTGTAGCCATCTGCGATTGAGTTATCGCCATAAGCACTGCCATCGCCATTCTCGTAATCTCTTTCAACTTCCTCATCATCGTCGTCGTCATCATCATCATAACCCTTGCCTCCATAACTATAATCGCCATCGTCATCACCACCGCCATTGTTGTCTGCATGTTCTCCGAATCTTTTTGTTTCAGACGCGTCAACTTCTTCGGATCCACTGTCGACGTTTCGCTCAACCTTTTTAGAATCGAATTTACTTTTGATTTTTCTCAGAAACTGTATTTCTCGCTTTCTTGTCTTTCTCTTCTCTTTCTTCTCATCTCGTAGTTTGTCACCAGCGAAAAAATTTCCAAAGCTACCTGGAGTGGAAGTGTACGGAACGTTTTCTTCCGAGACGTTTATTCCGTTGACGATGCTGCCGATTGGGCAATTTGCTGTTCGGCGGTCAGCACGATTACCGCACGGTGGCCTGTAATCAGCGCCATCATCGTCATAATCATCTTCTGACGTGTTACCGTAAGCAGTCCAATCTTCAGTTGAACTCCACGTCTCGTTGACTCTCGAGTTTCTTTCCGCATCTCCGTCGACATCAACACCTGCTCCTGGAGTCGTAGCTGACGAACCGCTGGGGAAAACCCCGCCCGGACAGGAGATGGTCAGTTCGAGTGCCATGCTGTCGAAAAAGCGCGGCAAGTTGTAGAGGAGAGCCGTGAGGCAGACGAGGAGGGCGTACCTCTTGCGGGTCGTCGAGTTGAACCGCCGTAGTGCACTCTGCGGGTATCGAACCCACACGAACCGGTCGACGGCCACCAGTACGGTCATCCAGATCGTGGCTGTTTGAGCCGTTTTGAGGCTTGCCATCACGGTCGGCTGTGGAATGAATTGATTAAAAATGCAATTAAAATTAAATTTAAAAAAAACAGATATAAAATACTCCATTTGGTTTCAATTTTATCAATCACGGACCAGGTTGGTCCCAGGATTTCTTAACGTTCTAAAAATCTATACTCCTGATGCTGAATTTCTCTTTCCAAACATAGCTGATGACCGGGGAAGGTATAGTTGTAAGTACTTTACAAAACGTTATCCACATTTTTCTCCAGAAATACCTGATAACCAGAGGGTATAAGCTCTGGATACTTTTTTAATTTTTTTCCAAAAACTTTTAAAAAATTTTTTCCAGAAATAGTTGATGACCGACGGGTTGTCCAAGAAATTTTTTAATTATTTTCCAAGTTTCATAGCCATTTTACCAAAAAATTATGGGAAACTGCCTTTTGCCACCCTCCCTCCAAATTACATCCCTGTCTACAACTACCCTTCGCACTTTTTTCCGACCATCAATCATTTTTATAAAAAAAAATTCTATAAGGTTCGACAACCCCCCCCCCCCTCCTTCCCAGTCACCGAATATTGTTAAAGGGAAAATGTGGCACAAACGACAGTCAATCTTAATTAATGTATAAGGGCCCCGCTAGTGTTTTGGGGGGGAAGTGGCACTGCCGCTACCATCACCGCGCATGTACAAATAAAGTGTGCAGACCTAGACTTGCTTTTCAGAACAGTTTTTTAATTTTCTGAAAAAAATTAATTTGAGAATCACGCTTTTATAAAATGCTCTAAAAATAGAAAATAAAATACTATCAAAAAAATGAAAGCGCGTTTTTACAAAAGGATCTAAAAAGTTGCAAAAAAAAATTCTAATAAGCTTTGTGTGTGATGGTGGTATCGCGGAGTTAATTAACTTCCTTTGCTAACCTTAAAAAATAGTTAAAAATACAAAACATGAAAACGTGGGTGCTTTCATTTGTACTCCAACTATCGCAAAGATTGAGCCTAATGCTTTACTGTTGAGAAAATTTATTTTCTACTTTTTAGAAAATTTATAAAAGTGTTTTATTTCTTTTTTAATTAATATTATCAAGTTTGTATATTCAAGTTGGTCTAATTAAATTTGTATTAGCACCTGCATCAGAAATGTACCTGATGTACCTGTACAGAATATGCGCGAATGAACACGTGGCTTGGGTGGGAACGTACCATCAGTCTCAGTCGATTGTTGACATTTCGTCTCCACTATCTACAATGTATACGACGACTACTACTACTACTACTAATACTACTACTACTACTACTACTACTACTACTACTACTACTACTACTACTACTACTACTACTACTACTACTACTAATACTGATTGCTATCGGCAGTGTTCCGATACTTTCAGTTTGCTGGTATTTCGATTAAAAATAACCTCAATATGTTCAAGTTTTTTTCCTTGTTAGCTTTTCGTGATTCATTTACAGTTTTACATTTAAATGTTTTTATTTACCTGTGCTCTGTGCTTGGTATATATATTTTATGATTTTTTATGAACTTGCGGTATACTTATAATCTTTAAATTTTCTACAACTTCGCCATGCTTTAGCGAGCCAGTCCCAACTCTGGATAAAAAAAGGAAGGAAAAAATCAAATTATGATCCGCGATAGGAAGTATTATTATTATTACTATTATTATTAGTATTATTATTATTATTATTATTATTATTATTATTATTATTATTATTATTATTATTATTATTATTATTATTATTATTATTATTATTATTATTATTATTATTATTATTATTATTATTATTATTATTATTATTATTATTATTATTATTATTATTATTATTATTATTATTATTATTATTATTATTATTATTATTATTATTATTATTATTATTATTATTATTATTATTATTATTATTATTATTATTATTATTATTATTATTATTATTATTATTATTATTATTATTATTATTATTATTATTATTATTATTATTATTATTATTATTATTATTATTATTATTATTATTATTATTATTATTATTATTATTATTATTATTATTATTATTATTATTATTATTATTATTATTATTATTATTATTATTATTATTATTATTATTATTATTATTATTATTATTATTATTATTATTATTACTACTATTAAACAGTTGATAACGCAGCATAAATCAATTACTGTCAATCACAATATATTAAGTAATAATAACAAGTACTTTGGCATTTCCTACATAATGCCATTTGAGTTTTAAAACACCTGGTGTAAAGGACTATAAAAAATTACAGCAATAAATAAATAAAACATATTAAAAAAGAAAGTTTTCTAAAAGTCAATTTTTAGTTCAATTTTTTTTATTATTGCGATATTAGGCACATTTAAAATATTTCAGCCTATAAAGTATTTTTACTTTAAGCAATCTGATTTTTTTAAATTAATTTATGACTGCACTTTAATTTCACTGGTCTACTTATTCATAAAAAACTTGTTTTTTCTTTTAACTTTATACAACAGAGGAGGGGATCAACTCTTCGAGCCAGTCCCAAGCCTGGATAAAGGAGGAGACGGTTAAAAGGGATCAAACTTTGATCCACGACAGAAAGTACTTATGTGCTTCCTGCTTCCTACATACAGCCATTTCAGTCTTAAAACACCTGGTGTAGAGGACTGTAAACTATTATATAAAAAATAAATAAATAAAAAAGAATAAGCCTATCATTTATCATTGATTGCAGTCCGGAAGGCACAGAGGTCCGCATCCTAAGTACTATATATATATGACAGACAATCCTATTAACTAGATTAAAACAATTGATTAAAAAAACATATTTATTTTATAAAAATTCACCAGATTATTTTCATTCAAAAAAACTTGAAATGAGTTTTATTAGTTTGGTTTCAGTACATCTACTTGTCTAAATATAGCACTACCGATAGTATTTAGTTCGCATTATGCGGTTGTTTATAGAACTGGTTAAATGGATTTAATTGCTGATGAAAAGAACACTTAAGATTATTTTTCCAAGTATTTTAACAACTTCTAGTGCAGCAATAGAACAGCATTTTTAGCAAATCAATAGATTGTAGATCATGTGAGTCTTCTGAATCTTCTGATCCTTCAATCCATCAAAAAAAAATCATTTTTTTTATTAAACAGTACAAACCAAAATAAATTAAATACAACCCAAAACAAAGTCAAGTGCCCAAAAGGCTCATCCAAAGGGAATTACTTCCCGCTAACGGACGACCTACAAACAATTTCTCAAATTTGAAGGCGAACCGAGAAGCAACATAATAGAGCTGACATAATAACATTTATTTAAAATTATGAATCGGGCAGTAATAAGTAGGTTTTTAACGATTTTTTTAAATAATGAATAACTTTTCAGAGGGAATTGATGTCGAAATGTTTGAACAGAATTCAGAAGATTCTAAATCGTTTTGGAGGCCAACATCGCATCCGGAGCAATAATTCGTTCACACACAAACACACACACACAAACAGACACACACACACACACATTTTATTTATATAGACGCACTAAAATGTCGTGAAAATAATAATTTTAAACGCTGCAGATATTATTTCAGTTCGTTTTTTTCTTTTAAATTTTAATTCATTGTTTGAAAAAAATTATGAAAATTTCCAATCTCATTCAAGAAAACGGGAACTCCTACACCTGTTTGTGGACGCCATTATTATTATTATTTCGTTTTGATTTGAATTAATTATTTTGGTTTTGGACTTGTTATGAGGTTTTGACAGACATGTGCTTCTGAATGGACATGTGGTTCTTGATGAATATGTGGTTCTGGATGAACATGTGGTTCTGGACAGACATGTAGTTCTGAATGAACATGCGATTCTACACAGACATGTGGTTCTGGATGGACACGTGGTTTTGGACCAATATGTGTATCTGGAAAAATATGTGGTCGGGACAAACATGTGGTTCTGAACAAATACGTTTTTAAAATAACGATTTTTGTTTTTGCATTTTCAAAGTTTTGACCGCTCAGAAGGTGCGGACAAAAAAAATGCAGCTAATCCAATCCAGGACTCCAAGACAATTATAAAGCCAAACCAGGACATAGAAGATTAATCCGATTTTTTAAGCACAGCTTGAATAATTACGTTTATCTAATAAAATCCAACTTATAAAAAAACATTCTTCTTTTTTATGCAAATGGTTTTTAAAAGCTCGATGCCTGATTCGTTTCATGTTTACCTACACGTCCAACAATTCATAACACATGCCATCACAACAAAGCGCACTGTTGTCAATAAGTCCTTAAAATAACGTGTACGTCGAGTTGTTTGTGTACATTTGTAAATAATAAACTTGTACGTCGAGTCGTGTACGTTTGTAAATAATAAACTTGTACGTCTAGTAGTGTACGTTTGTAAATAATAAACTTGTTGTCTAATCGTGTACATTTGTAAATAATAAACTTGTACGTCGAGTTGTGTACGTTTGTAAATAATAAGCTTATCGCTATCTAGCAACCGTTATGTGTTAAAGAAGAGAGAAAAAGAGAAGGAAGAGAAAGGAAGAAGAAAAAAATTATAGAAAGATAGAAAGAAGGGAAAGAAAAAAGAAAAAAATGTTAAGTGTTTGTTTATTTATAAATCATTTATTTACCTAAATACTTAGCTATTTATTAATTTACTTAATCAATTAGTTGTCTAGTAAATAATTTTTTTTACTTACTTACTTACTTACTTACTTACTTACAAAGAGAGAGAGAAAGAAGAAAAGGAAGGTAGAAGAGAGAGAGAGAGAGAGAGAGAGAGAGAGAGAGAGAGAGAGAGAGAGAGAGAGAGAGAGAGAGAGAGAGAGAAGAGAAGAGATGTTACAAAAGGAAAGAATGACATCAAAGAATTCAAAGAATTTAAAAACACAACATCCAAGCAAGCAAGCAATCAATCAACAAACAAAACGGTGACGACGTCTTTCTAGTACTTTCTTCTTTTGTACTTTTATTGTACTTTCTTCTTTCTTGTCTTATTATTTATTTCAGCGACAGAGGAGACTTGCAATCCTCACGCATCTTTCTCCACATCTACCACTCGAGTTGTTTCTTATTCGTTATACGTACGTATATGTCAGTTTTTATTAGACCAATCATTTAATAATTATGTACCGCTGCTCTTTCGTTTTAATTTAATAAGTAAATCTTGTTATTTCTTACATGATACTATTTTTTCTGCAATACTTGTTATTTAAGCCACAATATTTAGAATTTATTTATCAAATAGCTTACAAATTTTTTAATAATATAATAAATAACATGTTTGTAATTTAGTTTTAGCAATAAAGGAATTCCACTCCGTTTAGTTGAACTCAAATGAACCAAAGATCGAGTTGAATGTTAATCCATCCTTCCTCGATCAATTTACATTTGTTTGCTTGCAAGCATTTTGTTTTGTTCTCAACAAAAGGTTTTCGTTGATTGAAGGATTTCTTAAAATAGTTCTGTGAGAGAGAAAAAACTTCAGCACAACTGGAAAGGTTGTTTTTTACGGAGGTGAACTGAGACATTGTTGTTGTTGTTGTTGTTGTTGTTGATATTGTCTAGAAAAGCAGTGGATGGATGGATGGATGGATGGATGGATGGATGGATGGATGGATGGATGGATGGATGGATGGATGGATGGATGGATGGATGGATGGATGGATGGATGGATGGATGGATGGATGGATGGATGGATGGATGGATGGATGGATGGATGGATGGATGGATGGATGGATGGATGGATGGATGGATGGATGGATGGATGGATGGATGGATGGATGGATGGATGGATGGATGGACGGACGGACGGGCGGACGGATGGATGGATGAACAGAAGAACAAAAAAAGATAACAGAAAGTAAATAAAAAATGAACAAGAGAGAAAAAAGAAAAAAAGACAACTAAAAAGAAATGCTTTACAGAAAAAATGAAAGAAATAATTTTTTCTTCTTATATCACGTGACCCGGTTCCTTATGGCTGGTTCTGCCGACGACCTTGTAAACCTGACCTTTCTACGATAGAGAGAAAAAGCTCTGCCCACTGTGCCTATGAGAATCTAATATGGCGTACGATTGAGGAACGAATTGAGTGAAAGAAAAGTTTCTAAAAAAAAGATAACCATAAAACATCGACCGACGGGCTTTTTCAATCCATCAACAGGTAAATAAAAAAAATAATTAATTAAAAAAAACTTGCTTTTTTCACAAAAAAAATTTTAATTAATAAATAACTCGTCATACTCCGTTTTACGTTCGTGCTAAACATTTTAGAACTTTATAGTTATTATAGCTAGTCGGAAAGTTTGTTAAAGATTTCACCTAAACAGAAAGCAGACAACAGACAAGTGAAGCTAATTAAAAGCATGGAAACGTCCGGTGTGTTGATGAAACTAATTTCTGCAACGTCGATAGGAAATGCAGGTTCCGTTCTATTCTCAAAGTAAACGCTTCGAAACGATTAAAACTATATTATATATTCTACAAATTCTAACGTTCTAACTATATTATATATTCTACAAATTCTAACGTTCTAACTATATTATATATATTCTACAAATTCTAATGCTCTAACTATATTATATATATTCTACGAATTCTAATGTTCTAACTATATTATATACTCTACGAATTCTAATGTTCTAAAGTCTAATTTTAAACATAAATTTAAAAAAATGAGAGATGAAAAAATGAATTATTCAAACCAATCAAAAAGCGCTTTTGATATTCAGAGGTCATGAAATATACGGTCAGGATCGGAAAATAAAAAAGACGGATCTGTATCCGGTCTGCAATCGGAAGTACTTAAAACTACTTAAAAATGCACTTAATAGAAATTAACAAAGATTTTTATCGTTTTTCTATTGCACCGAATATTTTATAAATCCCTTATATTAACTTCACCCCTGGTCTTGGTTTGCTTGATTGCTTGCTTGAATGTTTGCAAACGTTGAAAGTGAAAGTGAAATAACTTCCTGTCATCCAATCGAGCTGAAATTGCAAATATAGGCTCGCTCCTCGTGACAGTGCATTCTATTAAAGCCTAAAGGTTTTTTGAAGAAAAAAAATTGTAATTAAAAATAATAATTATATCTATGTTTTAAAACAAATCAAATGCAATTAAATAAATGTTCACATATATAAATTCCAAAAAATGTTATACATACATATAGATAGGTAACTATCAAAGTTACCTACCCGTCGCTGCATGGGTGTGTTTTTACTTTTTAGATTTTTTTCTCTTTTTGACGATAAAACGTTTAATATTGATATTATGTTTTTAATTGCTCAAATTTTTTTCAATGTAAACTACCTCCATGCAAAATCTCTTCCAGGCTGCTCCAGCGATTCTAATGAGGTTAGCGAACAAAAAAACACACATTGCACACATTCAAATCTGAACAATACGTCGTCGATTAATGAAGAAGTTTAAACAAACACACAACCATCTCTGCTAAACAGAAACCAACCTGCGAGTTGACAAACAGAGGACTGCTCTTGGTGCCCGTCAGCGGAAATGTCTGCGCCTGAGGATCGATCAGTGGCAGGAGGTGGCGAGCGGGATATCGCAAGGTGGCCATCAGCAGGTAGAGAAGGTCTGCAACTGCCAGTACTTGAAGGAGAAAGAGAGAGTCTCGTCGTTGTCTGTCCCTGCGCAGTACCACGACGGACATGATGTTGCCGAATGAACCGGCCACGATGAGCAGTCCGATGACGTAGAGCTCAATGATCTTGGCATTCTGTAGAGAGAGAAAGAGAGAGAGAGAGAGAGAGAAAGAGAGAGAGAGAGAGAGAGAGAGAGAGAGAGAGAGAGAGAGAGAGAGAAAGAGAGGGGGAAGGAGAGATAAAAAGTGGAATATATTGTATATAATTCGCGATAAATAATAGCTGATGATAGATAATAAAAACGTGGAAATTAGGTGAGGTGAATGAGTGAGATAAGCGAATGAAATGTGATCGAGTGGTTTGGGGGGGGGGGGTGGATGGATAGAGGGTGGCTAGTGGAGTGGATGGATGGCTAGAAGGTTCGTAATGGACTGGGTGGGTGGACGGATGGTGAAAATTGGAATGGAGTGGGGTGGGTGGATGAATGAAGAGTGAGTAAGTTGAGTGAGCGGGTGGTTGAAGGGCGAGTAATTAAGCGAGAAAGAAAAACTGAAGCAAGCAAACAAAGAAATACACCAAAAATATGCTAACAAACAATCCGGTAGAAACGAGAAGATGAAAGACTTGTGAATGTATAGAAAGAGAACGCCCACGCAATTATGCAAAGGTAAACATTCTCCTCCGGTAGTACGAATGCTCCACCCGGTATAAGTTGTTCGTGCATGGAGTCATATTTCAGGACACTGTTTTTCACAGCTTTGCTTCGTATATTCTAAAACTAATACTTTGTATTACTGGGTATTTCTCTGTGTTACTGGGTATTCTCAGTATTATTGGGTTTTTTTAAGTATTACTGGGTATTTCTTAGTATTACTGGGTATTTCTTAGTATTACTGGGTATTCTCAGGATTATTGGGTTTTTCTAAGCATTACTGGGTATTTCTCAGTAGAACTACTTATTTCTCAGTATTTCTGGATATTTGTGATTATCACTTTATATTAACAACTACGGTTTACAATCATATCTTTTTTTATCGCCTAATAACCTCGCATACCACTCAATGGTTACTCCAATAAAGGTTCTTATCCTTAAATATCAAATTAAAAACTTCAAAGAGCAGACATACCTGATGCATGTCTGCATGTCTGCATGGTTCAACCAGTCTTCGCCTCCGTACTGCTGTCTATTTGTCCATTCATATTTTTTATTACGCGTCATTATCTCGAAGTTCTGTTCCGTATTTCTTCATATTTCTCCGTATTTCTCAGTATTTCTTCATATTTCTCCATATTTCTCCATATTTCTCCGTATTTCTTCATATTTCTCCATATATCTCCATATTTCTCCGTATTTCTTCATATTTCTCCATATTTCTTCATATTTCTCCATATTTCTTCATATTTCTTCATTTTTCTCCGTATTTCTCCATATTTCTTCATATTTCTTCATTTTTCTCCGTATTTCTCCATATTTCTCCATGTTTTTTTTCAGACGAGTGCATTGCAAATTCCAGTTTTATTGCTTATTTTGTATGCAACTCGGTCACCTTGAATTCCTCTTACCTTCTGGTCTCTCTTTCTCTCTCTCTCTCTCTCTCTCTCTCTCTCTCTCTCTCTCTTTCTGTCATATTTTTTATAGTTAACATTTTTATATAAATTAATATTCATTAGATGTTTGTTATTAGTTATTTCAAATTAATTATTGCTAATATTAAGTTAATCATTATTTTTATTATTTGACTACAAAATTTTCAAGTTAGGTTATATGTTTTATCATTTTTTAATTTCATTATAAGTTATTTCACATTTAAAAAAAATAATTTCGAACTAATAAATACATAAAAAATACACAAAGATGGAAAAAAGTTTTTAAAAAAATGGACCAGAATATTCCAACCTCTTTTAATTTCATTTACAGCACAAAATTGAATTTTATTTGAGTGCTTATTTGAGCTATCAATTTTGGTTTAAGTTTCCATTTTTAATTTTAATGCAAACTCTTTTTTATATAGTTTAATATCAGTTTAGTGGTTATATTTTTTCACTCTTAAACCTATCAAAAATGCTCTCTATCTATCCTCTCTCTCTCTCTCTCTCTCTCTCTCTCTCTCTCTCTCTCTCTCTCTCTCTCTCTCTCTCTCTCTCTCTCTTTCTCTCTCTCTCTCTTTCTCTCTTCTCATCTTCTTTTTCTTCTTCTTTCCTTTCCTTTCTTTTCTTTTTTATTAGTCCTTATCAACTTAACATAATTTCACATGAACAGAAAACTGGAAGACGCCCTCACAATGTTACATTGTAAACAAACCATTAGTATTGGTGTGTGTGTGTGTGTGTGTGTGTGTGTGTGTGTGTGTGTGTGTGTGTGTGTGTGTGTGTGTGTGTGTGTGTGTGTGTGTGTGTGTGTGTACATAGATACACATTTATAGGAAACAAACCAGCCATAGGGGAATCGAATTTATTACGTCATTCCCGCCTACTTTTAACCTTTCTTTTACACAACATCTTCAAGGCTGGACGAAGATTATAATGTCCGTGGTCTCCTACATGCCTACATTCCAATCATCATCATCATCATCATCATCATCATCATCATCATCATCATCATCATCATCATCATCATTATTATTATTTTTATCAATATTTTGTAAACATTCCAATATAATTTTATAGAGTGATTAAATATAGATTTTCTAAATTTTTCTAATAATAAATCACTCTATTTATTATTATTTATATTACATGTTTTCTCTATCATCACCATCGTCATCACCATCGTCATCATCATCATCATCATCAACATCAACATCAACATCAACATCATCAACATCAACATCACCATCACCATCATCAACGTCACCGTCACCGTCACCGTCATCATCATCATCATCATCATCATCATCATCATCATCATCATCATCGTATCCGCAAATCGCACACGATCGTTGAGCATCGTTATCATAACGAAACAACTCAGAGGAAACAAAACAACAGAGTAGAGCAGCATTCGACCATGAAGCACCAAAGACAAAAAATCGATCGAGATGAAATCGATTGTATCATTTATGTCGACTGAAAAAATATATTTAATAAAAATTATATAAAATCTGCAGACAATATTGCGAGTCAAATTCATTTAGTTTGATCTGCAAATGTTCTGCCTCGGCCACGTCAAGCATCCTTGTGAAATTTCTGTTCTACGTTTTCACTCTTCACTCCCTCACCTTTCTAATAGACATTTTCACTCTTCACTCCCTCACTTTCTGTTCCACATTTTCATTCTTCACTATCTCACTTTCTAATAGACATTTTCACTCTTCACTCCCTCATTTTTTGTTCTACATTTTCACTCCCTCATTTTCTATTCTACATTTTCACTCTTCACTCCCTCATTTTATGTTCTACATTTTCACTCCCTCAGTTTCTGTTCTACATTTCACTCTTCACTCCCTCATTTTCTATTCTACATTTTCACTCTTCACTCTCTCACTTTATGTTCTACATTTTCATTCTTCACTCCTTCATCTTTCTTTCATACCTTCGCTTTCCTCTTTTTTCTCTAAATCTCTATTTATTTCTCTATCTCGCTATCATACTTGCAATCTCTTTCTTCCAATCAATTTCTCTCTTCTTTCTCCATTTCCCTGATTGGACGATGTCCACTGATGATCAAACAAACAAACAAACAAACAAACAACAGAAATTGGACACTCCTATGAAATCACATCTAAAAAAATAACACAATTTTCCTCTCCGTCACCAACCAATTAACTTGCCAACAAATTATCTCGCCAGTTCCTTTCAGAGAATCTTTTATGGCTACGAATCAAATTAGCTGATGGTGGTGGCGTTGATGTGGTCGGTTTTTTATGCGCG